>CAWUFW010007705.1:600000-976661 GCA_963921515.1 Calotriton arnoldi
TGAGGTGACAGTTCGCACGTACTACAGCAGACAGATAAGTGTGCACTGACAGGTGCATGTGTCCAGGTGTGCAGAATACATATTATGGCATAGTTGTTCGTGCTGTATTGGCCATGTGGTTACTGTACACAAGTCCCATACCTCTGCCTCCCCCTGTTCATGCAGAGACACGGGATATGGTGAGGAACAGGGTGCATGTCCCGGAAATGTCAGATGTCATGGCAGTGGAGTTGATGGTAAGGTGTTAGTTGCAGATTATATGGTATAGTTCTTGTACAGCTACCTGCCCACTCCGTGCGAAAGCCAAGCATGGGTACGGTGTTGAACATCTAAGTTCAATTGGGGATATTGAGTCGGGGACCCATGAATTGACAAGTTGACGTGTATGCGATACCTTCCAGCAGGGTATCCATCCCATTGATGGTGAACATGGATGTCATCCAATGAAGCGGATGGTGGGTGGCAACGTGTTCGTCGTAAGTTGTCCCTTGTAGAATCCTGATGGGACATGTTGGATGACATTCGATGAAACTGTGATCCAGAAGACGTTCTGTGGAGGCACACTGGTCCCATTGCAGTGTGCCCCCCGATTGCAGCCCCAAACGCCATGCCCCCATACACTGAACAGATCCTGTCGTGGTCGTCCAGGGGTGCAAACAAGTGTACCAAGTCCGCCTTTGGACATGCCGGGTTGGAGAGACATAAATCCACAGGCCAGTGGAACGGACACCTCCGACAGTAGAATACGGGGATGACGCAGCTGAACATTGCAATGCGGTAAGTTACTCGGTAACTTACATTCAGCATTGCCAGATTTGAGCAGCCCACTATGTGTAGCATGCTGTCACTGTACAGCTTGATCTGTCCGGCGTAGTTGAGGGTCAGTGGTGCAACAGCCATTTTGCTACAGGGTGATGTGATGGCGTGCTCCGTCTGCCTGAGCAGTCAGCAGAGTGCAGCCTCCGACGATGATGGGAATTCTGGAATGGATGTACGGCGGATGGACTTGGGGTATAGCTTGGGCGGAGGACACAGTCCCTCATCCCACATGCTTCTATGAATAGTCAAGGCCAGTGGTGTGTGACTCTTTCCACATTACTTTCATTTGATCCACATGGAGGAGTGGTATTATTGCATTTTGTGGTGTTATCTTTCTTTCATGTTGTGCGCTATCTGCCAGTGGACGTTTTACTCTGCCTAGCTATGTTTTGCTTCTTGTTGGTACAATGGCTCCATTCTCCAGCATAATTTGTTGCAATGTTATTTTGGAGCAGGAATGGAAGGCCATTCAGTGCTATCTGCTCTCCCGCGTGTGGGCGGGACACTCCGTTGCCGCTGTACATTGCGGCTTCTGTGTGGGTGTAGTGATTGGGCACACCTGTTCTCAGGCAGCAGGGTTTTTCTATTTTGTACATTGCATGTGTTGTTATTGTGAGCAGGATGGTATTGGTATTTCTTGTTGAGACTGGCGTCCCTTTTCCGGACATTGTCGATATTCTGCGCTGTTATGTGGTAGCCGCCGTGTGATTATCCATGTTTTACATTCAATGGTGTGTCCTATTTTGCATTCACATTACTCCCCTGTTCGGGACACTTGTGTGACGTCAAGTTGACAACTGTGAGTTGTCGGTTGGGGACATGACTGATGCAGGAAGGCCACGTGACATGTGCCTTCAGGATGGGGCTGGTGTGTGGGGTGTGTAGTTGTGGCCCTGTGGTGTTTGTGTGCAGCCCAATTATGGCGCAGTCGTTGGCCACTGTGTTGTGCGCATGTGTACCTGCGTCATCGCCGCTATGCTGCGGTGCCGTGACGGGGACGTCACTTCCTGGTCCCGGGTAGTGGGTGCCCAGGATGTTGCGAGTTGTTTATTTTTGACAGGTGGGACATGTGTGGGTACAGTGGTGGATGTGTCCTGTCCACACAGGGGTGTCTGGGGGGGCCATGTACAGTTTTCCCGCCCTTGCACTGTGTGCATTGTTTTCGTACCCTTGTTGTGTGTCTGGCTACCTGCGTCATCGTGGTGCGTTCACTCCTAGGTGGTGCATCAGGTAGAGCATGGGGATGGCCTGGAGTGCAGGATTCATCTCTGGGTGGTCCGCCTTTTTAGTCTCCGTCCAGAACAGTCGGGTTTCCGCCTTGGTATCTCGTGCGGTGTCTCTTAGCCGGAGGGGCTGTTTGGTTGTGGCATCGTAATTTGTACGCCGGGCGGTACGTCATTTCGTCGGACGGTGTGTCTCCATTGGCTCGCGCCGCTACGTAGGCTGGCGCAATTTGATGGCGGGCGGCGCCGCAGGCTTGCGGGCGGTGTTTGCCTGACTCTTCACATCCTAATTTGGCGGGTGTGTGGGCCGTTGCTGGCGGACGGTAACTAGCGGTTTTTGCCTCCGACAGCACGGCGGTCGTGCTTCCGCCCGACATCGTAATGGACCCCTAAATTTGTAAAAAATGTTAATAACATTTTTTTTTAAATAAATATTTTTTAAACACTACCAAACCTTATCCCCTATAAACCCAACATCCCGCTCTTAAAATAAATTTTCAAATTTAAATTTAAATATTATTTTTCTTTTTTTACAAATAAAATTTAAAAAAAATTAAAAATTTAATAATATTTAATTTAAAATATATATTTTTAAAACACTGCCCACCCTTATCCCCTATAAACCCAACATCCCGCTCCTAAAATTATATATAAAAGTTTCTTTAAAAATTAAAATATTTAAAATATAAAAAAATAATTTTAATACATTTCAAATAACATGTTAAAACACTTATATACAAAATATACAAAAAATTACACAATACTACACTTTATCGATATTTTAACACAACGATATTATGACATTCGATATATTGTACTTCGATATTTTACTACACATACCAATGTCGACATTTTTGATGTCAATATGCAAAACATCGATATTTTATACCATCTATATTTTACAATCGATATTTTGGTATGTTGACATTAAAATTTCGATATTTTGACTGCTCACCACCTTTCACATACACTGCACCCTGTCCACAGGGGTACCTTGGGCCTACCTTAGGGGTGACTGATATGTAAGAAAAGGGAAGGTTAGGGCCTGGCAAGTGGGTGCACTTGCCAAGTCGACATGGCAGTACTAGACTGCATTTAAAGAAGGTATGCAGTTCCTATGTGATGGGATGAGGGTTAGGAGGAAAGGCAGTGAAGGGAGAAAGACAGGTCTATCATCGTGTTGCCCTCACACACCCCTGGAGGTGTCATGCTTCATCATAGGGGATTGCCCCTCATCAGGCCGGCGCTGCAATGCCTGGACGGGCTCCCGAAACCGGGGCTCTTTATCGGGTATCTTTTAAAGAGGAAGCCGTTGGGTGCGTGCGGGTGTGGGGGCGGGGTAGTGCACAATAAGAAGTGAAATAAAATAGGTAAAGAGCAGTCCTCTAAAGTCAAATTTTTTAATAAAAAGGTTGCTCTAGCCTAAATAAAAACAAAAGTGAGCCCCTATAAGGATATTAATGTTCCTAAGGGGCGATCTAAGTGTATAAGGTCGACATGTTTCGTGCCTATATTTGCCCCTAACGGGTTAATTGGCACTTCTTCAGGACCGTGCTAAAGATGAATGCCTGCACTACCGCCTAGTATTCAATTATTGGATGTAAATCACCAGGGACGGTAGAGACCCTAGTTGACGTTAACTAGGGGCTAAGTAGACCCCTAGGCAAACGTACTGGGCCGACGGGGATAGGCAGAGCACTTAGTTACTCACGGTAATGGATTCAAGGAAGCAACTTGCTCTAATCCTACCCTGGCTCCAGGGCCCCGTACTAGACTGCACACAGGCTCTGCAATGGCAGGCCAGAGTTACATTTTACAGGCTGCTTCTGTGGGTGGCACAATCAGTGCTGCAGCCCACTAGCAGCATTTGATTTACAGGCCCTGGGCACACACAGTGCACTGTACTAGGGTCTGACTAGGAGACGACCCTAGTACAGCCATTAGATTTAAGAATATAGCCCTGATACGTGACTTAAGGAGGCTCTATAAATTATCCCAAGCCAGGGCAAAGCGAGAGTGGGACGAGAAGAAGTGGATCGAACTTGGGGAGGCTTGTTCCCAATCAGATACTAGGAAATTTTGGGCTCTTGTGGCGAAGGGAAACTTTGAAAACTTACCTCCCCTTGACTAGTAAATCAATTATGCCAATCATGGAAACACCAATTCATAACAACAATTTACAGGGAGAGCATATGCACTTTAGCACTGATCAGCAGTGGTGAAGTGCCCAGAGTCATAAAACCACCAACAACAGGTCAGAAAAAATACAGGAGGAAGGCAAAAAGTTCTGGGTGTGACCCTGCAAAAAGGGCCAAGTCCAACAGTATTGCATTCATTTGTGATAGCAAAGAGCTTCCCACTGACAGCCCAGATATTCTCGTGGGTAGGTTTAGGGATAGATCAGGCAAGGGTATAGATATCTACAATGTCTATGCAAGAGGAACAAGAGGTGGCAAATCTCCCACCCTGCAAACCTTAGATGAGTTGCTGGATGTAAGGCAGACTGTGCACCCACTAATTATAGGTGGCGATTTCAATGTAACCTTTGAGCCTCTCGATAGGGAGGACATCCATGACATTACGAGGAGGATAAATTGTGGTCAGTTCCATCTCTTGACCTCTCACCCATAAAGAAGTGGTCGCACTCAGCCCTACAAATAAGCGCATTGACGTTAGAATATAGGCTGCGGGCTATGAAAGGTAAAACACGCTCAGACAGAGGAGGGGGGATGTCCTTTATTGGCCCAACTGGTGCCAGTCACATAGATTATTTTCTTGTGGACCTCACGTTATGGCGGACTGTTATCAACATGGCCATAACCAAAAATTGCGAAAGCGATCATAACCCGTTAAGCCTGACGCTAGAGTTCCCCTCGGGCGAAAATGGTAGTTTAGCTAAAAACAAATTATCCACTAAGGAGGTGGTACCCTCGAATGATAAGCGCCACCTTAAATGGTGAACGATCATGAGGGATGAGTCTAAACTTAACATCATAAAAAGAGAGCTTGAGGCACACCTAGTTACGATTCAATCCCCACCAGATGAGCCAAGTTCATAGGTGAACATTAGTGCCATGCATGCTAAGTTTTTTGCCCAATTAGCATCAAACAAAGTTCCGCATTTTGGAATTAAGTGCCGGTCCTGAGCACCAGAAAACAGCAGCATAAATTAAGTACTGGACTGATCAATACTTTGCCTGTACTTATTTAAATACAGTCATTGGCATTACAAGTCATTTCTCTGCCCAGGGTTCTATTGTCTTATATGTAAGTGCGGAAAATCTCTTACCCAATGTATCTAATTAAGTGATTACTTTATCTCTTTTCAGATTTTCTATGCATACTATCAGGTCTGGTGTTAGCCAAGAAATGTTCATTTTACCAAAATTATATGTATGATTTCAGCCATCTCCCTTCTTCCATTGGTCTGTTCTTATGTCATTCACATTTTACTTTCACCCAATACAGCATGCAGAATGGGGCAGTGGGTCAGCCTACTTAAGCCACAGGCTAAGTTCACTTTGAGTGACTGCATTTTGCTCTCTCACAATGAGCACATTCACACACACATTAGTTCCCTCTGCTGCCATTGTTTTTGTTTTTACTTTATAATTATTACTTTAATGTTGCCTTTGTGTTTAGAGTCTGATGTGATAGCAGGACACTTTTTATGTGAAAACAGGGCATGTTCCAGCTTTATTAGTTCCTGTCTTTTACAAATTCTGCTGTGAATTTCTTTTGGAGTTGCCTATGTTTATCTGACTGCTGCCACTTCAAGTAGTCTGAAAATGTTGTAGAGAACAGAGGGGCTTATTTACAAGCCCCTTGCGCCGCCGGTGCATCACGTTGCGTGACGCACCAGCGCCGCAACCTGCTGCATGATATTTACAAGCACACGTAAAGCCACCCTGCGTGGCTTTACATGTGCATTGTAAATATCTCCACTTTTCACGCAACACTTTGCGTGTTAGGGGCGTGACATGGGTGTTGCTGTGGGTGTTCCCACGCAACACCCATGTCCACTGATGCATAACCAGATTTACGAGCAATCGTAAACTTGGAAATGCATCAGAATGCTACACCACCCCAGTGGTGGCGTAGCGAGGTGCAACGAGGAGTAATGTTTTCATTTCTCCTCATTTTTTTCCTCTTTTGATGCGTGCTGAATTCTACAGCATGCATTGGAAGAGGAAATCACCTCAATTGATTGTTTTTGTGCAGGAAGGTGCCCCTTCCTGCACAAAAATAATCTTCCCACGACGCAAGCATCCTAAGGGTGCTTGCGCCGGCGCATGGCAGCAGTTTGTGCACCAGCGCAGGGAAAAGCACAGAGATGCAACATATTGTTGTACATATGTTGCATCCCTGTGCTTCAAAACTAACGCAGCGCGGCACAGCAAAATGACTTGCGGCACAGTGCTGCGTTAGTTTGTCGTAAATCGGGCCCAGAGCCTTTTGCAAGTCAACAGTAATACAAACAGCAGCTCACACAAACTCAGAATATAAGCTTATGAGTGCACTCTATCTTTACACCCTATCTTTCTTTCTTTCTTTCTTTTTTTCGTCTTTCTTTTTCCTTCTTTCTTAATTCCTCCTTTTTCTTTCTTCTTTTCTCTACTGCTTTTACTCTTTCTTGCCTTCTTTCTCAAAGGCTGACTTCACTTTGAGCTCCGTCATGCTGCCCTTGCACAAGGAGCACACCACACACAAGGTTTTTCCCTTCAGTGCCAGGGAGTACTATGAGAATATGTGCTTTTTTGAGACCAAATTTTTTTTTTACTTTAATTAATATTATTTTAGATGGATGAAGGCCCAGCAGCTCCATAGACAATCAAATTCTGTTAAAACCTTGACAAATCAAAACAAGAATTGCCATAAGGCTGGCGGTCTAGACCAGACCTTTGGCTTTGCAAACGCTTGTTGTAAATTGCCACAATGCCGCCTTTTCCCAATGATTGTGGAATGTGTTTAAAACGATTCAGCTCTCAAAACAAAATGTATGTCGACTTGGCAAACAGTTTAACATCTTCCACAAAAAGCTAATTTGGGATTCAGCACACACCACTAGCCTTCCCTTTGTAAACTTCACTATACCCCTTAAGGTATGTGACTTTAAAATACTTTATTTAGACAATCAATTAATTAAAGTGACAACAACATGAAAATAAAATAAAATAAAATGCATAAAAAGCAGTATAGCTATGTACATCGTGGTCCGTTCTTTGAAGGTTAGAGCATCTGTGATATGTAATGGACCATTATAAGAAAACATCAATCTGGTGTCAAGACATTATATGGTAGGTTTCCATCAAATGCCAAAATTAAACCAAACCCCACTGAATAAGCACAGAACAGATTCCGATAGCTGTAGCGATTAGTCTACTAACTGTGGTTATGAGATGATTGTTATTAGTTTAAAGCAACTGGAGCTGAGTTTAGTGCTATTTCATTACTGATTAATTCATTCCAAAAGCAAAGATTTGATCAAAGACAAAAAGTTATTCTAGAATGCAGTCATAAAGTGACATTCACAATCATTAAAAATACAGAGATCACAAACAACTGTACTGAAAAGGTTTTTCTGGCATCAGAATCTAGACAATGAGGGGCATATTCACAAGAACGTGTGATAACTACCGCAAGTGTAGCTTAACGCAACCCTTCACATCGCAGTCCATCACGGGAAAACAACTCCGAGTTAACGTGGCATTCACAACACGGCGGCACCATGCAATAGACACAAGATAACGCGTCAAATGAACGTGTTAAAACTAACGCGATGCAGAAAAAACGCGAAACACGAACGTAAAAATAGTAGTGATGAGGCCAATCGCGATACAAAAATCAGCGATAACCAGTGAGAGGCCTGCAATACCCAATCGTCATGCGTGTAAATGCACAATAAAAGCAGAGTAAAAAAACGGTGAGATGACAATGTACGAGCACAAACCCAAATCCGTGACGTAGAACAAATGAGCATCGTCCCGCATCAAATAGGCATCTCCCCACAGTCACAATGTACATTGACATGCAGTCTGCATGTAAACTGCGCAAATGCTGAAACATGCATGTAACACACAGTGAAACCTCATCTCCCCCTCACATTGCAGAGGGACAAGCAACCCCTCCTGCACACAGACGTGTCATGACCATGACCAACAAATCACGAAAGCGTGGACGAATGTAGGGGCAGTGAACTCCCGCTTACGTACATGTTGCCCATGTTGTGGGACCTGAGTCACAGGGGGCATCCCTGCATCAAGGTGGTACATATCTGACCCCAAAAGGAGCCCTGTTGTCACCTGCAGGACACAAATGGCAGCCAAAATGGAATGAATCTCGACACATGTGAAACGCCGAAGAGTGGGATTCCCTACTAACTGCGACACACAGAACTGGCGGTTCGAACACGTGACACCCTAAACAGCCTCTCTGCACAGAGGTGACAGACCCACCACACATGAACAAATCACAAAAATGACAGCAACACATGTCGCACTCACACTTGCCTGAGTGATGTGCCTGTACAGATGAGAGACATGCACTCAGGGATAGTGTTCTTCGAATGCATTTATTTGCACATGCTTTGCCTGTGGTCATTATGTACTGTCCCAATACTGCCAAGGACTGCCACAATGTGACATGCTCATGTGAAGAAATTGTCAATGATGGTGTTCCTACGGGCTATTCCTGCTGCGGCTGCAGTGGGCTGTGGTCCACCTGCCTCATCCCCATCATCATCGTCCGGTGCATATGGCACATGTATCCATGGTGCCCTGCTGCGTACACATATGTTGTGCAACACACAACATGCAACGATCATCTTGCACACGATGTCTGGGCTGTACAGGAGCCTTCCATCTGTGACGTGACTTCAACACGCCAAATGTGCGTTCCACAATGCCCCTGGTGCGTTTGTGGGCCGCATTGTACTGCCTCTGGGCCTGTGTGTTCGAGGCTCGGAGGGGTGTCATCATCCAAGCGCAGAGTGCATATCCTTGGTCACCTGTGACAGTGCAGAGAGACATGAGTTGGTTCGGCATGATGTGTTGGCAGGCTCACTGGTTCATTGGTGTGTGATATGTGTGACTTTGTGATTCCTGCATGACATGTACTGCTTGTTGCAAATGAGCGGCATCAATGTGGATTACGTAGCCTCAATGCCGCTTCTCCCTCCCCCGAGCATATTCACCAGAGTGCGCAGCGCGGTTGCATCACTTGCACCCCTACGGCACACTATTGTCATGCCTGTCTGCGCATGTCCACAAGCCTGACGACGACACAGTAATGTCCTGCGCTGAAGGTGGACGGACACGTGTGTGTAGGGCAATGGTAAAGACAGGGCGGACACAGATGTAGAGTTCATGCCTGGCTGAACTCGCCATGCGGCCGAGGGTAGACCTTTGGCTTATGCTGTGGAAATAGCGACACACACAACAGTTGGCATGTCTGACCCCTGACCCCCAGCGGGCCTGCGCACCCTCATCTACCCCTCGGCCGAGCCCGTACTCCGGGTGCATGCTGCATGGCAACATTGAATTTTACGTGACGTGTGGCGCCGACACTACACCTGAGACACACGCATTAGTTACTTCCCTGGCAAGGCCTAAACTTAACCACGCCCAGAGCCACCTGTGTAATGACCACACCCCTACGCTGTACTGCCGTATGCAGGTCCACTCCCTCACGCTCACAGGGGGGTCTGACACACCACATGTCCCAGGTCTACCCCACTGCCTGAGGTGACTAGGTTGCACCCGCTGTACATGGCACAACGTAATGTGGTATGGCCCGGGGCCCACATGCATACATAATGACCACACGGACACACTGAGATTATCCGTGGAACTGGCTATGGGCATGTGCGCCCGGCACTTTTAATTGCCAGGGCCACACGTCCAGTGACGCCTGTGCTGGATGGGAGTTGGGTAGTGTACGCCACCCCTCAGGGGTTAGTTGGTGCTGGCAACAACTACAACAGTGATCAGACAATCAGAAGTTCAAAGTACAAACAGCAAGGTTCCAGGACTTGATCTGCACAGAGTTGGTGGCCCCGGATGCACAGCGGCCGGCACAGGCACACCGCCTTGGGACGGTGACGTGCGATGCACTGAGGTAGGGCCAGGTGAGCTGAGCGGGCGCACATTGATGTCCAAGGAGAGTGTCGCAGAGTGTTACGGGGGACAGTGGAAGGTGTCCATCCAGGGCATGATGCAGAGGGCAGAAGCAAGCAGAAACAGACAATATGGAGGAGTTGAATGCTACAGTCTCCTTTTCCCCACAATGTCAGTATCAGCTACATGATGATGGAGACAACCCCCAGGCCATAGACTCTGACGCCACCAGAGTTCCACCAGAGAGTGTCCATGACTCCCGTGGCACAGAGTCAGTGGCACCAGAGCCGGAAGGGGATGCAGTCTGCGATGAGGCCTGTACAATGACATGAAGTCTGCAATTGACAAATCAAGACCCAGTTTCAATTGTGGGTCCTACTCGACCGCAGTGTAGGCCGGAGGCAGCGGTCAGCAAGGGCCCACAGACACGTGTGGTCGGAATGCTATGAACAGAGTTCCCTTTGGTTTTGCTATGTTCGCCCTAAGTTGGCAGGGTATGCCCAGACGTGGGTCCCTTGCTCACTTTGCCACTGGATTCAAGATAGCCTGGCTGATGACGGCTGTAAGCCAGAAACCGGTCCCAGGATGCTTGTTTCCGGTCCAGGGAAGACATGGCTTGGCAGTTCGGGTTGGACTGTTCCCATGAGGCACAGGGTCAGACTGATTTGCATATGGCCGTGTCTGAACTGGGGTGGCGGAGTGAGCTAAAGAATGATGATGGATTAAACCCAGATCTGTTGACTGGGGGTGAGTGCTTGCAATGTTCAACACTCCGTCCATCATCCCCTTTGGTTTTGCTATGTTCGCCCTAAGTTGGCAGGGTATGCCCAGACGTGGGTCCCTTGCTCACTTTGCCACTGGATTCAAGATAGCCTGGCTGATGACGGCTGTAAGCCAGAAACCGGTCCCAGGATGCTTGTTTCTGGTCCAGGGAAGACATGGCTTGGCAGTTCGGGCTGGACTGTTCCCATGAGGCACAGGGTCAGACTGATTTGCATATGGCCATGTCTGAACTGGGGTGGCGGAGTGAGCTAAAGAATGATGATGGATTAAACCCAGATCTGTTGACTGGGGGTGAGTGCTTGCAATGTTCAACACTCCGTCCATCATCCCCTTTGGTTTTGCTATGTTCGCCCTAAGTTGGCAGGGTATGCCCAGACGTGGGTCCCTCCCTTGCTCACTTTGCCACTGGATTCAAGATAGATGTTTCTTTTGCTATGGTGTAGAAGCCTTGCTTGGTCTCCAGTTGTTCCTGCGCAGTGTGGGGGAAGTATAGGTACTGGGGTACCAAGCTGGTGATGGCATCCAGGACAGGTGTGAGGAACTTGGATAGGGCTGGCTGTGAGACTCCTCCGACTCTGGCAGTTGTTGGTTGGAATGTCCCAGAGGCCAACAGGTGCAGCACGGCCAGCAGCTTTGTCTGAGGTGGGATGTTGGTTGTCCGCTGTGTTGATACCGTCAGCCTGTGGGCAATGATGGTCAGGAGGCGGAGGATGGTTGACCTTTTGAGTCTGTAGTGGGCAATGACATTCTCTGGTGTCAAGTCTGTGAGGCTGGTGCGTTTCCTGAAGGTCCGCTGTCTTTGTCTGCGCTGCCTCCGTGGTGGTCCGGGGAGGAGGGGGCAGATGGGTCCGGGGGGGCGACCTGGGTGTGGTGGCGGTGGGTGTTGTGGCCCTGTTGGGGCTCCGAGCTGCATGATGAGTAGCTCCATGGCATCTGTTGTTCTTCAGGTGTGGCTGTGGGCTGGGCTCCCTTTTCTGGTGCAGGTTGTCGTCTGACTTTGCACCAGGTCAGAGCAGGTGTTAGTTTCCTGCTGCTAACGCGCCTTATCGCATGTTTTGTGATCTTATCGCGGATCTGGCTGGTCGTTGAGAATGTTGAGTTGTTGTGTTGTCGCAGATTTTTGCACGGGAACGCCTACTCTGCATATCATTAGCGTTAGTTGCCGGGATCATCTGTGGCGATGTTTTTTGCGGCTGCTATCGCAGGTAAACTGGTGATATGGGCTCTTTGCACCAGCTTGTGAATGGGGCGATGAATTTATCACGACTTTGGCTGAGATAAAGTGCCGTTAACTCAGCGATAGTTCCTTGAGAATATGCCCCTAAATTTCTAGAAAAGCGAGATAGTCGAAATTTGACAAAGAGATGATGAGAAAAGCGGTTCGCTACCAGTGGTTGAAGTGCAGTGGTTAATTTAAGGGTTCTTTTAGCTAAACATAATAACTTTTTCATTGCTGTGCATACATGCTAAAAGGAAGAATCTAGTCGTGACCCCAAGAATTATTCTAAAGTGCTCAATCATAAAGTGCCATGTCACCCGTGAATGGACAGCCAGCAGACGGTCCGGGGTACCGACGGAGAGAGCGGTGCCTCACGCCCTGAGCTGTTGCCAGGAGTGGTGAGGATTTCACCCGTACATTTACAGGTGACAAGTCAAATCCTGTAGACCCTTCGCAATGAAGACCACAGGTGATTGTAGGTTGTAACGTTCCACCTACGTGTTATCATTCTTTTTTTCACATACACATTTTTGCAGTAGCATTATCATCTAGGTCCTGAGGAAGGCCAAGATCGAAGCTCGATCGTTATGGCTGAAACATGTAGACCCTCTTTCTAGACCAACGCGCTCGAAAATTTATTCAGATCGCGTTTGCACTGTTTTTTTAACATTTGACACCAGGCGTTAACCATTAAAAATTTCTACGGTTGGTAGTCAATTTTAATATCACTCACTATATTAATTTTTTTGGCACTGCAAACACCCACCCCACAAAACACATCAAATGCTTCATAGATCTTAGGAGATCAGACCCACTGTCCCTCTTTAAAACATCAGTGAGCTCCTCCCTCACAGTGAGGGGGTTGCAGGCCTTGGTTGCACTAGGAATTGCAACTAAGAGGAGATCCCAGATGATGAAGCATGCCACTTCGGTGGGTGATGGGATTCCATCCTCTTAAATAGGACTTTCTCTATGTTTAACATTAGATCACTCGTTTGTACTATATGTGTTTCTGACCGCTCCTTGTAGGAGTGTAGTAGACCCGCGGACTTTATTTGTTTATAATAGTATTGAAGTGGGGATTGTGTCCGCACAGGTCTTTAAAGTTTTCCCTGAGACCCCCTATTACCTCGTGTGTTGTCAGAGACAAAAGATGCCTTGTGAACCTCTTTGTTAAGAGGTGTTTTGAAATGCTGGTGAGACAAGTTTGAGTTCCAGAGGGATGCTGCGCCTGTGATCTCCAAGGCTTCAAAGAGAATGATCTTCCAAACATTAAGCAACGCCGGACAATTTGCGGAGAGCACTTCCAGCCAAATTAGATTCTTTAGTGAGCCTTCTTTTGCGGCGAGGGCTGAGTACATATATTTCAAGAAACTGTCCTTTTGTACTAGGAGTTTGTCGCTCAGCACAAGCTCTAGCCTGATCTGGACTGGAGAAGTGTGATGTGGAAACTTAAAGAAAGACCTAAAAACGGTGCTCTGAGCTTTGTTCAGAAAGGCGCTCAACATTCCTGGAAAGGCTTCTGTGCCATACCCCAATGTGGGGATGAGTTTGGCCTGTACTATCCTCAACAGAGGTTCAAGGGTGGGCTGTTTTGTGCGTTTGTGAATAGCTTAAGAAGCAAATTGTACTTGCACCCTGCCGAAGTTCACGATATTTGTTTTTTCAAAATTTACCGTCATTTCATTGGAGCTGGTGCACATATATAAGGCATTAATCAGCCTTTGTAACCCCTTCGCTGTTTGGCTGAAGAGAACTACGTCATCTGCATAAAGCAGGGAAGTTATAGGGCGGCTTGCTAGTTTTGGTGCGTCGTTGATTACTGAATTCAGAGACGGTACCAAGTCACACATGAGCAAATTAAAAAGTAACATGGCTAATACACACTCTTGTTTGACGCCTTGTTCAATTTTCATCTTTTCGGAGACTATTGTGTTGTTTCCCAGTTTATCTCTGGCCTAGGTGTCCAAGTAAAGTAGTTGTATACCACAAAGTAGTGCTTCTGATGCTTAAGGTACATGATTCTATGCACTTGACTATTCTTTACATAACAGATACATTCTTCAGCTTTTTACATAACAGCTAGGTATAGCATCCAATCTAATTCTGAGTAGTTTTAGTATTTGACCCACACCACAACAATTGCCTGGCAGTCTCTAACATTATTTGCTGCAATAACCTCCTACCATTTATTCCATCATGTATATTTATTTTTTATGAAAGGCTTCATAAATATTTTGTATCTTATTAATGGACAGCTGAAATTTCTGAACCTGTTGCTTGGTTATGAATTTTCCTTAAAGAAAGAAAAAAGACAAGAGTCGTTTGGCAAAACAGGAACAAGTTGGTTTAAATCAACGCTGCAGTCGGTAGAGTCTCAACAGAATGCGTCTGAGGAAAGTCTCCCTGTGTACAAAGTTTTGACCGGTTTTGTACATTGCGTGGAAGTACCATAAACCGATTGCTGCATTCTAAAAAGACATTACAGTCATATATAAACAAGCTTGGGGATCTTGATAAGGACACCGATGGCTCTAGACCTCGGGGAGAGCTAGTGTGGGCCAGTGTGTAGGTGTTCGGATGTCCTGCATGAGGGACGTGTGATCACTATGTGTGGTGTGCATGTCATGTCCTGATTGGCTGAGTGTTTCTATCTACATGTAGTATCTAGCTTAGTGGTATTGTTTGGGAACGTAAGCCTTTGGCCAACTGTTTTTTTATTGGAGCCAATTGCCGCGGACCTGTTTGCGGTGTAACTATTTATCTGTGGGATCGATCAAGGTATTCTCTGGGTGTGCGTATATCTTTGGCCTAAGAGAGACCCCCACCTGTGACCTGTTATTCAATAGGCATGGGTGTGGGTAGAAGGGTTTGTCTGACCACGTATTTCCGACTCAGGGTTGATAGGAATGTCACCTTGGGTAAATTTGACACCAATGATACGAGTTCACTGGAACTCCTAAACTTAATATGGCAGTCACTTGTGTCATTTTCATCAACACTCTCAATAGCTTGAGTACAATTGTCATAGCGTACACTTGAATTGTCTTTGCCAAAATTGGCATGTTTTTGCATTCCTAGATCATGACATACATTGATATCGCTTTTACTGGTAACAACATAGTCGTCTGTATATGGATTATGGCATACAGTGACATTGCTACTCCTGGTAGCATCGCTGTTGTGCAGGCATAGATTATGACACACATTGGCATTGTATTTATGAGCACTGATATTGTCATATGAGCACAGGTTATGGCATACGTTAGTATTGCATTTATCGATATTGTCGTTGTCGGGCCTGTACATATCACGGTACTCATTGACATCATATTTACCCATTCCAACATGCACCACACAAGATGCAAGACTCGCCCTTTTTACAGGTGGTTTATTATTATTTATGCTTTATTGCTGTCTGAGCTTCACTTCACGATGTTGTACTCTCCCTGCTTCAAGGGAGTGGCTGCCAGTTTTTAAATGCCTAATGTTTTATGCAGTTTAATGGGGATCTCGCTTGTCCAGCTTGGCCCGCTGAGACTCGTCTCTCTCTGTGTCTTTTATTTTGCCGAGTGGGCGAGAGAACTCTGTGACGTTACGGCTGGAATGCCAGAAACCGGTCCTAGGATGCTTGTTTCCGGTCCACGGAAGACATGGCTTGGCAGTTCGGGCTGGACTGTTCCCATGAGGCACAGGGTCAGACTGATTTGCATATGGCCATGTCTGAACTGGGGTGGTGGAGTGAGCTAAAGAATGATGATGGATTAAACCCAGATCAGTTGACTGGGGGTGAGTGTTTGATTGGCTCAAACGTTCCGTCCATCATCCCCTTTTGTATCGCTTTGTTCGCCCTAAGTTGGCGGGGGTATGCCCAGACGTGGGTCCCTTGCTCACTTTGCCACTGGATTCAAGCAAGCCTGGCTGATGACGGCTGGAATGCCAGAAACCGGTCCTAGGATGCTTGTTTCCGGTCCACAGAAGACATGGCTTGGCAGTTCGGGCTGGACTGTTCCCATGAGGCACAGGGTCAGACTGATTTGCATATGGCCATGTCTGAACTGGGGTGGTGGAGTGAGCTAAAGAATGATGATGGATTAAACCCAGATCAGTTGACTGGGGGTGAGTGTTTGATTGGCTCAAACGTTCCGTCCATCATCCCCTTTTGTATCGCTTTGTTCGCCCTAAGTTGGCGGGGTATGCCCAGACGTGGGTCCCTTGCTCACTTTGCCACTGGATTCAAGCAAGCCTGGCTGATGACGGCTGGAATTCCAGAAACCGGTCCTAGGATGCTTGTTTCCGGTCCACGGAAGACATGGCTTGGCAGTTCGGGCTGGACTGTTCCCATGAGGCACAGGGTCAGACTGATTTGCATATGGCCATGTCTGAACTGGGGTGGTGGAGTGAGCTAAAGAATGATGATGGATTAAACCCAGATCAGTTGACTGGGGGTGAGTGTTTGATTGGCTCAAACGTTCCGTCCATCATCCCCTTTTGTATCGTTACATGTACATGGCACCAGAGTCAGATTGGGATGAAAAATTGGCCCGGGCACCCCAAAAAAAAGTGGCCCACAATTGCAGTTCACAACCATTCATGCCAAAAAAGGTGATTTCTTCTTATCCGTTTTTAGTCGTTTTTTTTATTGCAAAGTTATTTAAAACTTTTGTGTTTCTTGTTTCTTTTCTCTAATTCTATTGCAAAGTATTTGAATGAAACTCCTAACCTCAATCTGAGAAAACTGGCAGCAGGCACCTGAGGCTTGTCTGTCTGGTCGTTGTGACCTGCTGTGGGGGACAAAAGCCTCCTCCCCACACCGACGACTTGTTAATTGCACTGCTCAAAAGGCACACCTCTCTCAAAGGTTCACTGACACCTTCTGGGCCCCGGGGTGGAAGGAGGTGTATCACATGATGCGCGTCCTCCTGACAGCCTATTGTCATTCTGCAAATAACAATTAAAGGCCTAATATGTGGACTTCTCAGACTACCTCTCATCTGAAACTGCAGCTCTATGGGGAAAATCAGCCCAGGTATATGGAGTTTCTTCATCCACAGACTAAAAAAATCAGCCCACAAGCTAGCCTCTGCCACAGGCCCCTCGGGCACCGGCCGATTGCCCGCCCTGCCAATCCGACCCTGCATGGCACTGAAACATATTTGGCAGCTCCGAGAGGTATGGGAAAGTACTGGCCTTTCATAGTACTGAGTCATCATAGCCATAACACCCTGTGTTCCAGGGTTTATATTTAGAACGCTCCAGGTCTATTTTTCCTCGCCACGTCACCACATTGCAGTAGACACACACTGCACAGCCTGACTAACAATCTCCACAGAGAGGCCCAGGATCGAATGAGTATGAAGCCCACAGTAGCATACATCTCTGTGTAGGTCTCATACTCACTGGCAGGCAGTGGGAGAGGCTCCCATTGCTATGGTGGTTGTGAGTTCCAGTGTACTCACTTTTTCAGAAGCACCAGATCCGGAGTCTAAATACGCTCAAGCGCATAGAGGGCAGTGAGGTTACATAGTGCTTGTACAGAACAAACACACTCAAATGCAAATACAACAGAGGAGAAACAAAAGAACACCGCTTGTTATCTCTTCACAGGTACTTAAGAGAGGCGGGCTTTTGACTTTGTTCAGTCCCTTTATGTAAGTAAGTGCATGCACTGTAAGAATGTCCGATGTGTTGGTCTGTCTAAGTATTTTAAAAAAATAACAATTTAAATAGTACTATTTTATTTCTTTTCCAGCGCTACTCATCCCAATGCAGGGTGTCAGAGCGCTTTACATACATACACATTAGACATTGATAATAAATCATGTAAGTGTGTAAATCAATGTACAAGATGTGTTACATGAGTCAGTGAGGGTTATATGGTGTAGGAGTCACATGTCCTTCACAGCTCACTGTGCTATATTAGAAGGATTATAATTTATGAACTGCAAATAACAAAAGGATCTTTGTGTTCAAAGCAGTAACTTACTTACCTAGCTACATAAAATGAAAATCTCTCATCTGCATGTTACGTGATGTGCTTTGCAGGAGACTTTTTAACCTTCTATACTACTTTGATGCAAATCTGGGACTTCACAAAACTCAGATCTCTCCAACAAATGCTTTAACCTCCAGAGTTATCTCACCATTATTATTATTTCCTGTGATTTACTGGGCACCTCTGTAGCAGATGCCTTAACCCCATAAAATATTTTAAAATGCAGACTTTGCAACCAATTAAGCAGAAGAGATTCACTGCCATTCTACGCCTTGTTGCCAATTTCTTTGTGGCAAGGCTTTGAAAAAGAAAATGTTATTAGTTGAGGCCCAGATTTTGCGTTGGGATTGCACCACTTTTTTGGCACAAGCCCAAAGCAAAATCTAATTTGTTAAATCTCATAATGTGCTTAAATGTACTCATGATATACCTGATAAACATAAACATATGTGTGAGGTCTTAATATCGGATGTCACTTCCAGAGGGATCACTTCCTGTGATCCCACGTGCAATGCCACACGTCGTGGCGTCATGTGCTATGGTGGCACGTGCCATGATGTCACTTGCAAACTACATAACTTGGTTAGTCCCCCCACTTCTTTTTTTTAGGACTTGTGCCTTGGAGGAAGGAGCTGTGGTAGGTGGAAGGTGGGGGCGAGGGGGTATCAGTATAATCATGTGTGCAACTTGTTGTTTACTGTGCAGTTTTAGTTGCATGAGCAGCCGGGAGAGAATCGAATTACAGCAAACCATGGTGTAGGCTTGTAAGCAGGGTCGGTGGAGGGAGAGTGGAAGGGTTGATGCCACTGGTCAGGGTAGGGGTGCCTGCACCCTGTTCTGGGTCGGGAGTAGACAGGAAGCGGGGAGCAGCGTTGGGCAGCAATACTTCCCCTCTCTTCTTGTTTCAGGACCCAGCAGGGGTGCATTTAGGCTTGCAAGAGTGTCTTAGACTCTCGCGGCGAGCCAATTTAAAAGTAGAGAGTTATGGTTGGCCCTGGGATCTTTATTTCCCTCGGGCGTTCTCGCTCCTGCGGAAGTCAGAGTCCCGCAGGTTCTCTGATTGGCTGCCAGCAACATGAGAAAAATGTTGCTGCCAGCCAATACAGGTCTCGGAGACTTAGCATAGTAAACAAGTACTCTTAGACACTTTAAACATGCCTATTTGAAAGTGTAATACTCTGGTAAAACAGTTTCCATTGATTTAAGACTGAAAAGGAATGATTACGAGTAAAATAAAGTGCAGCAATAATGCCACTAAACTTCAATTTTTGTGCCGCTAAATTTCAATTTTTGTGCCGCTAAATTTGCAAATCTATGCCGCAATATCCTGGGGGGTCTGATTAACCTTCAGGCCATGGATAGGCATTTGTGGACTCATCTCAATAGGGTCATGGGCATGATGAATGCATATGCATATAGCTTACTCTTTATACTATAACCCTGCTCATAGAAAGGTGCGGTCTGTTTCAGAAGAGGGTGTGTCCCTAATAATGTTCATTCACTGGTTGATCATTAGTGCAATGGCAGTTCAGTGTATACAACTTCTCGTATTTTGCTCTTTGCATTTTGTGAGTAAATTCCTTAGCCACTACCCCACAACAATTCAATTCATCCATAATTAGTCTTCTATTTCTTAGTAGGGGAGGGTCCTGCATGAAAACAGCCCTTTCAAGTTTCCTAGGTCCCTTTGTGATGTCCTTCTCCAGTCCAGGTTTTTCTTTGAATTCTGGGACTATAAGTCCCATAATTCAAAGAAAAAACCTGGAAAGGAGAAACTTGGCAGCTATATAATAATCACCACTCAGCAGAAAGTCTCCACATCAATGCCATTCAGTCATGAGTTTAGTCACCACACCAAAGTTCTCCACTATCAGGCTTTCCAAATGTTTTTTACTCTATTGAACATATGTAGTTACCAAACTCAGTACAGTAAAACATTGCACTTCAATATGAATTGGAGTGGCATACATAAAAAAGTGCTAAATTTTGCTGCTTTGTTTTAGCAGGAGCGGCCCGTGCAGGTAAGGGTGGTGGGGCGGGGTGGGGGGTCTTCGACAGACGACGAGGGAAAATTAATTATTTATTTAATTTTTCCTTGTTATCGTCTGTCGAATCCCTCCCCACCCTGCCCCACCGCTCTTACATGCAGGGGCCGCTCCTGTGTTTTAGAGTCCCTGTGTTCTTTTATTTGGACCACTAGATCTTTCTTTGGACTTCCTTTCTTTGACTGTGGCAGCCTGCAGGAAGTAAATACTCTTTGTAGTTCAGAAGTCCAAACAGAGCTTGTACAAGGATTCCTTTGTATCGTTATAACAAAAGTTTCCAAATACATAAGCATGTCTTCATTTCAAGTTCATTTACGCATCCAATGATATTCCAAGCTACCAGATGAGTTTTCTTACTAGTTAAAAAAATAGCTCTTTTTCGGGTCCGTGTTTTGACAGTGCAGCTGTGAAACAGACTTACTGCTTACAATACAACCCAAGTGTACCATAGGTGCTTCCCTTTCAGTTTTTGGCTTTCTTCAACAAGCTTCTTTCAGCCATTAGCTTAAGACTTTGTGAATCAAGTCTTAGCTTCACCCAATGGAGTATCCATCTTTCACCTCATGCTACTAGTTGTTTGGATGCAACCTTCCAATTCCACTTTGAGTGCTTGTATTGAACTGCAGAGGAGACTAATTTACAGTTACAGCCTTCTTTTGAAATAGAAACAAAAATTGAACTGTATTGATGGTAAGGGAGCCTTAAATAAAGCTATTCTTTTGTTTCTTGTCTAGATTTAATGTGCTTACACTGCATGTGATAGCACATTGGACCTAGGCTGTTGGTTTTGCCAATGTTTGTTAGGTTTGACATGTATGATACTTGCACCACTGAGGCAAATATATCATATTCTATACTTACTTTAAAAGGTCTTGGGTCATCTTCCTTCAGCCACTGACATCTTTTGCCTTGGATCCTTCAGCCAGTGGCTTGTAGCATTATCAATCACCTCTTCTATTAGCCCCTTGGACTATTTTGGAATCAGCGCTTTTCAAATGACTGATTAGGTGTTGTAGTGTCTTGTAATAGAAGAACGCTGGAACTCTTTTGATTCCCACTGTATACCATAGGCCTGTGACATAAACATTTGAGGAATGAGTTGAAAGCAGGTTTAGAATGTGGAGTTCTGACTTACATGCAGCGGAATAAAGATGTGTAAAATTATTCTCCATGTGTGGCGTACTTATTGGCGAGTGCCTAGGCTGACAGGACACTGCAACTGGTGACGAGATAGGTGATCCGAAGCCCGTACACTGAAAGCGCTCTTCCAGGGAGCTTGCCATGGTTCAGCAAACTACTCATGGGTGCCACGTGTGCTGCAATCGAAGTGTACAGTTAACACTGGCACAGGTGGCATCTCAGCGCAACGCCAGCCGGTATAAAACACTTGAAGATAAAGAAAGCAACATTGAAAGCCTACATTTTGGTGGCCAGAAACTGAATGAAATGGCTGCAAATAAAAAGGTACCGTGCCATTACGCAAATTAATGCCATATGTTATACGGAGTAAAGAATGCTAAGAGCGGATGCAACCAAGTTACAAAAGAAACATATAGCGATACTTCAGTACAAATCAAAATTAAAATTCACGTGCTATGAAGCAGAGATTAACCAGGTGGTTGTGAAGAAACATTTAAGCACAAAGCCGACCAAATATCATAAAGGTATCTGCTTTCATGGAATAGTAGAATACAAGGCTTATCTACTTACCAAAACTATTACCGAATCGTCGTGCCACAACTTGCTGTGAAGCGATCCCAAAGAGAGGGCCTGTGGTTGTGCATGTGGAGTTGTCCCCAGACAAAGCGGCACACCACCAAAGCTACCACACAGGGGCCCAGAACAACCCCCCAGACAGCCATCATGATAAGAGCTCCAATAGAGAGCAAGAGCAAGATCCAAGCGGCAAAAGATGGTAAGGCTGACACCGCAGCCAGCAAGTAACAAGGTGCTAGAGAAGCTCTGTCTGATCACGTGAAGTGCCAGAGAGACCATCTGCTGCATTCTTAAAACCGCCAACTGCATTTGATACTGCCAAAAGACACAATATTGGCAATAGATGGATGGCTTGGATAGAGACATTTGAAGATTTCATAGATGCAACAGATGAAAAAGATTATAAAGCACCTGAGGAACATGGCTGGTGAGGGAGTGAATGAAGACATGAAAAAGGTACCATAAAACGGTGAAGTGACGTACAAACAAATCAAAACAGCCTTGAATGTCAAGTTTAATCCAGTGCCAAATGTGGATTACAAAAGATACATATTCAGTCAAGAGCACCAGAGACCAGGTGAAACCATTGTTGAGTTTGTGGAGAGACTGGTTGTTCCAGGGGAAGCACTGTAAATTCAATGAATTTAATGATGAGGAAGCTACCCGCCTCAGAGTAATCGATGGATGTCTGTCATATTCCTTTCAACGAAGGATGCTGAAGGAAAAACTGAGTTTTGAACAAGTCCTCAAAGCTGCACCCGCTAAAGAGCATGCTGATTGTCAAGTGACTGACATGGAGGCCGGAGGCCCCCAAAGTGCATCAGTCATGAGCATGAAAAGTAAGCCAAGGTACAAGGCTGAAGGACACACGGCAATGTCTCCACAGAAAAAGAGAGCTTTTTACAAATGTGGATTGTCATTTCCACATGAAGGTAAATGTCCCATCATTGGACAAAAATGCCTCAGCTGTAGTAAAGCGAACCATTGCGTGACGACCCACAAGTCGAAGAGAAAAATAAGTGTGTAACAGCATGAAGACAAAATGGTCGACCGAACGCTACCTCAGTGACATTCGATGCGCTCCCACAAGGCAAAGAGGTCACACCAACTTAGGCAAATCAACATCAAACTATGTTGATCGTCATTCTAAATCATCAACAAACAGTTCCTCAGTTTCCAGTGAAAGTGACAATGAAAATTGTGTGATGTTGATGTCTACCTCAGAAAGGCATGCACATATGGTACTGGTCAAACGTGAGAAAAAACTCAAAGTGAAGAAAAATCAACGGGCCTGATTCACAGAACTAACTTACGTCAAAAACATAAAGTTAGTACTTTTTGGTATTCACAGTATACACTTACTCATTTTGGTATTCACAGAATGCACTTACTCATTTTGGTATTCACAGAATGCACTTACTCATTTTGGTATTCACAGAATGCACTTACTAAAACTAACTTTATGTCCGCACTCGGGCCGGAGATTCCGGCCCGGTGGTGGAGGTTCCGGCCCGGAGGTGGAGATTCCGGCCCGGAGGTGGAGATTCCGGCCCGATGGTGGAGATTCCGGCCGGTTGTGGAGATTCCAGCCGGTGGCGGAATGTCAGCCACCGGCCGGAATCTCCACCATCGGGCCGGAATCTCCACCATCGGGCCGGAATCTCCACCTCCGAGCCGGAATCTCCACCACCGGGCCGGAATCTCCGGCCTGAGTGCGGACATAAAGTTAGTATGAGTAAGTGCATTCTGTGAATACCAAAATGAGTAAGTGCATTCTGTGAATACCAAAATGAGTAAGTGCATTCTGTGAATACCAAAATGAGTAAGTGTATTCTGTGAATACCAAAAAGTACTAACTTTACGTTTTTGACGTAAGTTAGTTCTGTGGATCAGGCCCAACATGAAGAAACACTAAACCATTCAAACATTGTCCGAAGATCACTATAAAAATAAATGGGTGTTCCATACCATTCATAATTGACAGTGGTGGGTCAATAAATATCATGTCTAAGGAGTAGTGCAAAGAACTGTCTCTGTTACCACAACTTACTATGTCAAAGACAAAGGTATACACATCGGCTGCTTCAACGCCCTTAAAGAGTGAAGGATCATTTGTAGCCACAATGAAATACAAGAAAAATGTGGAACAAGCACCTATTTATGTACTTCAAGGAACAACCTCAAGTGCTGAGTTGTAATACTACTGTTCATATGGGAATGATATCAGTGAACTACAATGTGAATGCTCATCATGAAATTATAAGTCAATTTCCTTCATTATTTCATGGACTAGCAAAACTCAAAACAATTAAAGTAAAGTTACACCTAAATGAGGATGTTCGTCCTATTGCTCAAAGACACAGACGAATCATGTTTTACTTGCAAGACGCTGTTGAAAAGGAACTTAATTTGTTACTTAAACATGACATCATTGAACACTCCACTGGTCTGACACCATGGGTTTCTCCCATTGTAGTAGTGGCCAAAGTAGACAATGAAGGAGCTGTATGCATATGCATTGACATGCATCAGACCTACAAGGCCATTGAGAGAGAGAGACATCCATGTCCACACATTGCTGATATGATAACTCACCTGAACAGTGCAAAGTTCTTCTCTCAACTCGACTTAAATAAGGGATATTACCAATTGGAGTTTGAAGAAGAATCCAGGTACATTACAACCTGTTCTACGCCTATTGGCCTGTTTTGCTATAAGCAATTTAGTTTTGGTGTATCCTCTGCTGCAGAACTTTACCAAGACGCCATTCAACGTATCATGCCGCCTGTAGTAAATGCATTTAACTATAGTGATGACATATTAGTTTTCGGAGCTACACAGAAAAAACCTTACAAAGCTCTCATGGCAGTATGTTGTTTGCTGACCAATGCTGGCTTAACTCTGAATGCTGACAAATGTGAATTCCACAAGAAAAGCTTGAACTTCTTTGGCCATTTCTTTTCGGATGAAACCTGATCCAGCAAAAGTGCAAGCATTGTCTACTGCAAATTCCCCACAAGACATTTCTATGTTACGAACCTTTCTTCGACTGGCCAGTTACCGTTCGAGATACATACAAGACTTTGCTATTGTTAGTACACCATTACGAGAACTCAAAAAAAGAACGTATCTTTTCATTGGTCACGAGAGTGTGAGAAGAGCTTCCAACACATCAAGCAAGCCATTGAGAGTGCCACTATTTTGATACCAAATTACATACAGATGTTGTAGTTGATGCTAGCCCTGTTGGGGTTGGGCATAATCCTTGCGGAACACAGCAGACAGCCAAGGGTCAGGAGTAAATGCCAGTAAGAGCCTGTCACAAACAGAATGTGTTTACTCACAACCTGAGAAAGAAAGTTTGGCAGTGGTTTGGGCTTGTGAACATTTACATGTTTTATTAGACGTAAAGCTTTTCACTGTAGTGACTGATCGTCGAGCACTGTTGACGATATTTGGCAATCCAAAAGCCAAAATGCCTCCTCGTATTGAATGCTGGAGTTTAAGGTTACAAGAGTACAACTATGCAATTATTTATCAGCCAGGGAAAGATCAGAATCCAGCCGATTATTTTTCAAGAGTGTCCTTACAATGCCCTGGTACCCCATCTAAGACAGCGGAGGCTTACATCAATTTTACTTTGAAATCGAGCACACCAGCTGCCATGTCTTTCGAACATATTGTCACTGCCATGAGCCAAGATAGTGACATGTTAAGAGTAAAAGACTTTATTGCTCATCAATCGTGGAACCATCACTCCAGACCTTTCACAAATGACAATGTGTTTTTGAAGTTCAAAAATGTAAGAGATGAGCTTTCAGTGACCCAAGAAGGCCTCATTCTGCGAAGGCACACAAATTGTTATTCCTGAGAGTCTACGACAACAGGTAATTGATGCCGCCACTGAGGGACATAGAGAAATAGTTGCAGCCAATAGAGCTATTCGTGATCGAGTCTGGTTTCCGTATCTCGGTGAAAGGGTTGAAAAACAATTAAAGACGTCATATATGCAACAGTCTTTCATCTCAAGTCATTCAGACCCCTTTGAACTTGTCAGGCGTGCCACATCATGCTTGGGAGAGAATTTCTATTGATTTCTTTGGTCCTTTGAGAATGGACATCATCTTCTAGTGATCGTTGATGAATACTCCCATTTTTCATTGGTGGAAGACCTTTCATCCACTATGCATGAAAAGGTCATTCAAAAATTAGATGGCATCTTTGTAACATGGGGTGTTCCTGCAGTACTAAAGGCTAAATCACCTTGTTAGAAATGGGATTCTTGGTTGGCTGAGGTATGCACCCAGGCCAGGCAGGAACCACCACTCTAGTCATGGTAAACTAAGTACACACTAAAAGATAACCTGTGCTTACCCTCTGGTAGCTTGGTATAGAGCAGTCAGGCTTATTTAAAGAGGTAATGTGTAAAGTATTTGTACAACACAGACACAAACTCAGTAACACAATGAATACACCACAAAAAGATTCCACACAGGTTTTATAAAAATATATTATTATATTATTATATATTAAACAAAGCAAGACCAAAACGATAAAAATGCAAGTAGTACTTTTCAAGTTATGACTTTTTAGAGTTTGCATGTAAAACAGCATTCAACACATTCTTCATACTTCAATGATTATAGGCGTTACACTGGACTGGTGAGAAGCGACAAAATCCAATCTGGGGTCCTCCAGAGAGGTTGCTGCTCAGCATATTGATCAAATAATACTTCTAAGTCACTAGGGAGTAAGCAGGGGCACCGAGCAGGTGCACGCAGCCTGAAACAGCTGAAATGGCTAGTGCCTCCTGCGAGGGACCGCAGGCCTGCTACACGTCTCCTACAGACCCCGCTAATTCACAGTACTTTGCGGGGAAGGATCTTAGAAGTCGGCAAGCCGTGGATGGTGCTGATGTAGGTGTCGGACTGCCGGGATGTTGGTGAGCCTCAGGAGCTGGACCCGCATCGTCGTGTCTTCCCAGACGGGGAGTTACCGGAGTAGAACACACCGCATTGATCCTGGGGGTGGAGACGGGCTGACAAGCCTTGCAGACCTGTGTCTCGGGCACACCTTTGGTCTCCCAGGCAATGCAATGCTGCAGAGCTACACTGAGAGGCAATGCTTCAGCGTCGGAAAAGGCAGTGATCGGCCCACACAGCCTCAGAAGGTTGCAGCGCGAGCCTTATGTGAAGCGTTGATTCTGAAGAAAGCAAAGTCGCACGATCTATAGTCAAGCGAAGCACATGTTCTTTAATATAACAAGCTGGCAATCCAGCACGCTCTGCTCCTTGTCAAGTTAAGAATATGAAGTGCTGATCCCGGGTAAAACAAAAGCCCTCAATCTGTAACCAAGCAAAGCGCTTGTTATTTAACAACACAAGGTTGGCGATCAGGCATGCTTTGCTGTTTGTCAAAGTTCCACTGCCAGACTCACAGATTGCAGAGTCCCACAGCAGTGGTAGGATGATGAAGTCTTTGATGGCCCTGAGACTTCGTGAACAGGGGGAATGCCAGCAAGCTCTTGGAGTTCACTTGGAGGGAAGGTCATATCCAACTCCCCTTTCGGCACAGTCATGGAGCAACAGGCAGCAGGGCAACAAACAGAAAAGCAGTCCTTCCAGAAAAGCAGTCCAGTTGAGTCCTTTAAGCAGCACAGCAATTTCTGACAAAGGTTCAGTCCAAGAGCTAGAAGAGTCTGATTTTAGGGGGTTCAGAGACCCAGTACTCATACCCAAAATTGCCTTTGATGTATGGGGGGACTTCAAAGGAGCTCTCTAAAGTGCACAAGGATCTCTTTATACCCAGGCCTGTCTGCCTGAGGGGTAAATCAGTGCTGTGTGTGTGGACAGGACACTACATATTGAAGCGTAAGTGTCACTCTCATTCCTCCCTGCCCAGGATGACCCACCATAATGCAGATAAATGCAAATGAGTGCTTAGAAAGCAGATGAGCCTCACCGTCCTGTGTTTGTGGCTGTCTAGAGGGAATGCACAAAGTGCAGCTGCCACCCATCCCAGACGTGTATTGGAGACAGGCTGTCTGGAACAAAGAGCAGTAAGTACAGATAAGTGTCCATTTTCTAAAAGTGGCATTTCTAAAATACTAATGTTAAATCCAACTTCACCAGTAAGGAGGATTTATCATTACCATTCCAAACATATGAAACATGAAAAAGCGACTCCTCACTGATCAGGAATTACAGCTTAAAAGTGTATTAAAGAATTCTCAATGCTGGCCTATCACAGGGGTAGGCCTCACAGTAGTGAAAAAAGAAATAGGCTGTTTGTCTCTCCCAGGGCATGTAAAACGTACAAGTACATGTCCTACCTTTTACTTACATAACACCCTGCCCTTAGGGTTACTTAGGGCCTACGTTGTGGGTGACCTCTATGTAATAAAATGGCAGTTTAAGGCTTGGCAAGTAGTTTTAAAGGCCAAGTCAAAGTGGCAGTAAACTGCATGCATAGGCACTGCAGTGGAAGGCCTGAGAGAGGTTTGAAAGGCTTCTTCTGTGGGTGGCACAATCAGTGCTGCAGCCCACTAACAGCATTTGAAGTACAGGCCCTGGATATATGGTATACCACTTTACAAGGGACTTACCACTACATCAAATATGCCAATCAAGTTTGCACCAATGTCATCATGTTTAGGTAAGAAACACGTGCATTTTAGCGCTGGATAGCAGTGGTAAAGTGCTCAAAGAATCAGCAAAAAGAGGAGGAAGAAGGCAAAACGTTTGGGGGTGACCTTCAAAGAGGGCCATTTTCCAACACACCTCAATATAAAGCATCAAAATAGCTCCCCTCTTTGGCCCCAGGCCAATGGCCTAGCAGAACGGTTTATGAGTACTCTAAAGAAAGCTGTTGAACATGCTGCATTGGAGAAGCTCAACCTCAAAACTGTTTTAAACACTACTCTTCGAGCTTACCATTCGACCCCTTCACTCAATGACAGGGGAAAGCCCTGCTACTCTTATGTTTGGAAGAGCCACAATGACCAAGCTACCCCAATGGACCAACCTCAGATCTAAGACTGAAGCAGACATTCACACTACTGATGTTGGACGCAAACAAAAGATGAAAATGTATGTTGACCGACGATGTCATGGAAAGGACATACCTTTTACAAGAGGAGATCGAATGCTAGATAGACAATACAGAAGAAGGAAATCTGATGCTCCTTTCGAGGTTGAACCCTTTACTATCACCAACACAAAACAACACACGGTAACTGCCCAGCGTCCTGGGATGTCCCTTACGAGACAGTATTCTCATTTTTGACATGTGGCCCGTCACTCACCAAACATTAATATCAATGTAGAGACTGGGTCTCGACAGATGATTGATGACTGTATCTGCTGATAATTCCACCCCTCCTGTGCAGATCACTGACACTTTGACTGCCAGTTCCCGGTTTCTAGTGACCCATTCAGGACGTGTGATTCAGGCGCCACAACTCTTAATTGAAGAATTGTAAGTGCTTGTGTATCTATGTATTTATTAATGTATTTATTCATCTAATTATTTCATTATGTATTTATTTACTTGTCTATTTTTGAAAGTTGTGACTTTTTATTTAACAAAGCAGATGTGGTGAATTGTGATAGAAGAACACTGGAACTCTTTTGGTTCCCACTGTGTACCGTAGGCCTGTGACGTAAGTGTGGGAGGAATGAGCTGAAGGCAGGCTTAGAATGTGGAGTTCTGACTTACACGCAGCTGGATAAAGACATGTAGAATTACTCTCCATGTGTGGCATACTTATTGCCAAGTGCCTAGGATGGCAAGACCTACAGGTGTGTTCTGCTTTGGTTTTTGCTTGCACAAACAAGCATAGCAAAGCAAATAGGATTTAGTACGAACTTCAAACCTATTTGCTTTGGCATTGCTTGTTCAAAGATGGAGGATATGTTCCTTCTGTCCCACCTCCATCATTTCACCTATCATAGAGAATAACTACATTCTTCATCAACTAAGAGCACTACTTTGGAGTCAGTCTCAAGTTTTCTCAAAGGCATGTGTAACAATCGGTACCTGCACAAATCGGCTTGCAGGCATCCAGGTTATGCTAGGTCCATGTAACTTATCTTGAATGAAATGCAACCAAAGTATGTGTAGAAGACACGTGGGATTTTGTGTAGCCTACATGCGTCATAGGTCTCAGACATGTGGAAATGTTGAAAAGAACAGAATAGCAAGGAGGTTTGCTTGAGGGATCACATAAGCCAGAAACTCAGAGCATGACTGCTTGCTCCAAGGCCCTCAATGATCACACTGTATCACCTTTTGGTGACTAGAGCACGAGAATGGGCAATGTCTCCTCACTGTAATATCCATTATGTGTTGTGGGGTTGACTGGCCATTAACTAGTTTGGGCTAATCTTGAACTGCATTAAAGGCAATAGTAGTTTATTGTAGTTAGTTAATATAAATGGTTATAATTATAAAACAATCATTGCAAAACAGTCAAAACTAGACCTCTATTTGCCTCAAGAAATCTACACAACAGCTCTAAAAGAATGCCCAAGTGAAACAAAACATAGTTAACCAACATGGTAGACATTCCTCCCAGTGTCTTAAGTTGTAAAATTTTCACTGAATTAAAAAAAGTTATCACTTTTGACCAAATTGTGGGAGGGGAGCGCAGGGGGGAGTTTAATAATACTTTTAAAAAAAGAAAACTTACCTGAAGCTGCCGGATGGCTCCCATGTCGCGCTTTGGTGTTCTTCCTTCTTCCTTGTCCCAGCAGACACTGGGACAGCATCACAGACTCGCTGTGCAATCCCAGTGCTGCTCTCATGGTATGAGAGGAGTGCTGGGATTGGCCTGAGCGGGCTCGTTTGATGCTCCGCTCAGGCGTCTGTAATGTTTCTCCAATCTGGTTGTTCAATACAGCCCGGTTGGAGAAACCTAAGTGTGCATCTGTGTTTGGCCAGCCTAAGTCGGCCGGCCAAACACACATGCGCACTTAGAACTACACAACCGGCTGGTCCTCCTCCCCCCTCCCATGGCCATGGCCCCGCCCTGCACATGCTGGCTCAGAGCCAGCAGGTGAAAAATAAAATGATGATAGTACATCGTTTTATTTTTCACCTGCTGGCTCAGAGCAAGTGGGGCGACGCTCCTCCGCCATTGCAGAGGAGCACCCCTCTTTATTGTGCCAGCATCAGACATGTCCTCCGTGGTTCTTGCGTATTTTGGAAACAAGTATCCCAACTAGTATGGTATTGATTGAGATTTCCTCCAAAGACCGAAGGATATTTAGGAGTATGTGAAGTAGTACTACTAGACTTCTCTTTTATGAACTCTTGCATGCCCTTGTGTATTGGTCCCCCACAGGGGCGGAGCTTGACCCAGATTTTGGAGGGGGGGGGGGCTAACACTTCCAGCAATGGTGCAGAACAAGCATTTCCAGAAGTGGGATCAGATCTATCCTCATAGCCAATAAAAAAAAGAGGTGATAAACTTTTCAATTTAAACATATTGGGCAAACCTGTTATTATAACAAACATGTTTTTGGAGATTTGACACTGTCCCTAGGCTGCTCACAGGGATCTTTAAAATGCAGATTAAGTGCACTGACAACAAAAAAATCGGCTTCTACAAATTTTAATCCAAAGCACATAAGACAAGTTTTCACAAGGTTATTTCAAGACAACATCCATTTTCACTGATCCCTTAAGTTCTGTGGCAGGAGAATTTGCTTGAGAAATATTTATCATTGCAAGTCTTGAAAAATGCTCCCATCCCATTAATGACTGAAGGTGCAATTTAGTTTTCCAATTGTGAAAGTCGGTGCTGCTTTTGTGCCACAGCCATACCAGAATCCGTTTTGGTAATCTAAGAGAAGGTTATGTTCTTCGATGAATGTAGCTATTTGTTTTGACACTGATCTTTCAATCTTTCTGTCTAGAAATAGTTGGTTATTGGCCAGAAGTTAGAAAGAGCCCTTGTTTGGAGTCCACTTTGTTTTAGGGAGTTCTTTTGAGAAGACACCTTTATCCAAAGAGTTGTTGATACCTCTGGCTGGATTGGATGCAGCGGTATTAATGAGGATGTTCTTGCATATATAAGCAGGACTTGGGTCTGTCGGTTATCATGCTGGCCTACAAGTTTTTGCAGCCTTGATGAAGTCATATGTGTTCAGGAGGCTAAAGATGAGTAACTGTGGTTGTTTTCATGATGTGCTTTCTAGTAAACTGCACAGCACTGCTGGAATTGCGATTGAGCAATAGAGAGGGAAGCAGGGGGTCTAAAATCATTTGGAGGGTTGGAAGTAATGCAGGTGTACCAGGCAGCTGCGGTCCGTGCAGGTAACAGCGGTGGGGCCGGGAAAGGGAGGATTTCAAGGGATGATTCCGAGGGAAAATTAAATAAATAATTAATTTTCCCTCTGCATCGTCCCTCGAAAACACCCCTTACCTGGCCCCACCGCCCCACGCGGTTACCTGCACGGACCACGGCTGGTACCAGGCACACAGCAAGGGACTTTGAGGCCTTTGACTGTGCTGCCAAAGCATCAGGATGTCCTAAGGTACTGCCACTTCAGGTGCTATGGTTAGATGACCCTTTTTCATGTGAACTCATCTAGCAGGTCTGTTCTTATGCTCTTGAGACCCATCATCAGCTCTCCCGGTGCAGTTTTTTTGTCTCATGTTCAGTTCTCTTGAGTACCGTCTGCTCTTCAGCCATAGGTCGTCTCTCCATGACATAGGACAGGTTCCTCTGAAGTAAGGCAGGCATCTGGTATCCTGGCTCAAGCCAGCTTTCCCTGCTACCTACTCCTGTGTTGTTCTTCAGAAGAGAAGAAAATGATACATCCATGCTGCTCACCTTATAAAGGTTAAGCAGTGGCCATTCCTGTAGTTGTGCACTTTATAGACATTGACAATTGTTAGAAATAATATATATTAAGTTTAATGATTATACATTGAGACACAAATATACATCAGTTTAGTGTCCATGCAATGACACATTTAATGGAGTTCACTAAACATGTACAGAGTGAACAAACCATAGGAAAGTCCTTATTAATTTAGGAAGAATATAACATTGCTCTCTACTAGAAAGGATACATATTATGACAGGACAACTGTGCACTGTGCACTACCTAGCTCCATGTAGTCACTGTCATTCACTTACTAAGATTTCAATGGGAGTCAAAGTCACAATGGGTTAAACAGGAAATGTGAAAGTTTATTGGCAATAAATGCATGAAAGGAAAGAAATGAAAACAATATGATTTTGAAAAAAACTGAGTGTTATGAAACCATTCCACTGCTTCTGGATAATAAGTTATTTCATGGCAACCCATGGCGTAAATCCATGATGTAGTCTGAAAAAGTTGAGATATTTGTTTAGCACTGTGATGCGCTTTATTTAAAGCACCATAGTTAATGGATGTGCTGCAGAATTTCTGAGATTCTTAATTTTTACTTTTTGGGTCTGGCTTCACATTGTAACAGTCACCTGACCTTATGTGATTAAACAAAAAAGAACTTTAAGAAGCACACCTGAGAGAGGCGCTTGGTCTCCCCCACATATTGGTTACCTTGAGTACAGTATTTGATTTTACAGAAGGTGTGTGCTGCTATTGAGATGCAGTGGTTGTCGTGCTCCTGTTTCTTCCTAAAGGGAGTTTGGTCACCTAAAAAAATGTAAGGATGTGGCAGTTGATAATGGGAGAACTCATCTACCACACTGTAATATTGGCTAATAATATTGCTAAAGCGTCATGATATGCTCACTATGTTCATTACCTACAGCGTGGATCATGTTTTTATTGATAGGCTAATCCTATTGGCAAATAGACTTGCTTAATAAGGATGTTCACTCTTTCAAAATGGGTGTGGCAACACCGTAATGCTGCAAAAGCATCTGTGCATGTTTTTTTCTTCCACATTTATGTTTGTGCCATGCAGAATACGAGGTTTGTTCTGCCCTCCCATTCCAGCACTCCGACAGACACGCCAGTTGCTGCAGCCACAAGAGTCGCATGTCCAACCTTCCTCCCACACCATCCCACTGTCTCAGTTCACCCTCCCCAACTGCAGGACCCCCACATGGCCAGCTCCCTCAGCCATGGGAGCCAGATTCACCGAGTTCTTGGGATAGCCCGGACCACATGGCCCAATTTTGACTATAAATAGGGAAGAAATATAGGTAGGGGAAAAGAGCGACAAGCCTAGCCACTTTGGAGATGTAAGGAAATATATCCATTTTACGATTAGACAATGCTTTTATTTCATTGCCATATCTCTGCTGTTGTCCTTTCAGCAGACATGGTGTGCATTCTATTCTTATATTGCCCCCTCTGCATCCTGGTGATTCTGCTCACTAGCGTTAGCTAAAGAGCTTTGTAAGTGGTGGAGAGTGATACTTCCCATGAGATCCAGCAAGCAAAATGAGTAAAGAGATTTCTTTTAGGTAGTTTCGGTGAGAGTGTGCTTCTCCCAAGAGAGCAAAAAAGATAATTGGGGTCAAATTTGCTAAAACACCATAGGCCTGAAAGGGCATTCATGAAATATTCCAGTACTTCAAAATGCGTGAGAGAAGCCTGGCCTTACCCAGGATTAGATCCCATTTCTTCAGATGTCGTAAGTCAGAAATGACTTTCACTATTCCACCGTCTGCATTATTTCGTAGGTGAGCCTGTTATGCCAAGGATTGCAAACAATATGCAAGTGCCAGAATTTTGCCATGGATACTCCACCCAATAGTTATGGGTACCTACAAAAATTGTATCCGGTATACAGTGGTCAGAAATTTGTCAATGGAAGCCCCCTATAAAATGAGTACAAGGTCTCTTATGACAAAAATGTCCTCAAATGTCAGATTCATCATTTTGCTATGGATGCACACCATATCCTAAGAATTATGTACAGCATGTCAGAGCCTGTATTCTGCCATGGGTAACACCTCCCATTCGTATGCTGTTAGTGCCCTCATCCATAAGGCAAGAATAACCTCCAGTATGTCACTCATGCAGCACATTTGCAAGCACAAAACACATACTCACACACACACAAATATGCACTCATACACATACATATTCTCTCACAGACACTCATTTGTTCACACAGTTTCACACATTCACACGCATTCTTATTATATCTCTTGCATCTTTCATACATTTGTACTCTGTCATGCTCACACACACACACAGATACACACACATGCTGCCGCTCACACTCTCATTAGTCAAATCTGCTTGGATTGCGTTAGAACGGCTTGCACTGTTGCTGCCCCGCTATACCTGTCTTGCCTTTTAGTAAAGCTTAGTAAAAGCATTTTCTCCATTCATTTTTCAGAAATCATAACATATGGTCTTCTCAATGCTTGTTAAAAGTATGATGTGAATGAAAAAGTGCACTTCATTAAAATAGCTGTATAGTTATATTTGGTTTCACATGTGAATCAAGCAGCAACACTATTAACTAATTAACTTTTTAAAAATAAATATCACAGTATTCAACTGATCTTATGAACCACTTGACTCCTTTGGCAAACATGTGTTTTTTATCCAGTAACACTTTGTAGGTTGGGATTTTCAGACGCCACTTTCAATGTAAAAAAAAGAGGGACCAGTGTGCCTGTGTGAGTGCAGGGTGAGCGGCAAAAGAAAAGGGTGAGCTGTGGGAGTGTCTCGTGAGTGCTTGGTGAGAGGAGTTAGTGCACGGTGAGTGGTGTCCCCAGTGAGTTCTGATAGACCATTCTGCCTGTGTGTAAGCAGGGTGAGCGTGAGTGATGGGTGAATGGAGTGCCTGTGTGAGTGCAGGCTGGGCAGTATACCCGTGTGAGTCCAGGGTGAGCTCTCTGAGTGTCTATGTGAGTGCAGGGTGAGCAATGTGCCCGTGTGAAAGCAGGGTGAGAGGAGTGAGTGTAGGGTGAGGGATGTGCTCATTTGAGTTTAGGTGCATGTGAAAGTGCAGCGTGTGAAGAATGAATGTATGGTGAGCGATGTGCTTGTTTAAGATTGAGTGCAGGGTGGGTGATGAGACTGCAAGGTGAGAATGAGAGGTGAGTGGAGTGTTATGTGAATGCAGGGTGAGCGGTGTTCCTGTGTGAGTGCAGGGTAAGAGGAGGGTGAATGGCGTGAGTGCAGGGTGAACAGCGTGAGTGCATGGTGAGCAGTGTAAGCACAGTGTGATCGCTGTGAGTATAGGGTGATTAATGAGATTACAGGGTGAGAGTGACAGATGAGTGGAGTGTCATGTTCATGCAGAGTGAGCAGTGTTCTTGTGTGAGTGCAGGGTAAAATGAGGGTGAATGTCATGAGTGCAGAGTGAACTGCATGAGTGCATGTTGAGAGGTGTAAATACAGTGCGAATCCTGTGAGTGCAGAGTGAACAGTGAGAGTGACAAGTTAGCGGAGTGCCATGTAAGTGCAGTGAAAGAGGGGGGTGAATGGCGTAAGTGTATGGTAAGCAATATAAGTGCTGTGTGAACGCTGTGAATGCAGCCTGAGCTTGAAAGCGAAGGGTGAGCGGACAGAATGATGGGTGAGTTGTCTGATTGCAGGATGCATTTTCAGATACTCGTGAGTAACTCAACATGTTATCCATGGTTGTCGAGTGGGGTTTCAGATATATTTTAACTATTGCTAATATGACATTAATCAGGGGTGGAGGGTGGAGGAAATAAATGATTTGCAGATCCCGCAACACACTTTCAGCCTCTTATTATGCCTCTTGGGTTGTCACGTTTTCAATAGAAAAATACTGGCTATTTATTGTTGTTTTAAGAGTCTACAAGCCCCAGAAGTGAAACTAAATTGAAACAAAATGGTATTTATTAATTTGTAAGATGATTTTCCTGCCCATGTTTAATTATTAGTCAAGGATCCTCCACACAGCTCTAGAACACATGTAAAAATGCTTTCTGTTTATATTCCCTGCTTGAAGTATGTACAGTTAAAGGCTAAAAATGCAGGCTTTGGGTGATTTTGTTTAGTTTTGTACCAGCCAGGATATCAAAATGTTGGTTTGCTGGTAGAAAACCAGCCAGGTGACAACCCTATATGCTTAATGTTACTTTTTAGGAAATGCATTCTGCCACTGTGGCAGCAAAAGTATTTTACAAATGAAAGGAATAGGAAGAGTGGAAACACAGGGGGAACTGGAACCAGTGAAAATACAGAAAGCTTTGTTAGCATGTGAATGGTTTTAATGTCCTGTGAAATACTCAGATGAGGCAGGGATAAGGCGCCAGCCACTGCCCATACAGCCCACAGCAGCTCAAGCTGTGTGTGCGTGTGTCCTGAAGCTGCATCAGCCTGGGCTGAGACACACGAGGGGGGGTGGGGAATTGGGTGGGGGCGCTACAGCCTTTTAGCCCTATAGGCGTTGCGCCTAGTCCCACAACATCTAAAATGGCCATAAAATAGAATTTTCGTAGGAACTGTGCCCTTTTTGGACTTCTACTAATATGTAGTTGGGCCGATTCACAAAGGCATGTAGGAATACGTTAAAGAGTACTTGTATATTACTACTTCCTCTACTTATAAACTCTTTTTGAATTTGACCACTGAGCACGACTGTCCAGCAGATGAGAGTTACAGGACTCCAACTAAAAATAAATCACGCACCGATCAAGGGGGAAGTTCATATGAAAGGACTAGCCCTCACCCAGTGTAAGAGCTGGTCCTGAGCCTGAAAAGATGAAAGTGGGTGGCTCCTAATTTAGTTTTTTTCTTTTGGTGGATTCTGGCCTCAAAAATGCGATATAAACATTATTTGTCTTATTGTAAGTCTCAAAAAACTAATAATGTAAAAACATTTTGGAATTTCCAGTTAAGCCCCATCACACAGCTGTCATCTCAGCACAAATGTGAGCAGCAAAGACAAACCCTGTCCACCCTAGAGATGCTACCCAGTCAAATGCTCTGCATAAATTTACGACCCTATATTATTTCCTTCTAATAATGATCAAGTTATAAACTGTTGGGAGCACTGGTGAGCACTAAGGTCAACAGTTGTAACCCTCATCTCGTCGTTGTCTTTGTTGGAGTCACAAACAGTACTCAAACAATCAGTGCTATGGACAAAACTGAGGGGCTTATTTACAAGCCCCTTGCGCCACCATTACGTCATTTTTTCCCATATTAAAAGGGACGCACTGGTGGCGCAAGGGGCTTGTAAATAAGCCCCTGAGTTTTTCATCCTACGCTGCTTCTATCACTGTAAACAGGTATTGACAAAGCCATTAGGTTTGACTTTGGTTCAGTGAATGCGCATATAGCACAGTATGCAAGCCTACATTGGTACATCTAATTTAGGAATATGAATGAAGAGTAAAATACTACAGCTATACAGGCACATACAGACCTACAGACCTATAACCACCCATGCACACAGACCAGCAGATAAATAATCACCCATTCACACAGACTTACCACCATCCAAATACATTGACCTCCTGACATGCTCTCTCCTAGTCACAAACCCCAAAGACATTTGTGATGCTATGTTGGGTGCAAGTCTACAGTTTTATGCTGCTTCAATATCAAAGCAAACTTTTTGTCTTGCTGAATCCATGCAAGTGAAGTGAGTTTGACATTTGTATCTGCTGAAACATTACTTTTTGATTATTTTATCATGCAAACCTACTTGCATTTGTTATTTCTTTCCTGACAATTGCTTCCAAATCGATAATCCCTACAACAGGAGACCTGCTCTGAACAGGAAGGCATGTTACCATCAGCCAGACATGCACTGATGGTGGTCATGTAGCTATCATAGCAAGTGCTGCTTCAAATTGTTCTCTGCACTTTGTTTCTACCACTGCCAGTGGGCCACCAATGTAACTGCATACAGTGCATGCACCAATACATAATGTACAATACATAAAAAGGCACTTTTCAGGCCTCTGTAATTTGGCATCATCAATAAGTGACACCCTCAAATTGCTGTCCTTCCTCGGATTTTGATAGTGCTGATCTCGGCTGTCCAGCTTGGCTTTGCTGCCAAATTATGAAGCCTCGGGGCACTGAACAATAAGAAAAAACAAACGAAAATACAATTAAAAACTGCTCTAATATGGAAAGATGAAATAAGCCTCAAATCTATAAGTCACATAAGGATGCTAAGCATCACAGAAGAGTGTACTGAAAGAACAGAGCACTAGCAAGGAATCTAGAATCACTTTTCCTAGTCCCAAATCCAGCCCGAAAGTTAATGCATGTTGCAAACTGTAGAAAAATGCCCCTTTTTGACATGGTCACCCCCACCTTTTGGCTGGTATTTGATGTGATTTCTACAGGATGTGCACTATTCCCAGATTCCCAGTGCCAGATCTCTTTCCCAAAACTGTACAATTGTTTCCCCCCAATTGACAATACCTTTAGCACTCTCTGTAAGTCCCTAGTAAATGGTACCCCTGGTACATAGGGCATGAGGTACTAAAAAAGGGTCTCTCAGTGCTGCAGCACAAATTCTTCCATCCTAAGAGACCCCTCACCAAACACATGCAAGACTGCCACTGCAGGCTATGTCGTTTGGTGTAGCCCAAAGTGAAAACACGACATGACACACATCCCTGTGTGCCATGTCCGCTAACACTGCATGTAGTATTTGTAAGTCATCCCAACAACAGGCCTTACAGACCTAAGGCAGGGTGCTTTATATTACATGTGAGGGCATACCTGCATGAGCAGATATGCCCCTGTTCTGGTCAGTCCCATTACTGCCAGTGCAAGTGAACAGGGAAGCCATTTTAAAGCATGTGCTGGACACTGGTGGAAAAGAGTTCCCCAGCTACATTATGACTTCAGTGAAAATAGGGATTTTTGGGTTCAAACATCTCGTATTAATAAACCCACACTGGTTCCAGTGGTGGATTTATTAATAAATGCAGCCAGAGGGCACCTTAGAGGTGCCCCCTGAAAGGCTACCAGCCCCTGGTGTGTTGGCTGACTGGATTCTGCCAGCTTGCCACCAGAGATGAGTGTCTGACCCCCAACGGTGAGAGCCTTTGCTTTCAGGATGTCAGAAACAAAGCCTGCTTGGGAAGAGGGTGATAACACCCGCTCCCAGAGGATCACCTGCTGATAAGTATTCCAAGGCAGGGGCGCTTCAAAGAAGCTACTGCCTTCGAAATGCGGGTCTGGCTTCCCTCACAGGAGAGGAAGCCTACAGCCTTTATGCAGAGCCCTTTAGCACCTAGACATACGGGAAAATTAGCTAAACAGGTACGCATGTCCACCCCCAGGATAGTACCACCCCTAAAGTGGTCTAATCTGAGGTGCACACAACTTTTCCGAGTTAGCCATCTTTGTGTTGGCAAACTTAGGAATTCTGGGACAGGGTTATGTCCACTTCCCACAGAAAGTGGTCACATAGGGGGCGTAGTGACTGCAAGGGTCAGTAGCCCAATGGCTACAAACCTACACTCCCCTAACGCCCCAAAATTCAGTATTTAGGGGAGCTCGTGGCACTAGAAAATCAGATCCTGCCACCTGAAAGAAGAAGATGGATGTGAAGAGTCACAAAGAGCAAGAACTGAAGGCCCAGCAACTGACTTGGTACCAACTCTGCCGGCCTGCCTGCTGACTCCGACATTTGCACCAAAAGATGGCTTGTTCTAAGCTGCTGTGTCTCCAAAGCCTAGGAGACCCATCAGTACTTCACTCAGGAAGCAAGAACTCCTGTGAAGCAGCATACCTGCTTCCCTGCACTCTGCAGGCAACCCAAGAAACCTGAGAGAACTTCAAGATGGCCAAAACCAGACGCATGAAGACACCACTGCACCTGCTGCTCAAACCCGAGTTGAAGTGGGCCAACAGTGTCAGTGTGGTACCCTAGCTCTCCAGAGGCCGAGCCCTTTGTGGTATTGCCTTTCGGGGACCCCACAACGTCACCTGCAGCCTCTGCACGCAGGCCCCCTCTACCGCGGCTGCTCCCGGTAAGGAAAACCCAACGCTTAAAGACATTTCTGCACTCGTCAGCCCTGGGACGTGAAGAAGAGGACCAAAGGTGTCCCTACGTCTCCGAGCATAGTGAGGCCTGAGCCCCCCTGTTGGTTTAGTCCGACGGGCCCCCCAGTCAAAGACTGCAGCCTAGTTACGTGAAAATTGATCTCCATAGACTTGTATTGGGCACCCAACACTGTTTTGCACTCATGCACCCGGCCGCCCGAGTGCCGTTGGTGGTGTTCTGCTGGTGCTGCCTTGGACCTTGCCCACCACTCATCTTAACTTCTGGAGATTGGCACTGTAAGTCGCTGTACTGTACCTAAATTCTGTACTTGTTCTTCCTCCCATAGGATAACATTGCAGCTTCTAAAAATTGCTCTGTGTCGACTTTTTGAATACAAAAGAATTTCTATTTCAAAGCATGCTTACCTGATCGAATTGCTTCTGGTGCCTAAATATGTATAAAGATACTTGTTATTTTTATAAATTGGTGTGGATCACCTTCTTGAGTCGTGTGCATTATTTATTGACTATTGTGTGTATTTGCAGATGTCTAACACTCCTTTCTGATAAGCCTAAGGCTGCTCGACCACACTACCCCCTAGAAGAGCACCTTGGGATTACTAGAGAAAGCCCCTGTCCACTCATAAGGGAACAGCTGGACTCTTTGCAAAATATATCTAATTTTCATATATCATATAAAGAGCCAGCTTCCTACATTGGTGTTGCAGCGGAGGGATACAAGACTTGACATGTGCTGTACCACTTTGTTAATAAGTGATTCCGCTAAGGAATCCAAAATTGTCAACAGCTAAAAATATTTTTACCAATTTCGATGTTTTTCTAAATTGTTTTAAACTAGCTGTTAGGGCCTTGTGTTAAGTCCCACAGTAAAACTGTTTAGAATTTTAAAAGTATTAAAGTAAGTTAGGTCTTTAGAAAGTACTTAGCAGTTTTTTGTAAGTTTCTAAAAAGGTCCCAACTACTTTAAAACCATGACTGATACAGCAGGTTCTTCCCAGGAGCTCAACCTGGGGCCCTACAGGAACCTTAAGTTGGACAGACTGCAGATCCTCTGCAAAGCATGGAACCTCACCATGGGGCCTAGAACCACGAAGGCACATCTGCAAAAGTTGCTTGCAGAAAATGGTAGGACCATGCCTGAGGGAGAAGACCCCCTTGGAGAATGGGAGGTGGATGCTGAAGTAGATTATGATTCCAGCAGCAATCCTACAGAAAGCAATACCACTACTAGTAGTGCCCTAGAAGAACTAGATTGTGAAAATGCAAATCTTCAGAAACTAGCCAAGAGGATAGGATTAGAGGTTAAACTTCTGGCTACAGAGAAGGAAAGAGCTAAGTTAGGCCAAGGACCAATCTCGGGTGGCAGCAAAATCATAAATAGGGAGAAGGATGAAGCTTTTGACACTAAAATCCACAAAGAGATTGTCACCAAATACACAGAGAGTGATGATTTCACCAAATGGGTTAAAACCTTTGAGAGGGCTTGTAAAATGAGGCATTTCAACAAAAAGTATTGAGGCTCTCTTCTCTGGGAGCTGTTCTCAGGAAATTAAAATTATAGGGATAGGCTCCTGACACTGAATGAGGCAGATAGTGAGTCCTATGACCTCATGAAGCATACCCTGGTTGAGGGTTTTGGACTCACCACTGAGGAATACAGGATCAGGTTCAGGGACACTCGAAAAACCCAGAGTCAGACCTGGGTAGATTTTGTAGACTTTTCAGTGAAAACACTAGTTGGCTAGTTGAGAGGTAACAATGTACACGGCTATGATGGGCTTTATAATCTTATTATGAAAGAGCATCTGTTGAGTAATTGTTTTCCTGAGACGTTACATCAGTTCCTGGTAGACCTAGGTCCACTTTTACTTTCTCCTCAAGAATGGGGGAAGCAGGCAGATCACTGGATCAAGACAAGTGTAACCAAGACCACTCATGGTGGGGTGACCAAAAGAAAGTGACTGCTAAGCCCCCCCCTCCCAAGGGAAGGATGGTGATCAGTCCAAAGATAAAAACAAAGAGTCTGCTAAAGCCCCCCAAAACCCTATTCAGGAGGGTGGGCCTTGAAACAATACACATTCTAAGGGTGGGTACCAGGGTAAGAACTGGGATCCCAAGAAGCAGTCCCAGCAAAAAGTAAATGCAGTGGTAAGTCTCCAGATGCGATCCCAGGTGAGCCCTGACCATGTCAGAGAGCTCACTGAGGCAACTTTTGTCTCAGAGGGAGGGGTGGATGTAGCTGCCCTGGCTGTTTGGACCAGTAACCAGGAGAAATACAAACAACAGCCACATATCAATGGGGTTAGAGGTGAAGCACTGAGGGATACAGGTGCAAGTGTCACTATGGTGACTGAAAAACTGATAACCCCAGGACAATACCTGATGGGTGAGCCATTCACAGACCTTAATGCTGGTAATCAGGCTAAGGTACATCGCATGGCTATGTTGTCCTTAGAATGGGGAGGGGTTACAGGCCAAAAGAAGGTGGTAGTATCCTCAGTAATTCTTTTAGAATGTCAAGAACCTCGGCATCGTACTCGACTCATCACTCACCATGAACCGACAGGTCAACGCCGTCACCTCCAGCTGCTTCAACACCCTCCGCATCCTCCGCAAGACCTTCAAGTGGATCCCCCCTGAGTCAAGGAAGACAGTCACCCACACACTCATCACCAGCAGACTGGACTATGGAAACACACTCTATGCCAGCATCAACAAGTCCCTACTCCGCAAACTCCAGACAGTACAGAACACCGCCGCCAGACTCGTCCTCGGCATCCCCCGACACGAACACATCAGCCAACACCTACGAAGTCTCCACTGGCTGCCTGTGGAGAAAAGAGTCACTTTCAAAATCCTCACTCACGCCTACAAATGCCTACACAACAACGGACCCAAATACCTCAACGACAGAATCAACTTCCACATACCCAAAAGAAACCTCCGATCTTCCAACCTCGCACTGGCCGAAACCCCGCGCATCCACAGAGAGAGCCAGAGCAGGCGGAAGATCCTTCTCTCACATTGCAGCCAAGACCTGGAACGAGCTACCGGCAGACATCAGACGTGCCCCCTCCCTGAACACCTTCAGGAAGACCCTCAAGACCTGGCTCTTCGGCTAAACAGACCTGCGGACCACCCTACCCCTCTCAGCGCCTTGAGACCCTCACGGGTGAGTAGCACGCTTACAATTCCCTGATTGATTGATTGATTGAGACAGCAAGCTGCTGATCAGGAAAAGGGAGATGTCAGTGGCTCCCACAGAACCTATTGGGAGTAGGGACTCCTTTACACTGAGGCCAGAGACCCCATAACTAGTGCCCCTATGAGAGTGGTAATGCCTCAGCAGTATAGAGAGTTCCTGCTCACATTGGCCCATGACATACCACTAACTGGGCTTCTTGGCCAGGCCAAAACTTGAAGTAGGTTAGTCACCCACTTCTACTGGACATGTATGTCCCAGAAGGTGCAGGAGTTTTGTAACTCCTGTGCCACCTGTCAAGCCAGTGGCAAGATAGGTGGCCACCCAAAGGCCCCTTTAATCCCACACCCAGTAGTTGGTGTTCCTTTGGAAAGGGTACGGATTGACATTGTTGGTCCCCTTGAACCTCAAACTGCATCAGGGAACAGATTCATACTGGTAGTAGTGGATCATGCCACCAGGTACCCTGAAGCAATTCCCGTGAGGACTACCACAGCTCCTGCAGTGGCTAGGGCCCTCATTGGTATCTTTACTAGGGTGGGATTTCCAAGGAGGTGGTGTCAGACAGAGGCGCAAACTTCATGTCTGGCTACCTGAAACACATGTGGGCAGAATGTGGAGTGCCTTATAAGTTCACTATCCCATACCACCCACAAACAAATGGTCTTGTTGACAGATTCAACAAACCCATGAAAGGTATGATTGGTGGACTCCCTGAAAAGCTCAGAAGGACATGTGATGTCTTGCTACCATGCCTGCTTTTTGCCGACAGGGAAGTGCCACAGAAGGGAGTAGGGCTTTCCCCCTTTGAACTTCTGTTTGGTCATCCTGTAAGGGGACACTGTGTCTAGTGAAGAAAGGCTGGGAGAGACCTCTCAAAGAACCTAAACAAGACATTGTGAACCATTTGCTTGGCCTTCGTTCCTGAATGACTGAGTACATAAAAAAAGCATCCACAAACCTTAAGGCCAACCAAGAGCTCCAGAAGCTCTGATATGATCAAAAGGCTGCACTGGTGGAGTTCCAACCAGGGCAGAAGGTGTGGGTTTAGAGCCTGGGGCTCCTAGGGCCCTCCAAGACAAATGGAGTGGACCCTACCCTATCCTAGAAAGAAAAGGGGAGGTCATCTATCTGTAGGACCTTGGCACTTGCAGGAACCCCAAGAGGGTCATCCATGTAAATCGCCTTAAACCCTATCATGACAGGGCTGGTGTGGCCATGCTGATGGTCACTGATAAGGGCCAGGAAGAAGAGAGCAAACCTCTCGCTGACCTCCTCCACAACAGTCCCAAAGATCGGTCAGTAAATGGAGTGATCTTGTTACACACCCTCTCTGCCAACAGCAAACTGACTGCGGGCATGTCCTGGAGCGGTATGCAGAGCTCTTTTCCCTCAACCCTAGTCAGACTAACTGGTATGTCCAGAATGTGGACACTGGCGACAGCATGCCTGTCAAAAGCACACTGTATGACAGTCTGGCCAAGTGAGGGAAAGCATCAAAGCTGCAGTCAGCAAGATGCTGGAGTTAGGGGTAATTGAGCCTTCTGAAAGTCTCTGGGCCAGCCCAGTTGTCTTAGTCCCCAAACCGCACCCCAGGGGGCAAATAAAGAATTGAGGTTTTGTGTGGAGTATAAGGGTTTCAATGCTGTCACAAAGACAGATGCCCACTCTATTCCAAGGGCAGATGAACTAAGTGACAGGCTATTGGCAACCAAATTCCTCAGTTCTTTTGGTTTGACATCAGGGTACTGGAAGATTGGTCCGACCCCAGGAACAAAAGACAAATCTACATTCTCAAACCCAGATGGGCATTTTCAGTTCACTGTTATGCTCTTTGGACTAAAGAATGCCCCTGCCACCTTCCAAAGGTTGGTGAACAAAGTCCTTGCTGGGTTGGAATCATTTAGTGCAGCATATCTTGACGATATTGCTGTCTATAGTTCCACTAGGCAGGATCACCTAATCCACCTTGGAAAGGTCTTTGAAGCTCTGCAGGGTGCAGGCCTCACTATCAAGGCAAGCAAGTACCAGATAGGGCAGGGCTCTGTTGTATACTTGGGCCACCTTGTAAGTGGAGGCCAAGTTCAACCATAATGACCCAAGATCCAGACAGTTGTGGACCGGGTCGCTCCAACCACCCAGATTCAAGTCAGGGATTCCTTGGCTTGACTGGGTACTACAGGAGGTTTGCGAAGGGATATGGGTCCATTGTGCCATCCCCTCACAGAACTGACCTCCAAGAAGATGCCAAAGAAAGTGAACCGGACAGTGAGCTGTCAAAAGGCTTTTGACACTCTGAAGGAAGCAATGTGCTCAGCACCCATTCTAAAAGCTCCAGATTATGCAAAGCAGTTCATAGTGCAGACAGATGCCTCTGAACATGGGATAGGAGTGGTCCTATCTCAAACCAATGATGATGGCCATGACGAACCTGTTGCTTTCATTAGCAGGAGGTTACTCCCCAAAGAGCAGCGTTGGAGTGCCATTGAGAGGGAAGACTTTGCTATGGTTTGGTCTCTGAAAAAGCTGAGGCCATACTTGTTTGGCTCTTGCTTCCTTGTTCAAACTAACCACAGGCCTCTCAGATGGCTAATGCAAATAAAAGGTGATAACCCCAAACTGCTGAGGTAGTTTATTTCCCTACAGGCTATGGACTTTACGTTGGAACACAGACCTGGGACTGACCATGCCAATGCAGATGGCCTTTTCAGGTTCTTTCACTTAAAATATTGAGACTGTCTTGGGAAAGGTTAGTCTCACAGTCTCACTCTTCTTCATTTGGGGAAGACATGTAGGTAAGTGCCCCTTTTTGACCTGGTCACTCCCAGTTTTTGCCCGATATTTGATGTGATTCGACTGGAAGTGCACTGGGTTCCTGCTAACCAGGCCCCCGGTGCCAGATCTATTTCCCAAAACTGTACAATTGTGTCCCCCAATTGGCAATACCTTTAGCACTCTCTGTAACTCCCTAGTAAATGTTACCCCTGGTACCTAGGGCATGAGGTACTAAAGAAGGGTCTCTCAGTACTGCAGCACAAATTGTGCCACCCTAAGAGACCCCTCACCAAACACATGCAAGGCTGTCATTGCAGGCTGAGTGTTTTGGTGCAGACCAAAGTGAAAACAAAACATGGCACACATCCCTGTGTGCCATGTCCCCTAATACTGCATGTAATATTTGTAAGTCACTCCTACAACAGGCCTTACAGCCCTAAGGCAGGGTGCTTTATATTACATATGAGGGCATACCTGCATGACCAGATATGCCCCAGTGCTGGTCAGTTCCATTACTGCCAGTGCACTGAAGCCAGTCAGTCAGACAAAAATTCTCTATTCAGTCACTAAAATCCATAAAAGCACACAGGTAAAACACTTATAAATACAATAGCTAAAAAGATTACCATACATACATAGGGAATCCAAATAACCAGATCAAATTTGTCTAAGACTATTTGTACAGACAAGTAAGAATAAAAGTCATTATTAAAAACAAGTACAGAATGCCACTCTAGATGTAAAATTCAACATATAAAGTGCAAAAGTGACAAAGCATTAGCAAAGTAAACAAGCTACATGATCAAACCATACCATGCACAAAGAATAGACACATGTATTTCCCAGTAAGCATTAGACAGAATCAGCCTAACTACACCAAAAGCATCTTCTTCCTATGTCTTAGGGCCCATATAAAGAAATTGCAACACCAAAACAGACCTTAGGGGAGGAAAGCATTTGTAAATATAATTGTGCAGGCCTTACCAGAACAAATTGGCCAGATCTAAGGAGCGGGAGAATCATTTTTTACTCAAGGGGGCAAAAAATGAACAGAAGAAGGTGAAATGTAGTGTCCTGGTCAGAAGAAAAATTGTCACATGGACATGGCTTTAGAGCACCAGGCTTCATGAAGCCTTTTGGAAAGGCTAATAACCAATGAATGAGGCTAAATATGAATCTGGTTAACACAAAGTGATGCTGCACATTGATGACCAGTGACAGATAGGGCTTCACCTGTGGACTCAAACTCAGTGTGATGTCGTTTCTCACTGTAGACTTGGCTAGTTCCCTGCCCTCCCTTTCCCCCTGCTGCCTGGCCAGAAACAGATGTTTGATGTTTCTAATATCTGCTGGACCTAAAGGCCTGGAGTTAGTATACAAGTCAGGGCCTAGCCACCTCATCTGCTCCATAATGTACCTTAACCAGGGAATACGGAAAGCCCCCGCAAGTGCAGTGCAATCCGTTATAACAAGTTGGCTTAAAGTGGGGGCTGGGCAGGACCAAATTCTCATCCAACGCAATAGAGGCGCAACAGCAATAAGATCAGAGATGTATCCAACGCTAAGCTCTTCATGCAACACTGAAGCCATTTTTAAGTATGTGCTGGGCACTGGTGAAAACAAATTCCCCAGCTACATGATGGCTTCACTGAAAATAGGGATGTCTGGTATCAAACATCTCATATTCATAAATCCACACTGATTCCAGAGGTGGATTTATTAACACATGTACCCAGAGGGCACCTTAGAGGTGCCCCCTGAAAAGCTACCAGCATCTGGTGTGTTGGATGACTGGGCTCTGCCAGCCTGCCACGAGAGACGAATATCTGAATCCCAAGGGTGAGAGTCTTTGCTCTCAGGAGGTCAGAAACAAAGCCTGCTCGGGAAGAGGGTAATAACACCCCCTACCTCAGAATGACCTGCTGATTATCATTCCAAGGCAGAAGAGCTTCAAAGAAGCTACCGCCTTGAAATGCGATTCTGGCTTTCCTCACAGGAGAGGAAGCCAACCCCCTTTGTCCAGAGCCCTTTGGCACCTGGACAGGTCAGAAAATTAGCTAGTCAGGTAGATCCCTAAGGTGGCCTAATCTGAGGTGGACACTACTTTTCAAAGTTATCCACCTTTGTGTTGGCAACCTTCGGAATTCTGGGACAGGGTTATGCCTACTTCCCGCATTAAGTGGTCATATAAGGGGCGTAGTGACCCAAAGGGTCAGTAGCCCATTGGCTACTACTCTACACTCCTCTAATGCCCCTAAATTCAATAACTAGGGGAGCCCTTGGCATCAAAAAATCAGATCCTGCCAGCCTGAAAGAAGAAGACGGACTTGAAGAGTCACAAAGACAAGAACTGGAGACCCAGCAACTGACTTGGCGCCAACCCTGCCGGTCTGCCTGCTGACTTCGACAATGGTGCCAAAGGTGACTTGTCCTGCAGCTGCTGTGTCTCCAAAGCCTGGGAGACCTGCCCATATTTCACCCCGGAAGCAATAACTCCTGTGAAGCAGCGGACCTGCTTTCCTGCACTCTGCAGGCAATCCGAGAGACCTGAGAGGACTTAAAGACTGCCGAAACCTGACGCCTGATGACACTCCTGCACCTGTCGCTCTAAGCTCAAGTTGAAGTGGGCTAACGGTGTCAGCATGGTCCTCCAGCCCTCCAGAAACCGAGTCCACTGTGGTTTTGCCTTTCATGGACCCCACGACGTTGACTGCAGCCTCTGCATGCAGGCCACCTCTACCGCGACTGCTCTCAGCAAGGAAAATCCGATGCCTAAAGACATTTCTGCACCCGTCACCCGTGAAGAAGAGGACCAAAGATATCCCTATGTCCACGAGCATTGTGATGCATGAGCCCCCCTGTTGGCTCAGTCCAGCTGCCCCCACCCCCAGTCAAAGCCTGCAGCCTCTTTATGCGAAAACTGATTGCCAAATACTTGCATTGGGCACCCGATGCTGTTTTGCACCCCTGCACCCAGCTGCCCCAGTGCCGCTGGTGGTGTTCTGCTGATGCTGCCTTGGACCTTGCCCACCACTCACCTTAATTTCTAGAGATTGGTCCTGTACGGCGCTGTACTGTACCTGAATACTATACTTGTTCTTCCTCCCATAGGATAACATTGCAGCTTCTAAGAATTGCACTGTCGACTTTTTGAATGCAAACGTATTTCTATTTCAAAATGTACTTACCTGATCGAAATGGTTCTGGTGCCTAAATATGTATAAAGATATGTGTTATTTTCATAAATGTGTGTGGATCTCCTTCTTGAGTTGTGTGCATCATTTATTGACTATTGTGTGTATTTGCAGATGTCTAACACTCCTCTCTGATAAGCCTAAGGCTGCTCGACCACACTACCCCCTAGAAGAGAATCTCGAGATTGCTAGAACAAGCCCCTGTCCACTCATAAGGGAACCTGTGGACTCTTTGCCGAATATATACTAATTTGATATATCATACAAAGAACCAGCTTCCTTCACAAATCATGTTTAAATTATATATTTAATGATCCATGGCTTGAATAGATTGCCTGAAGCCTGTGACACTTACCTCATCATCCAGAATGCACTTCAACAGAACAGGTGTAAAGACTGTGTAGAGGACAGTCACATAAGCTCAAGTTCAATCCCTCGAGTCAAGGCATGGCTTTCGACTCCTAGTAGCCGGTCAGCAGAAGCCTGTGTTAGCGTGTCTTGCTCTGCTACCTTTTTAACAGATCTATTCTCCTACAACTCCATACCAGTGCTTCCCCACTCCTATCCTTTGCTCCTGCTTCTCATCATTGCACAAATGTCTTCTGTTTTATGTGCCACCTCTTTGCCTATGACATTCACATGGTTTTCACTTTGTCTCTTTTACTGGCTGCCTCCACCCACCTGGCACTGGGCGGAAATGGGATGCCTGATTCTTTTGCCCACCAAGACTCAAATTATCTATTTTCATCATGGAGTGCTCTCAAAAGCGCCCCATATGACCGCATATTTCCTCCCTGCTGCATTCTCTCTTCCTTCTCTTACCACTCCTTAGGGTTCAGTTGCTTAGTAAACTGTGTCTGTCTTCCTTCATCATCTCATCCATCGATGCTATAAACTATCTTCTGTTCCATATCAGTGGAGACTGCCTTAATTAGCGGTCTCATCCTTTACAGACTGGACCAATGATGAAGCCACCAGCACTACTTCCTATGGCCCCCTAGAAATGCTCACTTTCTTTCCAAATTCACAAATACCCTTCTCAGATTGATCTCAACCAGCATCAGAAAAAGTACATAGGTCTTTCTGTATGTAACAAATACCCCCAAAATAGTGCATACAATCTCCTTAAAAAACCCTTACTTATCCCCTTCATTGAAAACCCACGATTGCACGCTTTCTACAAAACTTAATGCAGCCTCTACTGATACAGAGCACCTTACCTCCTGGAAGCCTCCTCTAGAGCATCCTCCCTTTAGAATTAAGGTCTGTCTCTACAATGAGTGCCCTCAAAACAAATCTCCTGCAACTCATGCTTTACTCTTCTGTCTATTCCCCCAATGGGTGCACTTATCCCATTCCCATTGTCACGTGGATAAAGGGCGTTGCTATTTATACTAATGATGAATCTTTTTATACAGTCTCAAAATATTAACTAAAAGAATTACAGTCACAAAAATTGCTGCCAAACTGTTGTTACAATTTGAGTTCAGCGTCTAATAGGAACATGTAAGCACACACCTTCTTCCAGCATGCCCAGCACCTTTCCTTATGTCTCACATACAGACAGTTTTAGCTGTTGCTTGTGGAAGACCTATTGTAAACAGTACAGTACACGGAGTTGTCTATCTCAGTTCATTGCTCCTTTAGGCTTTACTCTATATTATTGTGTTTGTTGGCCCAAGGAACTATTTCTGTATCACCGTACTTTGATTCAATGTCATGTAACCATCCATTGCTGTTTTCAGGTTTTGCATTGCAGTATGTTGTAAAGTCATCCTGTGCCCTGGGCACCCCCCAACTTTTTGCTGACTGGAACTGGTGGTAACTGACTCTGACTGACCCTGGGCTCTGTCTAACCAGGCCCAGGGCCAGTGCCAAGCTGAAAGGAACACATTAGAATACAGTTAAGACACCCAACATACACTAGGGTACACTCTGGTATGGTGGGGTACCCCTGTAATTGGCATGACCTACCCCATAAGCCCCTAGTATATACTAGGGCAGGGGATTGAAACTACCTAGAAGTCCCCAGTATCCTGGGGCATGGCAGTTTAGAGGCCAGCAGCTTTTCTGCACATGCATGGGTGCACTGCTGAAGCCAGGGGTCAGTTTAAAAGCAGCCCTGGGTGCCAGGACTGCTTTTAAAAAGCAAATTGTGCTCAAATTCGACTTTGGGATTTGGGGCACTTAAAAATGGATAACCTACAATGTTTTGGCATTTTAGGGGCCCCCAGGGTCTTCCCTAGGTATCCCAGGGGTGGGTGGTCAGTTATCTATAATGTACACCCTTATAAAATGAGTTTTTATATGCCTGGGTAAAGTGAAATTTCACATGTCACTCCCCACATTGTGTTAAAGTGCTGCCCAAATTCGACTTTGAGGCTAGGAGCACAGGGAATTGAGGATCTGCAATATTTTTACAGATTCAGAACCCCTAAAGTCTCCCTAAGTGCACAAGGGTTGGGGGTCCTGTAGAAATTAGGGAAATACTTATAAAATATGTTTTTATAAGCCCTGGTGCTAGAAAACTGGCCCAAGTCATTTTCCCCATTGCAAACCCCATGGCCCATAGGTTAACATGGTAGGAAGTTATTGATTAATAAATATTGATAGGAGAGGACTAGCCGGACCATTCAAAGACTTCCCAGAATGGTAGTAGTAAATCCAACAATATTATATTGTTGAATTTCTCCTAAAGTGTACATACAAGAAGTTATAAGACTTTCTTGTTTGTAGGTCCAAATTCAGCCTTCCAGTGGTCTGCCCTGATTGGTCAGAGTTAAGGGGATTAGCCAGGCTGCGTTGAAGAGGTGATAAAGATCCCCTGGGGTTACCAACTGTCCTGGGAGGGCAGTGTGCTGGTCTATAGGAATGCCAGGCCAGGGGGTGGAGTCATAAACCATGCTCTTCAAAGGCAGAGGGGAGGCCTGGGTTTCAGTTTCACTCTGACACTCTTGACCCAGAGTCAGGGCTAGGCTTAAGGAAGGTATGTGCAGATGGTAGGGGGAGAGGCCAGGGATATAAGCCATGCCAGGGGGTGTGTTTAGCCAGCTCTTACCTCCTTGCTGGAAAATCAGCCATTATGGATTTGGAAGATTTGATGCACTCTGGGATAGAATAATGCCACACTCTGCAGGAAGGAGTCACTCAAGTGGGAGGGTACCCTACTCCTATTGGTGAAGCTTGACCTCCTGGATGACCCAGAGACTGTGGAATAAGTATCTGAGAGAGGCCCTGCCCCTCAGATCTGCTGCTTGAAACTGAAGAAAGCAAGACTGGCCCTGCTGAAACTTCTGCTGTGCAAAGACTTCTAAGGCCTGACCTCTGGAGACTGCACCACCTGAAACTACAGCTTTGTGGACTAACTGTGCTGAGTAAAAGAAGTCAAGAGTGGACTCCCTGCAAGCTACAGGTTAACAGAGCTCACCTGGACATCCCCACAAAGAATTCCCAGCCTGGAGTACCAGTGGATTTGTAAGGGTTTTGTTCAAGTGGATTGCGGAATTGAAGTTTCACACTTTCAAGGACCCTCTTGGAGATTCCAGAACCTTGGATTGTGTGTTGGATACTTTGGGACCCGCAAGCAGAACTTCAGGAAGGAGTTCTAACTGGACCCCGCTTGCTGAAGAAGGCGGCACAACACAGTGGTGAGAATTCTTCAGAACAATTTCTAAAGGTGTGTCCCTGTCAGAGAAAACGAAATGACTAAAAGGGGCACTGTTGGTTTCTAAGCACTAGAAAGTGACTAATCTTTAAAAATTCATATCTCTGGTTCCCTACAGTGGATTTTTTTCGTTTTGGTGTCATTTAAAAGATAAATATATTACCTATTTTTATAAATTGGTGTTGGATTTTTATTTTGTGTTGTGTCTTAATTATTTACTGAAATGGTGTTTTTGAATGCTTTACATACCTGTCTTTGAAGTTAAGCCTGTCTGCTCGCAGCCACGTTACCAAGGGTTGAGCATAGGAATAATTTTCTAAGACCTATGCTGAGTCCTATCATGTGTTAGTGTCCTTATTGCCAGTGGCAGACCTACATTTGCCCCTACCAATAACCCACTTTCCAACATTTGGTGCTCAGCGGTGTGGATGTGGACTTGTGTTTAAAAAGTACACCTTTCAGTGAATGATTTAAGATTATAAAAATCCTCTAAATTGCCTTAGAACAAAACTTTTGAGTTTGATTTTTGGAATTTGGACTAAACTGTTTTTAATCCATTGTTTTGATTTTTCCAAATTGTTCTAAGTCTATTGTGCCTAGTGTTGTGACCCAAAACTAGGGAACCATGGAGTTGGACCTGGCTAAACTGTCCCAGTGTAAGTTGACTGAGCTTAGGGAACAGTGTAGGCTTAGGGGCTGCCTGCTTCCAAGAGGTATAGGAAGGCAGGGTTGTTTCAGTTTATACAAGCCCATGACCAGGCAGCTGAGGAGAATCAAGGGGGATAGAGGGTTTCCCCCTACCTCCTCCCAGAGGGGGAGGAGGTTGAGGATGATGCCTCTTCCATTATAACTAGTGTAAGCCAACAGAATCCTGATGGTGGGATTGGGGCAGGGTCCCTTACTCAGGAACCACTACGGTCCCTTGCAGAGAGACAGCTTCAGGCTCAATTAGCTTTGATAGCTTTAGAGCAAAGGAAACTGGATTTGGCTGAGAAGAGGTGGGAGAAGGAGGAGAAGAGAAATGGTGGCAGCGAAAGCGAAGAAGATGCTGAGATGTCCAGGGGTGGCAGATTTGAACCTAAACTGCCAAAGGGTATTGTGCCCAAGTACACTGAGGGGGATGACATTGACAAATGGCTTGCAGCTTTTGAGAGGGCCCTTAAGATGAGTAGGGTCCACTCTAGGTATTGGGGTGCACTCCTGTGGGAGTTGATTCCAGTAGCTGGGAGGGATAGGCTCCTGACCCTGAAGGGAGAGGATGCAGAATCATACCAGCAGATGAAAGCCTGCTTAGTCAAGAGGTTTGGTCTGACTCCAGAGCAGTACAGGGTGAAGTTTAGGAACACCCAGAAATTGAATTCCAAGTCTTGGATAGACTTTGTGGATGTTTCAGTGAAGGCACTGGAAGGCTGGATTTGTGGTAACAAAGTGAGCACTTATGAGGGATTGTATAATTTGTTTTTGAAAGAACACATTTTGACTCATTGTGCAGAAGAGAAGTTACGCCAGTATCTAGTGGACTCTAAGCTGACAGACCCCAGAGAGTTGGGGGAATCAGCTGATGAGTGGGTGAGAACCCGGGTTTCCATTCAGCACCAGGGGGTGACCAGAAGAAAGGAGGACAGGTCCCTCCCCAGGGGAAAGCCCCGGGGAAAGAAGGTCAAAACCAGGAGTCCTCCAAAGACCCACAAAAACCTGCACAAGGAGGGGGGGCCCTGAGCCAACCCAATTTCAAAGGGAGGGGGTATCAGGGAAAGAATGGTAGGTTCTTTGATCCCTCAAAGGTGGGTAAGTGCTTTGACTGTAACCAGCCAGGGCACAAACAGGGAGATGCTGTCTGCGCCAAGAAGCTCCCCCCTAAGGGGCCATCCACAGGGATTGCCAGTGTAAGTGTAGGGGTGGAGAGTGCTGTCCCAGAGAGGGGTAATCAGGTGGGGCAAGCAACCTTAGTGTCCCTGGGTGGGGTGAATATTGCAACCCTTACTGCCTTACCTCCAAACATGGATAAGTACATGCAGAGGCCTAAAGTGAATGGGACTGAGGTTGAGGCTATCAGAGACACTGGGGCGAGTGTAACTATGGTCCTGGATGAGCTGGTGCCCCCAGAGAGTTTGTTACCTGGTGAGTTTCACCAGGTGACTTATGCAGACAGCACCACCAAACTCCATCCTATGTCTGTGGTGGATTTGGAATGGGGAGGTGTGACAGGCCCTATGAAGGTAGCTGTGTCAAAGGTGCTCCCAGTCCAGTGTTTACTGGGCAATGACCTTGAAGCCTCTGCGTGGTCAGAGGTGGAGAGAGGACTCCATATGAAAATATTGGAGCTCCCTGAGTGGGTATGTGCTGTGACTAGGTCACAGACTAGCCAGAAGGGAGGGGCTGGACACCTGGACACTGGAACAAAGGGCCAAGCATCCATAGACAAGGGTACTGGGCCTGGTGAGCCAGCCCAGGGAACTCCAGAGGTGCAGGCAGAATCTAACCCTGATGGGGAGGATCTGGCCTCGGAGGGAGGGACTCCATCCCTGCCAGAACTGTCAGATTTGGCAGAACTGACAGGAGCCGGTGGACCCTCCAGAGAGGAGTTCAGTGAGGGACAGCGTGACTGTCCCACCCTTGAGAGCTTGAGGCGGATTGCCTCTAAGCAAGAGGAAGGGGATGACAGTGGGTTTCATAGAATCTACTGGGAAGATGGACTGCTTTATACTGAGGCCAGAAACCTCAAGGAGGGGGCCACCAGGAGGTTGGTGGTGCCCCAGAAGTACAGAGAGTTCATCCTGACTTTGGGTCATGATATCCCCTTGGCAGGACATTTGGGACAGACAAAGACATGGAACCGGTTGGTGAACCATTTCTACTGGCCCAATATGTCTGAAAAGGTAAAGGAGTTTTGCAGCTCCTGTGTCACCTGTCAGGCCAGTGGCAAGGCAGGGGGCAAGACAAAGGCTCCCCTAATACCACTGCCAGTGGTTGGGGTTCCTTTTGAAAGGGTGGGGATGGACATTGTTGGTCCCCTGGACCCACCCACTGCATCAGGGAATAGGTATATCTTAGTGGTAGTGGACCATGCCACTAGATACCCTGAAGCAATACCTCTTAGAACCATTGATGCTCCTGCGGTGGGTAGAGCACTGCTTGGTGTGTTCACCAGAGTGGGGTTTCCAAAGAGGTGGTGTCCGATAGGGGCACGAACTTCCTGTCCAGCTATCTGACTGCTATGTGGGATGAGTGTGGTGTCAACTACAAGTTCACCACCCCTATCACCCACAAGCAAATGGTCTTGTTGAGAGATTCAACAAAACCCTGAAGGGCATGATAAATGGGTTGTCAGAGAAACTCAGGAGGAGATGGGATGTTCTCCTCCCATGCTTACTGTTTGCCTACAGGGAGGTGCCACAGAAAGGGGTTGGTTTCAGTCCCTTTGAGTTGGTGTTTGGACACCCTGTGAGGGGGCCATTGAGCCTGCTAAGAGAGTCTTTAGAGAAGCCTCTTAAAGAAGCTAAGGACAATGTGCTTGATTATGTGCTAGGCCTGAGATCTAGAATGGCAGAGTACATGTACAAGGCAAACAGGAAACTGGAGGCCAGCCAGGAGCTCATGAAGCACTGGTATGATCAAAAGGCTACCATGCCTGAGTATACTCCAGGACAATTGGTGTGGGTGTTGGAGCCTGTGGCTCCCAGGGCCCTCCATGACAAGTGGAGTGGGCCCTATCCAATCTTAGAAAAGAAGGGTGAGGTTACCTATTTGGTTGACATTGGCACCCCCAGGAACCCTCATAGGGTCCTGCATGTGAATAGATTGAAACCCCACCATGACAGGGCAGACATGACCATGTTACTGGTCACTGATGAGGGGGTGGAGGAGGAAACTGAGCCTGTGCCCGACCTCCTCTCCACTAATGTGCAAGATGGGTCCGTGGAGGGAGTTGTGCTCTCTCCCAAATTGACAGACCAGCAGCACAGAGACTGTAAGCAAGTGCTGGAGCAGTTTGCTGGCCTGTTCTCTTTGACCCCAGGCATCACTGAGTGGTGCGTGCACCACATTGACACTGGTGACAGCCTACCTGTCAAAAATAAACTGTACAGGTTGTCTGACCATGTCAGAGCCAGCATTAAAGCTGAGGTTGCTAAGATGCTGGAACTGGGGGTAATTGAACCGTCTGAGAGTCCATGGGCCAGTCCAGTGGTGCTGGTACCCAAACCTAATCCTCAGGGGGACCCAAGGAGTTAAGGTTCTGTGTGGACTACAGAGGATTGAATGCAGTCACAAAGACTGACGCTCACCCTATACCTAGAGCTGATGAGCTCATTGACAGGTTAGGGGCTGCTAAGTACCTGAGTACTTTTGATTTGACTTCAGGTTACTGGCAGATTGCCCTCACTGATGGAGCAAAGGAGAGGTCAGCATTCTCCACACCAGAGGGACATTATCAGTTCAAGGTAATGCCCTTTGGATTAAAGAATGCACCTGCCACCTTCCAACGGTTGGTGAACAGGGTCTTGTCTGGGTTGGAACAGTTCAGTGCAGCTTACCTGGATGATATAGCTGTATACAGTTCTACCTGGGGGATCACTTAAGCCACCTAAGGGAAGTGCTTCAGGCCATGCAGCAGGCAGGCCTGACTATTAAGGCAAGCAAGTGCCAAATAGGGCAGAGTTCTGTGGTGTACCTGGGCCACCTGGTAGGTGGGGGCCATGTATAGCCTCTCCAAGCTAAAATCCAAACTATTTTGGATTGGACAGCACCTGTTACCCAGACTCAGGTCAGGGCATTCCTTGGACTGACAGGGTATTATAGAAGATTTGTTAAAAATTATGGGACCATTGTGGGGCCCCTAACAGAACTGACTTCTAAAAAGAGGCCCAAGAAGGTGATTTGGACCCCAGAGTGTCAGACGGCTTTTGACACTCTGAAAGCTGCTATGTGTTCAGCACCAGTGTTACTGGCCCCTGACTACACAAAAGAATTTGTAGTTCAGACAGATGCTTCAGAGCAAGGGATTGGGGCAGTGTTGTCACAGCTAAATGAAGGGGGCCTTGATCAGCCAGTTGCCTTTATTAGCAGGAGGCTTCTTCCCAGAGAGCAGAGGTGGAGTGCCATTGAGAGAGAGGCTTTTGCTGTGGTGTGGTCCCTGAAAAAGTTGAGACCATATTTGTTTGGGACTCACTTTCGTGTTCAAACTGACCACAGGCCTCTCAGATGGCTCATGCAGATGAGAGGGGAGAATCCCAAGCTGTTAAGGTGGTCCATTTCCCTACAGGGAATGGACTTTACAGTGGAACACAGACCTGGGGTTGCCCATGCAAATGCAGATGGACTTTCCAGGTTTTTCCACTAAGCTGAGGAGGACTACCAGGGTGTAGGTTAGTAACCCCTCACCTTTCGTTTGGGGGGGCTATGTTGTAAAGTCATCCTGTGCCCTGGGCACCCCCAACTTTTGCTGACTGGAACTGGTGGTAACTGACTCTGACTGACCCTGGGCTCTGTCTAACCAGGCCCAGGGCCAGTGCCAAGCTGAAAGGAACACATTAGAATACAGTTAAGACACCCAACATACACTAGGGTACACTCTGGTATGGTGGGGTACCCCTGTAATTGGCATGACCTACCCCATAAGCCCCTAGTATATACTAGGGCAGGGGATTGAAACTACCTAGAAGTCCCCAGTATCCTGGGGCATGGCAGTTTAGAGGCCAGCAGCTTTTCTGCACATGCATGGGTGCACTGCTGAAGCCAGGGGTCAGTTTAAAAGCAGCCCTGGGTGCCAGGACTGCTTTTAAAAAGCAAATTGTGCTCAAATTCGACTTTGGGATTTGGGGCACTTAAAAATGGATAACCTACAATGTTTTGGCATTTTAGGGGCCCCCAGGGTCTTCCCTAGGTATCCCAGGGGTGGGGGTCAGTTATCTATAATGTACACCCTTATAAAATGAGTTTTTATATGCCTGGGTAAAGTGAAATTTCACATGTCACTCCCCACATTGTGTTAAAGTGCTGCCCAAATTCGACTTTGAGGCTAGGAGCACAGGGAATTGAGGATCTGCAATATTTTTACAGATTCAGAACCCCTAAAGTCTCCCTAAGTGCACAAGGGTTGGGGGTCCTGTAGAAATTAGGGAAATACTTATAAAATATGTTTTTATAAGCCCTGGTGCTAGAAAACTGGCCCAAGCCATTTTCCCCATTGCAATCCCCATGGCCCATAGGTTAACATGGTAGGAAGTTATTGATTAATAAATATTGATAGGAGAGGACTAGCCGGACCATTCAAAGACTTCCCAGAATGGTAGTAGTAAATCCAACAATATTATATTGTTGAATTTCTCCTAAAGTGTACATACAAGAAGTTATAAGACTTTCTTGTTTGTAGGTCCAAATTCAGCCTTCCAGTGGTCTGCCCTGATTGGTCAGAGTTAAGGGGATTAGCCAGGCTGCGTTGAAGAGGTGATAAAGATCCCCTGGGGTTACCAACTGTCCTGGGAGGGCAGTGTGCTGGTCTATAGGAATGCCAGGCCAGGGGGTGGAGTCGTAAACCATGCTCTTCAAAGGCAGAGGGGAGGCCTGGGTTTCAGTTTCACTCTGACACTCTTGACCCAGAGTCAGGGCTAGGCTTAAGGAAGGTATGTGCAGATGGTAGGGGAGAGGCCAGGGATATAAGCCATCCCAGGGGGTGTGTTTAGCCAGCTCTTACCTCCTTGCTGGAAAATCAGCCATTATGGATTTGGAAGATTTGATGCACTCTGGGATAGAATAATGCCACACTCTGCAGGAAGGAGTCACTCAAGTGGGAGGGTACCCTACTCCTATTGGTGAAGCTTGACCTCCTGGATGACCCAGAGACTGTGGAATAAGTATCTGAGAGAGGCCCTGCCCCTCAGATCTGCTGCTTGAAACTGAAGAAAGCAAGACTGGCCCTGCTGAAACTTCTGCTGTGCAAAGACTTCTAAGGCCTGACCTCTGGAGACTGCACCACCTGAAACTACAGCTTTGTGGACTAACTGTGCTGAGTAAAAGAAGTCAAGAGTGGACTCCCTGCAAGCTACAGGTTAACAGAGCTCACCTGGACATCTCCACAAAGAATTCCCAGCCTGGAGTACCAGTGGATTTGTAAGGGTTTTGTTCAAGTGGATTGCGGAATTGAAGTTTCACACTTTCAAGGACCCTCTTGGAGATTCCAGAACCTTGGATTGTGTGTTGGATACTTTGGGACCCGCAAGCAGAACTTCAGGAAGGAGTTCTAACTGGACCCCGCTTGCTGAAGAAGGCGGCACAACACAGTGGTGAGAATTCTTCAGAACAATTTCTAAAGGTGTGTCCCTGTCAGAGAAAACGAAATGACTAAAAGGGGCACTGTTGGTTTCTAAGCACTAGAAAGTGACTAATCTTTAAAAATTCATATCTCTGGTTCCCTACAGTGGATTTTTTTCGTTTTGGTGTCATTTAAAAGATAAATATATTACCTATTTTTATAAATTGGCGTTGGATTTTTATTTTGTGTTGTGTCTTAATTATTTACTGAAATGGTGTTTTTGAATGCTTTACATACCTGTCTTTGAAGTTAAGCCTGTCTGCTCGCAGCCACGTTACCAAGGGTTGAGCATAGGAATAATTTTCTAAGACCTATGCTGAGTCCTATCATGTGTTAGTGGCCTTATTGCCAGTGGCAGACCTACATTTGCCCCTACCAATAACCCACTTTCCAACACAGTGCATATGAGGAACTATTTCCACTCTCTTCTCTGCTCATAAGAATCTCCTCTCTTTATTAAAAACCAAACCCCCCTGGTGAGCATTTGACCCCTCAATCCCTTCAGGCTCTAAGTACACCTATTGCCGTATAGGCTGGCAACCATCTTAAAATGTTTTTAACCATCCAAGATGATGACTGTGCATGCACACACAAACTTGGTGGACATCTTTGAATGATTTCTTATGCTTTATTAAATTCTTTCAAGTGGGCCTCTGTGGATGAGCTGCATCTGCAGAGGCCATCTTCAAATGGATATTCTCGAAGTATAAAGAAAATTATTCGAAGATGGCTCCTGTGTGTGTACAACGCAGACATCTAATGGGGAAAAACTCACGCTAGCAAAGCCACAAGGTTTCATAGACGAAACCTATTGGCTTTGCCAATGCTTGTAAAACATTATTTAAGCTCTTTTGCTGCTTCATCCACAAGTGCTCAGATATAAGCGTCATAACGTCTCCCGTTCCTTCTCAGGTATTCGGCAATTTCATCAGTGGCCTAGAACTTTTGCCGCCCAGGGCGGTCCCTGAGTTTGCCGCCCAGTGATGGCCGGTGCAGGTAAGAGTGGGGGGGAGATGACAGATGACAACGAGAAAAAAAAAAAGAAAACCACTTACCTTGTGCTCACTGAAATTGCTCACTTCACCCACCCCCCCCCTCCAAAAAAGTGCTGCCAGGGACGTACCGCTCCCCGTGCCCCCTAGCTACGCCACTGAATTCCATTCCCAACCGCTACATCAGCAAAAAGGAAAATGTCTTCTTCTAGGGTTTTATGGGTGGTTTGCTCCAAAACTTTAAAATGGACTACATTGGAGACTCATCATTTCTGTTCTTCCTCTATAACACTTTAGAGGCACATAGAAAGAAAATATGTGTTGAAAGTGCAGCTGAAACGTAAACATCCTTCAGACATCATAGTACTGCTTCAGAAACCCCTAGGTTAGGCTGCATTAAAACATATACATAAATAAGTAAGTACAACCATTCCCTTTACGAAGGACAAACGCTTGCAGAGTCAAATGGTTCCAACATGAGAGGTAATGTCACAATTATAGATCTGGAAAGCGCAAGGTAGCGGTTGACTTTACAAAGACATTACTGTCACATGGAACACTGCAGAGGACAGACTGAATTTCTTGGTTACCACACATAGCGTTGTTTCCACAAGAATTTTCAGAAGAAATGACCAACTGCTGGGTACAATGGCCTAATCCTGTCAAGAGAAGAACAGGTATTTCATCAGGACCACCTGGTGTACGCCACTGAAGGTAGCCAACAAACCAAACTAGGCGAGGAGCCATTAACATTCCCTGTGCATTGTCAAGAATAAATCACCTCCACGTGTGTCAAGGTGAATACTGTGCCAGGCAAAACCATAATGAATTACAATGATGACATGTATCAAAAAGCTGATGATCAATATAACCATCCAGATTTTTTTCTGCAGAATGAGTATTAGTCTTAATTTGAATACACCACCCCGTCATTAATATAGCATTGTAGCCCGCTACCAAGGGCTATATGGGTTGTTCAAGGACATGAACCTCATTAAATTCACTTTGTCATATTTATCGTAAATTAATTAAAGTTATCACAATATAAAAACAAAAGTGCAATATTAAAAGAGAACTGATATAAAACCGACCTCTAATATGTCCTGTTGTTAAAAAAATCTCAAATACGCATATCATAGTAGCTAAACCGCTCAACAATATTTATACTGCAGTAAACATTCTCTTAATCTAAAATATTTCACCACATTTCCCTTCAACGCATTGCTTTATTGCTTGTTTTATAGTCTCTACGGGGTATATTTATGGGAGCCGTGGTGCAGGGCAGTGCAGCTAGTTACCTTGCTGCGCTGCCCTGCATCACAGGGACAGGGCAGGAATATACCATATTTATCCAATACAGTGCTATCCTGTCTTTTCGCCCCGCGCAGGGACATTGTATCACAGGCCTGTTGAGTATGGGAATGTTCTGTACCCCAAATTTAGCAGGAACATTTTTAATGCAATAGAGGGATGCCGTGAGCTGTATAGAGAGTAAACCGAAAAAGGCCCAGCACACTCTTTCGATTAAGCATACGATTTGTACACATTATTTTGGACACCCTTGTGTCCTCATGTAACGCAACTGGTGCTATGTAAAGCGCTCTAATACCCGATACCTTCGGGTCAAGTTCGTGCTATATAAAACTCTGTAAAATAAAAAGAAATTAAAAAAATCTCCTACTTTCATCCTTTCACACCTGTTCCAATGTGAGAGCTGAAGTGCCATTAAGAAGATATGAGGAATGTCCCAGTATACTAGCTTCTTCCACAAAAATCTTCTTTTGTTCCTGTCAAATGCTGAACTGAAGCCAAGAAAGCATGCATAAAGGAGCATTCTCGTATTGGTACTGCTTTTTAAGTTAAAATATTTGTTGTTATTATATTATCAATCACTTTTTTATCCATTTCTGAAACATGCCTTGGATGTTGGTAAGAGACTTGCCTCTTCCCACCAAGACTGTCTTTCTTCAAGCAAGAGTTTGTAAATTGTTTTGCTTCCAAGTCAAGTAAGGCAATTGTTCAATAGTTCTAATAGTATGCCCTTTCTTATCTCCAGCTATAAAAATTAGGCCGAGGATAGATCCTCTCCATGAGTCTTGGATCACTTGCTGTTTGTGAAGAGAACAGTGAGTGGACGGAGCCAAAAGACGGGACCTACCTTAAAAGAATTAACAGAATTCTATGTGTCCAGTGCATCCGAAAATTGTGTCATTCACTTTCTGAGTTACAATTTTCCCTATAACCTGAATAGTTGACGTAATATTCAATGGGCCTCATTTATGAAAAGTGGCGCATCACAGGGCAAAAACAGCCATGCGTCACTTTTCATTGCGCCATCCGTGCGACACCATGGATGCGCTGTATTTACACTACGGCACTCCATGTCGCAAGGATTGAACAGATACGTCAGGAATCCTGATGTATCTGGTGGTTCAATAATGATGCATTGCTGGGGTGTGTCAGAATATTGACACAACTCCAGCAATGTGTCATTACACATGGACGGGTCCCAAGTGAAAGGCCCCGCGTCACTCCTTACGCCTGCTTGAAGCAGGCGTAAGGATTGTGACTCAGTCAAGTCGTAGGAGTGGCACAGTGAAATCTCATGGATTTCACTGTGCCACTTTTTACGTGGGAACGCCTACCCTGCATACATTATACCTGACGCAGGTATAATGTAAAAACAACAATTGATGGACAGAATGCAGAACAATGTCATACATTCACCCCAGTACAGAGATCTGGGCCTAAATCCATCGTTTTTTTGCTCACCATGCCATTCCAGTTTGGACCCAGCCATATGCAAATCAGTCTTGACCCTGCGCCCAATGGGAACAGTCCAGCCCGAACTGCCAGGCCAGGTCCTCCCTGGACTGGAAACAAGCATCCTAGGACCGGTTTCGGGCTTTCAGCCCTCATCAGCCAGGATAGCTTGACTCCAGTGGCATGGAGAGCACTCCGTCCATCATCCCCTTTGGTTTTGCTAAGTTCGCCCTAAGTTGGCAGGGTATGCCCAGACGTGGGTCCCTTGCTCACTTTGCCACTGGATTCAAGATAGCCTGGCTGATGAGGGTTATGAACCCGAAACCGGTCCCAGGATGCTTGTTTCCGGTCCAGGGAAGACATGGCTTGGCAATTCGGGCTGGACTGTTCCCATGAGGCACAGGGTCAGACTGATTTGCATATGGTCATGTCTGAACAGGGGTGGCGGAGTGAGCTAAAGAATGATGGTGGATTAAACCCAGATCAGTTGACTGGGGGTGAGTGCTTGCAATGTTCAACACTCCGTCCATCATCCCCTTTGGTTTTGCTAAGTTCGCCCTAAGTTGGCAGGGTATGCCCAGACGTGGGTCCCTTGCTCACTTTGCCACTGGATTTAAGATAGCCTGGCTGATGAGGGTTATGAACCCGAAACCGGTCCCAGGATGCTTGTTTCCGGTCCAGGGAAGACATGGCTTGGCAGTTTGGGCTGGACTGTTCCCATGAGGCACAGGGTCAGACTGATTTGCATATGGCCATGTCTGAACTGGGGTGGCGGAGTGAGCTAAAGAATGATGGTGGATTAAACCCAGATCAGTTGACTGGGGGTGAGTGCTTGCAATGTTCAACCCTCTGTCCATCATCCCCTTTGGTTTTGCTAAGTTCGCCCTAAGTTGGCAGGGTATGCCCAGACGTGGGTCCCTTGCTCACTTTGCCACTGGATTCAAGATAGCCTGGCTGATGAGGGTTATGAACCCGAAACCGGTCCCAGGATGCTTGTTTCCGGTCCAGGGAAGACATGGCTTGGCAGTTCGGGCTGGACTGTTCCCATGAGGCACAGGGTCAGACTGATTTGCATATGGCCATGTCTGAACTAGGGTGGCGGAGTGAGCTAAAGAATGATGGTGGATTAAACCCAGATCAGTTGACTGGGGGTGAGTGTTTGCAATGGTCAACACTCCGTCCATCATCCCCTTTGGTTTTGCTAAGTTCACCCTAAATTGGCAGGGTATGCCCAGACGTGGGTCCCTTGCTCACTTTGCCACTGGATTCAAGATAGCCTGGCTGATGAGGGTTATGAACCCGAAACCGGTCCCAGGATGCTTGTTTCCGGTCCAGGGAAGACATGGCTTGGCAGTTCGGGCTGGACTGTTCCCTTGAGGCACAGGGTCAGACTGATTTGCATATGGCCATGTTTGAACTGGGGTGGCGGAGTGAGCTAAAGAATGATGGTGGATTAAACCCAGATCAGTTGACTGGGGGTGAGTGCTTGCAATGTTCAACACTCCGTCCATCATCCCCTTTGGTTTTGCTAAGTTCGCCCTAAGTTGGCAGGGTATGCCCAGACGTGGGTCCCTTGCTCACTTTGCCACTGGATTCAAGATAGCCTGGCTGATGAGGGTTATGAACCCGTAACCGGTCCCAGGATGCTTGTTTCCGGTCCAGGGAAGACATGGCTTGGCAGTTCGGGCTGGACTGTTCCCATGAGGCACAGGGTCAGACTGATTTGCATATGGCCATGTCTGAAATGGGGTGGCGGAGTGAGCTAAAGAATGATGGTGGATTAAACCCAGATCAGTTGACTGGGGGTGAGTGCTTCCAATGTTCAACACTCCGTCCATCATCCCCTTTGGTTTTGCTAAGTTCGCCCTAAGTTGGCAGGGTATGCCCAGACGTGGGTCCCTTGCTCACTTTGCCACTGGATTCAAGATAGCCTGGCTGATGAGGGTTATGAACCCGAAACCGGTCCCAGGATGCTTGTTTCCGTTCCAGGGAAGACATGGCTTGGCAGTTCGGGCTGGACTGTTCCCATGAGGCACAGCGTCAGACTGATTTGCATATGGCCATGTCTGAACTGGGGTGGCGGAGTGAGCTAAAGAATGATGGTGGATTAAACCCAGATCAGTTGACTGGGGGTGAGTGCTGGCAATGTTCAACACTCCGTCCATCATCCCCTTTGGTTTTGCTAAGTTCGCCCTAAGTTGGCAGGGTATGCCCAGACATGGGTCCCTTGCTCACTTTGCCACTGGATTCAAGATAGCCTGGCTGATGAGGGTTATGAACCTGAAACCGGTCCCAGGATGCTTGTTTCCGGTCCAGGGAAGACATGGCTTGGCAGTTCGGGCTGGACTGTTCCCATGAGGCACAGGGTCAGACTGATTTGCATATGGCCATGTCTGAACTGGGGTGGCGGAGTGAGCTAAAGAATTAAACCCAGATCAATTGACTGGGGGTGAGTGCTTGCAATTTTCAACACTCCGTCCATCATCCCCTTTGGTTTTGCTAAGTTCGCCCTAAGTTGGCAGGGTATGCCCAGACGTGGGTCCCTTGCTCACTTTGCCACTGGATTCAAGATAGCCTGGCTGATGAGGGTTATGAACCCGAAACCGGTCCCAGGATGCTTGTTTCCGTTCCAGGGAATACATAGCTTGGCAGTTCGGGCTGGACTGTTCCCATGAGGCACAGGGTCAGACTGATTTGCATATGGCCATGTCTGAACTGGGGTGGCGGAGTGAGCTAAAGAATGATGGTGGATTAAACCCAGATCAGTTTACTGGGGGTGAGTGCTTGCGATGTTCAACACTCCGTCCATCATCCCCTTTGGTTTTGCTAAGTTCGCCCTAAGTTGGCAGGGTATGCCCAGACATGCGTCCCTTGCTCACTTTGCCACTGGATTCAAGATAGCCTGGCTGATGAGGGTTATAAACCCGAAACCGGTCCCAGGATGCTTGTTTCCGGTCCAGGGAAGACATGGCTTGGCAGTTCGGGCTGGACTGTTCCCATGAGGCACAGGGTCAGAAAGATTTGCATATGGCCATGTCTGAACTGGGGTGGCGGAGTGAGCTAAAGAATGATGGTGGATTAAACCCAGATCAGTTGACTGGGGGTGAGTGCTTGCAATGTTCAACACTCCGTCCATCATCCCCTTTGGTTTTGCTAAGTTCGCCCTAAGTTGGCAGGGTATGCCCAGATGTGGGTCCCTTGCTCACTTTGCCACTGGATTCAAGATAGCCTGGCTGATGAGGGTTATGAACCCGAAACCGGTCCCAGGATGCTTGTTTCCGGTTCAGGGAAGACATGGCTTGGCAGTTCGGGCTGGACTGTTCCCATGAGGCACAGGGTCAGACTGATTTGCATATGGCCATGTCTGAACTGGGGTGGCGGAGTGAGCTAAAGAATGATGGTGGATTAAACCCAGATCAGTTGACTGGGGGTGAGTGCTTGCAATGTTCAACACTCCGTCCATCATCCCCTTTGGTTTTGCTAAGTTTGCCCTAAGTTGGCAGGGTATGCCCAGACGTGGGTCCCTTGCTCACTTTGCCACTGGATTCAAGATAGCCTGGCTGATGAGGGTTATGAACCCGAAACCGGTCCCAGGATGTTTGTTTCCGGTCCAGGGAAGACATGGCTTGGCAGTTCGGACTGGACTGTTCCCATGAGGCACAGGGTCAGACTGATTTGCATATGGCCATGTCTGAACTGGGGTGGCGGAGTGAGCTAAAGAATGATGGTGGATTAAACCCAGATCAGTTGACTGGGGGTGAGTGCTTGCAATGTTCAACACTCCGTCCATCATCCCCTTTGGTTTTGCTAAGTTCGCCCTAAGTTGGCAGGGTATGCCCAGACGTGGGTCCCTTCCTCACTTTGCCACTGGATTCAAGATAGCCTGGCTGATGAGGGTTATGAACCCGAAACCGGTCCCAGGATGCTTGTTTTCGGTCCAGGGAAGACATGGCTTGGCAGTTCGGGCTGGACTGTTCCCATGAGGCACAGGGTCAGACTGATTTGCATATGGCCATGTTTGAACTGGGGTGGCGGAGTGAGCTAAAGAATGATGGTGGATTAAACCCAGATCAGTTGACTGGGGGTGAGTGCTTGCAATGTTCAACACTCCGTCCATCATCCCCTTTGGTTTTGCTAAGTTCGCCCTAAGTTGGCAGGGTATGCCCAGACGTGGGTCCCTTGCTCACTTTGCCACTGGATTCAAGATAGCCTGGCTGATGAGGGTTATGAACCCGAAACCGGTCCCAGGATGCTTGTTTCCGGTCCAGGGAAGACATGGCTTGGCAGTTCGGGCTGGACTGTTCCCATGCGGAACAGGGTCAGACTGATTTGCATATGGCCATGTCTGAACTGGGGTGGCGGAGTGAGCTAAAGAATGATGGTGGATTAAACCCAGATCAGTTGACTGGGGGTGAGTGCTTGCAATGTTCAACACTCCGTCCATCATCCCCTTTGGTTTTGCTAAGTTCGCCCTAAGTTGGCAGGGTATGCCCAGATGTGGGTCCCTTGCTCACTTTGCCACTGGATTCAAGATAGCCTGGCTGATGAGGGTTATGAACCCGAAACCGGTCCCAGGATGCTTGTTTCCGGTTCAGGGAAGACATGGCTTGGCAGTTCGGGCTGGACTGTTCCCATGAGGCACAGGGTCAGACTGATTTGCATATGGCCATGTCTGAACTGGGGTGGCGGAGTGAGCTAAAGAATGATGGTGGATTAAACCCAGATCAGTTGACTGGGGGTGAGTGCTTGCAATGTTCTAACACTCCGTCCATCATCCCCTTTGGTTTTGCTAAGTTTGCCCTAAGTTGGCAGGGTATGCCCAGACGTGGGTCCCTTGCTCACTTTGCCACTGGATTCAAGATAGCCTGGCTGATGAGGGTTATGAACCCGAAACCGGTCCCAGGATGTTTGTTTCCGGTCCAGGGAAGACATGGCTTGGCAGTTCGGACTGGACTGTTCCCATGAGGCACAGGGTCAGACTGATTTGCATATGGCCATGTCTGAACTGGGGTGGCGGAGTGAGCTAAAGAATGATGGTGGATTAAACCCAGATCAGTTGACTGGGGGTGAGTGCTTGCAATGTTCAACACTCCGTCCATCATCCCCTTTGGTTTTGCTAAGTTCGCCCTAAGTTGGCAGGGTATGCCCAGACGTGGGTCCCTTCCTCACTTTGCCACTGGATTCAAGATAGCCTGGCTGATGAGGGTTATGAACCCGAAACCGGTCCCAGGATGCTTGTTTTCGGTCCAGGGAAGACATGGCTTGGCAGTTCGGGCTGGACTGTTCCCATGAGGCACAGGGTCAGACTGATTTGCATATGGCCATGTTTGAACTGGGGTGGCGGAGTGAGCTAAAGAATGATGGTGGATTAAACCCAGATCAGTTGACTGGGGGTGAGTGCTTGCAATGTTCAACACTCCGTCCATCATCCCCTTTGGTTTTGCTAAGTTCGCCCTAAGTTGGCAGGGTATGCCCAGACGTGGGTCCCTTGCTCACTTTGCCACTGGATTCAAGATAGCCTGGCTGATGAGGGTTATGAACCCGAAACCGGTCCCAGGATGCTTGTTTCCGGTCCAGGGAAGACATGGCTTGGCAGTTCGGGCTGGACTGTTCCCATGCGGAACAGGGTCAGACTGATTTGCATATGGCCATGTCTGAACTGGGGTGGCGGAGTGAGCTAAAGAATGATGGTGGATTAAACCCAGATCAGTTGACTGGGGGTGAGTGCTTGCAATGTTCAACACTCCGTCCATCATCCCCTTTGGTTTTGCTAAGTTCGCCCTAAGTTGGCAGGGTATGCCCAGATGTGGGTCCCTTGCTCACTTTGCCACTGGATTCAAGATAGCCTGGCTGATGAGGGTTATGAACCCGAAACCGGTCCCAGGATGCTTGTTTCCGGTTCAGGGAAGACATGGCTTGGCAGTTCGGGCTGGACTGTTCCCATGAGGCACAGGGTCAGACTGATTTGCATATGGCCATGTCTGAACTGGGGTGGCGGAGTGAGCTAAAGAATGATGGTGGATTAAACCCAGATCAGTTGACTGGGGGTGAGTGCTTGCAATGTTCAACACTCCGTCCATCATCCCCTTTGGTTTTGCTAAGTTTGCCCTAAGTTGGCAGGGTATGCCCAGACGTGGGTCCCTTGCTCACTTTGCCACTGGATTCAAGATAGCCTGGCTGATGAGGGTTATGAACCCGAAACCGGTCCCAGGATGTTTGTTTCCGGTCCAGGGAAGACATGGCTTGGCAGTTCGGACTGGACTGTTCCCATGAGGCACAGGGTCAGACTGATTTGCATATGGCCATGTCTGAACTGGGGTGGCGGAGTGAGCTAAAGAATGATGGTGGATTAAACCCAGATCAGTTGACTGGGGGTGAGTGCTTGCAATGTTCAACACTCCGTCCATCATCCCCTTTGGTTTTGCTAAGTTCGCCCTAAGTTGGCAGGGTATGCCCAGACGTGGGTCCCTTCCTCACTTTGCCACTGGATTCAAGATAGCCTGGCTGATGAGGGTTATGAACCCGAAACCGGTCCCAGGATGCTTGTTTTCGGTCCAGGGAAGACATGGCTTGGCAGTTCGGGCTGGACTGTTCCCATGAGGCACAGGGTCAGACTGATTTGCATATGGCCATGTTTGAACTGGGGTGGCGGAGTGAGCTAAAGAATGATGGTGGATTAAACCCAGATCAGTTGACTGGGGGTGAGTGCTTGCAATGTTCAACACTCCGTCCATCATCCCCTTTGGTTTTGCTAAGTTCGCCCTAAGTTGGCAGGGTATGCCCAGACGTGGGTCCCTTGCTCACTTTGCCACTGGATTCAAGATAGCCTGGCTGATGAGGGTTATGAACCCGAAACCGGTCCCAGGATGCTTGTTTCCGGTCCAGGGAAGACATGGCTTGGCAGTTCGGGCTGGACTGTTCCCATGCGGAACAGGGTCAGACTGATTTGCATATGGCCATGTCTGAACTGGGGTGGCGGAGTGAGCTAAAGAATGATGGTGGATTAAACCCAGATCAGTTGACTGGGGGTGAGTGCTTGCAATGTTCAACACTCCGTCCATCATCCCCTTTGGTTTTGCTAAGTTCGCCCTAAGTTGGCAGGGTATGCCCAGACGTGGGTCCCTTGCTCACTTTGCCACTGGATTCAAGATAGCCTGGCTGATGAGGGTTATGAACCCGAAACCGGTCCCAGGATGCTTGTTTCCGGTCCAGGGAAGACATGGCTTGGCAGTTCGGGCTGGACTGTTCCCATGAGGCACAGGGTCAGACTGATTTGCATATGGCCATGTCTGAACTGGGGTGGCGGAGTGAGCTAAAGAATGATGGTGGATTAAACCCAGATCAGTTGACTGGGGGTGAGTGCTTGCAATGTTCAACACTCCGTCCATCATCCCCTTTGGTTTTGCTATGTTCGCCCTAAGTTGGCAGGGTATGCCCAGACGTGGGTCCCTTGCTCACTTTGCCACTGGATTCAAGATAGCCTGGCTGATGACGGCTGTAAGCCAGAAACCGGTCCCAGGATGCTTGTTTCCGGTCCAGGGAAGACATGGCTTGGCAGTTCGGGCTGGACTGTTCCCATGAGGCACAGGGTCAGACTGATTTGCATATGGCCATGTCTGAACTGGGGTGGCGGAGTGAGCTAAAGAATGATGGTGGATTAAACCCAGATCAGTTGACTGGGGGTGAGTGCTTGCAATGTTCAACACTCCGTCCATCAACCCCTTTGGTTTTGCTAAGTTCGCCCTAAGTTGGCAGGGTATGCCCAGACGTGGGTCCCTTGCTCACTTTGCCACTGGATTCAAGATAGCCTGGCTGATGAGGGTTATGAACCCGATACTGGTCCCAGGATGCTTGTTTCCGGTCCAGGGAAGACATGGCTTGGCAGTTCGGGCTGGACTGTTCCCATGAGGCACAGGGTCAGACTGATTTGCATATGGCCATGTCTGAACTGGGGTGGCGGAGTGAGCTAAAGAATGATGGTGGATTAAACCCAGATCAGTTGACTGGGGGTGAGTGCTTGCAATGTTCAACACTCCGTCCATCATCCCCTTTGGTTTTGCAGGTATAATGTAGCGCAGGGCTTTACAAAGTGACGCATCTGCCGAGATGCGTCACTTTGTAAATAGGGCTCAGAGTTGCGCATGTTGTTTACATTGTTATAGTAACACAATATGCTTTATGAATGAGATCCAGTCTTGAGTATGACACTGCATTAAACGTGTCTTTCTGGTTTGTCATTCATTCTTGCGATTAATGTCCCGAATTATTTTGAGTTATGCCTCTTTGCCCACTTAATTATGTCTTCCCATGTTTTAGACTGAGAAAAGTGTTTTGCCACCCAGCAACTTAGTGCTTCTCTCAATTCAACCTATTTAGATCTATGATTTTTTTTTCTGGATGGTTGGTTAACGTTCCACTACATGGTCACTTGTGTCAAATCCAGCTTTACAAATCTTACCTATCTTCCTTGCTGATGTACTGGTGTGAGCAACAAGTTTAATACATTTATAAGGAAATCACTCCAGGATGATAACTTTTCGCTAATCAGGGTTTCTAGTGAGTTGAATTTTGCACATAGCACTCTCCCTGGCCTTGATTTCCAATCAACATAACCTTCACTAAATTCTGTCAACACATAAGTTGTTTCAAATTTGTGGTGTTTTACTGATCCACCAGAGTTAGAAAAGGCGGGAGCTGATTGATGTCCTCATCAAAAAGTTTAGTTTGCAGAAGATAATCACTCCATGCGATAGATTATGCTATTTGATGTATCCTGAAGCAAAATTAACACAGTTGCCAAAGTGTAAACGAATAAATGTTCTCATTTCACTGAGACATTTTTTACTTTTGCTGAAAGAACAGAGGGGCATATTAGCAAGAAGAGGCGATAATCCTCGCTAACCCTGCTTAGCGTGATTTTTTATCGCCGGCTATCGCTGGAATATATCGCCACGCTAACGCTGTATTAGCAACGATTAGCGCTATGGCGATGAATATTCCAGCGATAGCGGGGAAATAGGCCAACATCGCTGAAAAACCAGCGATGTTGCATGGAGAAGGGAGAATACCTTGCTGATACGACCCTGTGGTCGTATCAGCATAATCCACCCCCCATGTTAGGTATGGCTAACACCTGCTAATTGCAGGTGTTAAATAAATGGCGATGACCCCGGTTAGCGCGACTTTTCACGTCGCTAACTGGGGCCATGGCCACCTTGCTAATAGGCGATAGGCCTGTTAGCGAGTGTTTCCCAGGTTTGTTCGTCGGGAACGCCCACTTTGCATGTCATTAGCGATAAATATCGCTGACATGCAAAGCGGTAAAAACGGGCGCTAATGCCCGCAAACTGTCGCTAACTGCTGTTAGAGACAGTTTGCTGATAGGGCGATATAAATATCGCCGCTTTAGCGGCAAAAGTGCCGCTAAAGCGGCGATAGTGCCCTTGCTAATATGCCCCAGAGTTTATCCTTCCATTTAGATGACTTAGTTTAAAGTCTATAAATAGAGAGTAAAAAATTTCGCTGACAGTATTTCTGCTCTTGAAGGTGGAGACCATGTCAGGAATGGACCATAAGTGTTTAAATTCATCAGTCTGGTCTAATAATTATTTTTGAGGTTTCCAGTCCATCATTAAAGTCACCCATCAACATCTGTCCAAATTGGTCTTTGGCTTGCATTAACTGATGATTAATACAATTCCAAAGAGTATTTTAAGTTATTTCTTCCTGCAATTTGTCAGGAGGAATGTATACGGGTTTCCAACATGTTGAATACAAAGCCCAATGTTTGAATGTAACCTAATTCAATATCGACTGTAGTAAGTATAACATTCAAATCTTCAGAAATTAAGGCTATTAGGCCGCCTGATAGGTGTCCTTTACCTGTACTAAAATATTGGAAGTTAATTTTTTGTTTGCCCCAACTTTTTACAATCATATAATATCATAGATCTGGATAAAACGTGTAATTTAGAAAGTGTATGCACCCCTGCCACATTCAAAGAGAGTGATTCAGCTTAAAAGCTGGTTATCCTTTCCACGACATATAAACAGAACATGAGAATGAAAACACACGTACAAAATGTATGTGCACCTTTGCACACGTTTTAGAGAATGACAATAATTATGAGAAAATGTATAGTGCAAGCACCGTAAAACAGTGCTTAAATTGTAGAAACTGTAGAAATATTATATACTGTGGGCCTCCTTTACACTTTTTGTGATGCATCGGCAGTGCAATGGGCTTGCCCATTCTTGCAAGGCCACATGGTAACCCTGCGTGACTTTTCATGGTCTTGTAAATACGGGCCCCTTTCAAGCATTACTCTGCGTGAAAGGGGCGTTCCCTGGGTGTTGCTGTGGGTTTCCCCCCGCAATATCCATGGAACCTGACACATTCCCAGATTTACAATGTTTTGTAAAGCTGAGAATGCGGTAGAATCATATGCCTTCCCAGGGGATGCTTAGGAGCGGAGCAACAAGGGGAGATACTTTTATTTCTCCTTGTTTTTTCCTCTTTCTATGCGTGCTGCAGAATGATTGCTGCACAAAAACAATCATCCCTGCAATGCAGGCTACCTTGCAACCTGACCCAAGGGTGTCTGCATTGGCGCACGGCTGCTGTTTGTGCGCCGGTCCAAGAGAGAAGGACAGGAATGCACCGTATCTTGTAGATATGGCGCATTCCTGCCTTTTATTTTGACGCGCGGCAGCACAGCAGGAAGGCTTGCTGGGTTTACGTGCATCAAAATATATTAAATGAGGCCCTGTGTGTCTAAATTGCCTAACAGTTGCATTTCATATAAGATTTTAAAATCACGTTGATGAAAACTCACAAAATATATTTTCTGCAATTACGCTATTAATAAGAAATTTTTATATGGCAACTGAACATTGATGCATGAATGAGCTCCATTTACAATTATGTGGATTTACATGCTGATTACGAATGTATTATGGCTTAAGAAAACCATCCTCTTTTACTTTCATTGTAATGCACCACTGATGTTGAAAAGATGGTGCAAAATTTAAATGCAACTAGTTAGAAAGCTGAAATATTCTACACTCAAACCTTATATTAATCGAGCTTAAGATTTCTTAAAACGAAACTTATAAAGCAATATAAGCCTCTATGTTAACACTTCGCAAAAGTGGCAATAGGTCAAACTCACTGTTGAATAATTTCATGATACAATCTATGACGCTTGACTACATTGACAAATTTATTAATGGAATCACACTTACTTATATCAAAATTATGCACCTGTATATAAATTATGATGTACTGTCATTAATGCCTAACTTGAATTTATTCTGTGCATTTCTCAAGATATCTGTGAGAAAGAATTGTTCTTCAGCTCTCACTCATGTAACTTTCTTGTACTTTTCCATGACACGCCAGGGAGAGTCAATACATATTGCAATACAATATTGATACTTCCGTGTGACATGAGCTTTTGCTACTGGCACATGGGAAGTGTTAGAAATGGAGTTTCTGGTTGGCTATGGTATGCACCTAAGCCAGGCAGAACCCACCACTCTAGTCAGGGTAAGGGAGTTACACACCCAAGATAACCCCTGCTCACCCCCTTGGTGGCTTGGCAGAGCAGTCAGGCAATGTGCAGAATGTTTGCGCAATACACACCAACCAGTGACACACTCAATACACCACAAAAGAGACTCCACACCAGGTTATATGAAAATATCATCTATATTATATATAAACACAATAGACCATAATCACATAAATCACAATCAGTTTGCCAACTAGGCAAATGTCATAATCATATTAGTTAGAGCATTACAGTACACCCTTTTAGTTTAGCCTTTGTCATGAAACTCACTTCTACTGCACACAACAGGCTGATACTGCAACATGGAAACGTGTTATACTTGTTTCAGAAGAAGTAAACAAAGGATATTAATTACACTTGTTAAGCATGACGTGCCATGAAGGAAAACGCCAGGATTACCCCATTTTTATCAGCTCCAGGGTTCCAGTTCTCCTCGGGCACAACGTTCCTGTGCTTGACTGATCTTTGCTGGTTATCAGGCTGCCTGCCCACAGTGAGTGTGGCCAATACTGAAGAAAAATGCCCCAGACGGAATTCCCCAGAGGGAGAGGGGACGGAACAACAACTGCCGCATGGGGAGCTCTCCCCGGGTCTCCGAGGCGGGAGACGCTGCTCGTTCTTGCGGGGCGTGGGCACGCGGTCCTGTGCGCTGGTGCAGTGAGGCGAGACTCCTGCTCCTGGCACACGGGGAGCGCCCTGTGCTGCCTCGCACTGGGGTCTTTTCTCGGCAATGAGCACTTACCACGCTGGGTGGGCTGCTGATTATGCTGCGTCTGTTTCGGCTTCCTGGGAGGTTGCCAGGCAGTCTCAGGAACTCTGGGTTACGCGTTAGTTTTCTGGAAACACTGAGGACTCCTTCGTGCTGGCTCTGCTGAGGAGATGCTGCGCCCTCGATCTTAGATCTCCTTCGACCACGGCTCAGCACGCAGAGGGTGGGTGCTCAGCCCAGAGATCGGATAGTAAGCTTAATGCTCACAGAAGCTTTGTTTAGACCGTTAAGTACATGAGAACTTCCAGAAAGTAAGCACAAGGGAGCTTCCAGAAAGTAAGCACAAGGAAGCTTCCCATGAAGTAAAGCACATGGAAAACTTTGATGTCCCTGAGTTTTCCAAAACAGGAGGCAAGCACATACAAGCCCTTGGAGATTCTTCCCAAGCAGGATACCATGGCAGGGCAAAAAATGTCAGCCCCTTTTCTCTTTTTCTCTGCCACAGACAAAACAGCAACTGCAGGCCAGCCCACCCCTCACACAGCAAAGGTAGCACTCCTCACACAGCTCTTCTTCTTGGCAGGGTCCTCTTGTTTCCAGAAGTAAATCTAAAATCCTGGGGTTTAAGGTCCAATATGTATACCCCATTTTCTAAATGTTCTCTTTGTGGCAAGGGTCTCTTAGCCAGTCCAAACCAGTCCTGGCCTCCTTGGTCCAGCCTTACCGCAGGAGGGGGGGCACAGCATTGAGAAGAGGAGACACAGCATATTCAGGTGCTAGTGAAAACCCTCCCACCACTCTGAATGCAAACAAGGTCTATTTAGCCTGGCTATGAGTCACCTAGGCAAGGCAGGACACACCTCGACCCCACCCCCCCTGGACTGTCTTGAGTGAATGCACATCCCCAGCTCCTGTAACTCCAAAAACCAGACAGTGAATGCACAAACAGGCAGGGCACGCAGGATGGTTAAACAAGAAAATGCCCACTTTCTAAAAGTCACATTTTCAAACACGCAATTTAAAAAACACCTTTACTAAAAGGTGTGTTATTAAATTCTGAGTTCTGAGAGCCTAAACTCCATTTCTCCATCTTGCCCCAATAAAAGTTAAACATGTCAAATGCTACAGTGCAGATCCAACGATAGCATATGGGACAAACAGACTCTCAACGGTGAAAATGAAATACACTGTATTTCACTATCAGGACATGTAAACCACACCAGCACGTGTCCTACCTTTCACATACACTGCACCCTGCCCATGGGGGTACCTTGGGCCTACCTGAGGGGTGCCTTACATGTAAGAAAAGGGAAGGTTAGGGCCTGGCAAGTGGGTGCACTTGCCAGGCCAACAGTGCAGTTTACAACTGTGCGTGCAGGCACTGCAGTGTCAAGTCTGAGATGCATTTACAGAGCTACTCATGTGGGTGGCACAATCAGTGCTGCAAGCCCACTAGTAGCATTTGATTTACAGGCCCTGGCACACTTTGTGCACTTTACTAGGGTCTTACCAGTAAATCAAATATGCCAATCATAGATAACCAATCATAATCACAATTTATACAGGTAGCACTTGCACTTTGAAACTGATCAGCATTGGAAAAGTGCCAAAAGCATCTAAACCAGTAAAACAAAATCCAGTACACTGTCCAAAAATGCAGGTGGTAGAGGCAAAAAGTGAGGGGAAGCCACACCAAGGATGCAAAGTCGAAAAGGAAGCTTCAGCAATGAATAGCCTATTTTAGACTAACCTGAGTGCCCAGAATGGACAATTTATTCCCATGATCAGTGTAGGAAAGAATGATAGTGTTACCACTTTTGCACCTTGTGAGGGGAGGATGACCACATGGAATTCGAACAATGATGGTGTGACAGTCAATGTCATTTCCAGACTATTTGATCTATATTATCAAATGCTTCTCTGGGGAGGAGAGAACTGTTGAGGCAGGACAGTTGATAAGGAGGGCGGTTTGCACACAAGCCCCTCTCTTTCCCCATTCGAGTTGCTGTTCCCTTTGCCTATGCTTTACAGACTTGCAGGTTGCGGACCCCTTGCCTAGCGGACTTTACTTAGACTCCTTGGCGGAACCATAAATTCCCAATGCCCTGCTGAGTTTACCCTTTTTGAACTTGCTTTCCTAATAATCTTTCCCTATGGACTTGGGAGCTATTTTTCTCTGTACTCTGTTTAATGTGTAGTTTCATGCTACATCTGTAATTACATACTGAGACTCATGACTAAACGTTCTGAAATGCTGATTATAGCCTTGATTTCTATATTTACTTAATACACTAACTAATTGAAACCTCAAATGTCTGGATCGTGAGTCTTTTAAATTTCACTAATGTTCTTTCCACAGAGACTGTGCATACGATACCTAGGATTCTAATGTATAAAAGGGATAGTTATAGATTATTTTCAGAGCATCAAGTTTTATTGTTACTATTTTGTATTGCAGTAGCAGAACTATTAGTTTGCATTATTTTGGCCTGACTAAACCTCTTCAGGCGGTTTGGACTTCCCGTTGCCATCCTCTATATTTACTGTATGGTCCCAAGGGTAGTATATTTGAATTTGATTTCTAATTTGTAAGGTGGTTACCAATTCCTGGTCCTCGTTGGGTAGCCAACGGTCGATAACCTAATTTTCCCACCCCCTAATGCGATGAGCAAGATCCATAGGAGGACCAAAGTCATGATGGGTATGTCCAAGAATTGAGAAATAATATATATACATATATTTTATGAAGAAATAAACAATATTTTTTGGGCCCGGTAAAACGCTGGTACAAGAGTAACAAAACTGTGGGTGTTGATCAGTTGTAATTCATCCTGGATTTAGTGATATAACTCTCAGCTTCACTCTTTGTTGTTAGCTATGGATGGGTTCTATTTGTGAATGTTAGGGCCACTGGTATTCATGACCAATCTTCATTGGTTCCCTTGACAAAGAGTCACTGTTATTTATCACATTGCAAATTTTACCGTCTTCTGGTAAACTGGGTACTCAGATGGCCTCTGAGCAATAGCTGAGAAGTCCTTCTCTACCTCGCAAGCTGTAGAGGGATGAAATTATTTCCTTCAAGTCCACCAACCTGGCTCTTTAAGTTATGGATCATTTCCTTTTAATGAATAGGATAAGCAGACAGAGCTATTACCCAAGTAGTAAACACATCTCTGTGTGCCCAGGCTAAATGTGTTGTTGCAACTGTTTTCCAGGTTACTTATTGTAGTGTTGTGTGAGTTAGCAATGACAGAACCCTTTTTGCTGCTGATGGACTCCTTAGAACTGTGACTTAAGCGTTACAATGTAGTGAAGTGAATTCAGATTTAGAATGTTGAATCTGCGGTTACACAGAGGTGACTAAAGACGTGTTATACTAAGCTCCGTGCGGGGTGTAGTCAATTGCGGGTACCCAGGCTGGGGAAGATGCTACACTTATGTCAGTTCCCCATGATGTTTGTTCAGAAAATGGGCTTTAGGGATAAACTCTACAGCGATTAAGTCCTTAGCTTTCAAATGGTTCTAAAGTGTCAATTGCTGACAATAGTTTTGCACTTTTGTTTAATATATCATTTTAACCTTAACTTTTGTAGTTAGGAAGAAAACCAAATGGACTCTGAAGATACTTCACATGGATTCTCACTGCCCAAATCATGCATCTTTTCCTCAGGTTTTACAGTTCTATTGGTTTTCATTGTCATAATCAGGAATTCTCTACTTGAATGCCAAGCCTAAGTTGTGATTGAAGGTGTTGTCTTCATTAGTAGCAAAACAATTGGTCATAGTGTTTTGTTCTACCTTGGATTTTATTTGGCCCACTGTTGTATATATTGAAGTGGCCTTCCTCTTTTAATTGATCAAATCAGCATTTGTTTTGTATTTTCAGTCATTTATTTTCATTTGGATTGTATAAATGTTTATTTGGTTTTCTGAGACTGTGCTTGTGTCTTCAACACCTTGACAATGATCTTCTGCTCTTCAAGTAAGAAAGCACATTTGATCCAGTTGCGTACTCAATTTGCAGACATAGAACCATCATAGGCTCTGCTGACATATCCTAGACAGTTGCATTAACACTTTAAGTCGAAAAGCCTGGATACCATGGAGTCTACCTGGGCATATACCATAGGCTGAGTTGGGAGCTTTGCCAACCTTCTTGGAGTATAGATAGACAATCCTGTTACCTGGAGTTCGGGATAGTCTGGTTTTGTTTGAGGTGGATTGTAGGACAGCATATGGCAGTATGTCAAACGTTGAGCCATTTTTAGGTCTTGGCTCTAGACAGTGCATGTGCTGTCTCGAAAGAGACATGTTGTATCTACTTTGAGGGGTTCAGCCTGCCCATAGGCTTCCCATTTGCTGACTCTATCTTCACTCTTCTATTTTTTATCCCCATTTGTCCATGGCATGCATGCGTCATGCCTCTTCCTGTGTTTTGTCCAATTTCCTCATTTCCATTATGTTCTTTCTGTTTCTTTTGATCTCCACTTCCCGATAAGTTCAAGATGCTTTCTTTCAAATGACACTCTGAGGTTATCGCTCCATAGCTGTCTAGATGGGGTTCCTCCATTAAGCCGATTGCAATGGATGCTCTAAGAAAACGTCTGTGTTTAAATCTTCTCTCCATGTCATGATATCTACCAGGCGTGTCACACTTTGGTATAAGAGATTGCCAGGCATGGGGCAGGAGCCTGGGCTAATAGTTATGGCATCTTCATCAGCTTAAGAATGTACAAGCACCTCTATAACCATAGGTGCATAGCTTTTCCTTGATGTATGTTGTTGTGGTTCCTGTTGTAGTGGATGTGTTTGTTGAGGGGGTTGGCTTAGATCAGTGAGCGATGCGGTTTTCACCAATTTGTTTATTTCTCTGCTGTCATAATTCAACAGTTTACTGTTGCTGTCAAATGCTTGCTACCTCTCTTTCTCCCTCGCCTTCTTCTTACTGAGTCACAAGTACTCTACCCCTCCTGTTTGGTGATTCGAGTCATTGTGGGGGCAGTTTGAAGAATTTTTTGACTCGACTTGCTGACCGCAGAGGGTCTGTGGCCCTTTATTTTAAGTGCCTTTGCATTTGAGCGGATTTGCCTCATGCTAAAGGCACCTCAATGACAAATTAATACTTCACTTGCACCAGTGAAAAATTAGGCGTTACTCTAAATGCCACTGGTTGCCACTATTGGTCACCGGATCTCTCCAGATACACCCGAGTGATCCATCCAGAAGAGAATAAGAAGGAGGAAAAGGGCTAGCAATGGTTGCATCCTGTACCTGCAGGGCTTCCTACACCTTTATTTTAGGCTTTTAGAGCTTTTTAAAACACTTCTGCTCTCTACTAATGCACCCTTCGCTGCTCACAGATGGCACTCGGATAGGAAGAAGATGGCACCTAAGATCATCCCTGCTATGCTTTCTAATATTAGCAGCCTTTGAAGTTTTAGCATTGCACATCAGACTTTAAAAGTAAGTATAGAACATTAAAGCATTGCAGCGTTAAAGGCTTTAAAGGCCTTGAGACTGGCTGAAAAGTGCCAACAAACCATTACACATTCTCTGTGGAACCTCGCAACTTACAGTTTTCCGCAGTCAGCAGCTTTCTACTAGCAAGACCTCATTCCCTTCAGAGTTCAGATGGTCCCAGGTACTGTAGTTCATCACAGCAGCTCCTGCCTGGCTCATAAGGTGGCCTTCAGAGGCATATCACATCTCACAACCTCTGACCTCCTATCTCCATTGTCTTCAAATGTCATCAGAGCCTCCTGGAGAGCACTAGGAGTGTCGTGGGCGAGCCAGCCTACAGGGGGAAGAGTCACTGCTCATGCCCTCTCTCCACCGCCTTCGCCGCTGGCTTCCGACACATGTCCCACATAGAGCAGCTGAGCCTTGGCTGTCTTTTTTTCACCCTGCCATGCCTTGTGCATCCTGCATGTCTCGTGCTGACCTTCACATAGCACCACCAGGCAGAATTAACAGGGGACTAAGAAAAAACACAGGGTGGCTGCATCAATCTGCAGAAGGAGGTGACACTGATTAGTGGCTGCTACCAAAGACCTGGGTCCCTGGAACCAACAGGCAGCAGGCAAACATCAAAAAATAATGTTAGCCCATTAAAAGTGAGATGCTGCCATCTGCATTTAAAAGGCTATTTCTGACCTCTCCCCTACTAGGCATTTTAACCCTTCATTACCTAAAAAAAGGGAGAAAGTCAGCAACTAACTTTAATTTGGACTTCAAAAGTTTGCCAAGTGGCATTATGACATGCAACTCCATCAGCCATTCTTATGTTTTCTGCACACAGCATGTTTCATTGGGGGGCTTTTAGGGGTTTTAACACTGTCATTATGCGTCGAAAACACCTGAATGCAAAGTGCTATTGGCTAAAATGCCAGAGTTGACCGAAGGTGTTTTGCATGACATGGAGCCACTTCCCGGCTGTTTTTAAAATTTACAGTCAGCTAGTCAAATACTTGTCTCACACGTAAAACCAAAAGTAAACTTTGCTGACATTTTTTCTGAGGGTTCACTTTTTGATTCATATCATGTGTTAAAAGAAGTATTGGCAATGCAAATTGTTTTGTTCTTTGCTTAGTGGAAGGTTTTGTACTGAAGCATCACCTACCTAGTGTGGCATGTTCATCAGAGTGTTCCGCATCTTGCTCTAGGAAGCATCCGTTTGTGATACTGTTCACTGGTTGTACAGTCTCCTAGGGCCATATGTATCATTCCAAGTTGCGATCGCAAACGCCGAAATTCGCAGAATTTCGGCGTTTACGATCGCAATTGGGCTCAGTGGTATGTATGAATGAAAAACTGCCTCGCAAAATAAGGAATCGCAAAATTTGCGATTCCCTATTTTGAATTGCATTTAAGGAATCGCAAATTGCGATTCCTTAAATGCAATTTAAGAAGCACAAAAAAGTGCAATTTGGCCTTAGTGAATCGTAAATTACCACCAACTTCAAGTTGGTGGTAATTTGCGATTTCTTTGAAAAATGCACTTTTTGCATTTTTCAAAGTGCAATGTGGCGCACATACATGCCCCTAGGGCATGTATGTGCGCCACATGTGCACCCATGCTTATTTCAGGGGTGCAACAGGGTGTCCTTTTGACACCCTTGCAACCTTGAAATTGCATTCGCAATTTGCGATTCTCTAATTGCTAATCGCAAATTGAGAATGTCTTTCCCATTCATTCCTATGGGCCTCTAGGCCCATAGGAATGAATGGGGAGAGTATTCCTTAATTGCGAATTGCAATTTGCGATTCCCAATTAAGGAATATGTAGGATTCGCAAAATTATTTGCAAATCCTACATACATAGCGTTTTGCGATTCTCAAATAGCGATTCGCAAAAATCGCTATTTGAGAATCGCAAATGTACATTTTGATACATATGGCCCCTAATTATGGGTTCTCTAGTTTGGGCGAGGTTATGTCCCTTATGTCGATATTTATGTTCTCCCTTTGTTAAACTATCAGAAATAGTACAGGACTATAGGTCTCTATCTCATCAAATATTGTGAAACAGTCTTTGGTTCATAGGTCATGTTGTGCAAGTGCATTCAAAATATAATTCGTTTTTTTCATAAGATAAGGCAGCAGCAGTAGAACCACCCTTTCTTCAGAGAATAGGTAGAGAGGACAGAAACAATCTAAACTTCCCTAGTTCATAGTACAGGGACAGAGAGGGTAGCAGCAGTGCAAGCTTTCCCCATTACAGGACACATACAAATCGGGCAGTAGCAATGCAAGCTTTGCTTCTGCACAAACAAGGCATGTCATGACAGTAGCAAAGCAAGCTTCACTTCCTCACAACAGTTGACAAGTGCGATCTTCGATTCCCCGAACTGATTCAGCAACGCAGACTAGTACAAGCTTTCATCACTCACCGAACATGTACAATTAAGGTATCTGTAACATGTAGGTTACAGAAAGATCTCTAGAACAGATGCCTATCTCACAAAGAGGAAATTATAGATGGATGAGTAAGTGAATATATGAGTTCTGAAACCATTCTCACCTAGGCAATATTTCACATAGGCACCCTGAAAGGCCTGGTGCTGTCACTCTGAAACCTAAGGTTTGTGTTGATTCTTTCATCGTACGCTTATTAAGAAGTAGCTGATACCTAGCAGGTCATTATTATTTTTTGGAGCAGCCCAGCCAGAGACTAAGGGGCCTATTTATGAGGCAGTTTCCGTTGCTGTTGCACCACGTTGCGCTCTTGCACCACGCACATGCAACGTGGTGCAAGAGCGACACAAACATTAAGACAGATTTTTAAAGTCACGCAAAGCCACTTTGTGTGGGTCTATGTGGCTCCAAAACTCTGGAGAAACACAATGCAGCGTAAATCGCTGTGTTGCGTTACTCTGTCCTCAGAAATTGTTCCATGGGTGTTGCCTGGGTATTCCCACGCAACTCCCATGGTTTTTGACGCATTCCTACATTTACAAGAACTTGTAAACCTGGGAATGCGCCAAAGTTTTACACCTTCCCAGGGGAGGCATAACAAGGAGAAATATCTCTGTTTCTCCTTGTTTCTTCCTCTTCCTATGTGTGCTGCATTTTGCAGCACACATAGAAAGAGGAATATTCTTCCCAGGATTGTTTTTGTGCAGGAGGTGGCACTTCCTGCACAAAAAAAATCCTGCATGCAACGAAGGCACCCTTGCAAAAGGGCGACAGTGCAGGGGAAATGATAGGAATACTTTGTATTGCCTTAGATATGGCAGCATTCCTGCCCTTTCCCTGTCAGGCAGTGCAGCACAGCAAGGTGACTTCCTGCACTGAACTGCGTGACCTCCCCATAAATAAGCCCCTAACTATGTTCTAGACAGGCACACATGTGCCAACCTCTTAGAAATAGTTTTGAGCTTCGAACCCACAAGGTGCAGTGTAATATCAGCCTTGAAGTGGTGCCATTTCAATATGTTGAGAGCCGCCACTTGTTGTGATGTTTTAAAGATGCGATTTTCTCCAGTGTTTGTTACAAATTAAGCTTGCCACAGGTGCAGGGCTTCATGACATTACATAACATCCCAACACGCAGCAGCGACCGCCACAGGTAGGCGCATTGGGGTGGTGGGGCGGGGCGGGGCAGAGTGCAGAGGGGGGGAAGTCGACAGACGACAGAATAGGTATTATTTATTGATTTAATTATACCTATTCCGTCGTCTGTTGACTTCCCTAGCCTCCCATCCCGCCCCACCGCGCTTACCTATGCCGGCCGCCGCTGCCAACACGCCACTGAAAGGATAGTTACCAAACTCCTAGGCCCATCCTTAACCTTGTCCTCTTCCACATGACTATGCCTTTGGAAATCAGAAGACGTGTTTATTAAAACTTTCCAGAAAGCCTCTCACCACCTGGAAGTGGTGGTTATGCAGTGAGCAGCTCTATTCTCTCACTTCTCATCTGATTTCTCACCTCTTCATCTCTAAGAACCTTGCACCTGCGTCCTCTGTGACAGGAGCATCGGGTCATCCCTTCTAAGGAGACAGTAGCATTTGCAGCTTCCGTCCACCCTCCCTACCTGTCAAGCTGCCTCCCTTCCCTGTCTCAGACGTGTCTCTTCTTTTTCACCGAAATGAGATGCTCCTTCAGTTTGGATTGGTGTCGTCTTACTTCAGTGGCAATATGTCATGACCCTGCCAACAACATCACGTCAGAAGTATTGGGTAGAACCTTAATTTGTCTATGTTTGAAGCGGGAAGTCATGTTTCCACGTGAACCATACTTGTCAAAAGAGTCATCATTATGGAGTATAACTTGTTAACATGCTGCCCCTTGCAGTTCAGAAATCTACAAAGGTTGATACAGTCTGGAGCTCACCATATCAGTTTATTAAACTTTATTCAATTTTATGGTAAAATCATATAAGTGTACAACACATACACCAGTAGTAGTTATAAAAATAAACAGCTCCCTTTACAGCAGCAACACTACATAATTAGACCTCAGATAAAATTACATCACACAAAAATTGATCTGAACAGTTTAAAAACAGTTAAAATAAATAGAGCTAAGAGGACATGTATTATCCCAACAATAACTAAATCCCTGCATTGCAGACTTAATAGATAGTCGAGAGGTCACCAGAAAGAAAGCAAGAAACAAAGAAACTTACTTTTGGTGTCGCTAGCAGCTGTAAATAAAGATATTCCGGTCTGATTTGCCTAAAATGTGCCTGGTCCAACAGAGGCTTGATATACTTGTGACGTAGGTAGGAAAACATTGGACACACAAGTGCAATATGCATGGAATCACAGATCAAAATGTTATCGCAACTGCAAAGACGCAGATTGGGCTGTTTATACCAGGCCCTCTTTGGAAACAAAAGCTGGTGAAAGATGTCCAGCATTTAAAAGTGTTAAATGACGTTGCCTATTAGACATATTCAAATGGAGATAGGGCTCTAACCCACTTAAAGATTTATCCAAGGCGTACTTACGACCAGTCTGTTTTTTAAAGGCAGAATTCTCCCTTTCAGTAGCCATCCTTTGGGAAAAAGTCTGTTTAACCCATGCAATATCCTTTTTTTGTTATTCCTCCAGGGTTAGAGTGCAGGCCTGGACTTCCTAATTCATTAAAGGATGCTTTAGGTATTGTAACCATGAAATATGAGCCACATTGTCTAAGAGCAAACAATCCTGGAGTTTAATCCTATTAAAATGCAAATACTCTTTATACCAAACCTGGCACCACAGTAAAAGAGGGCCAACCCGAATAAAATCAACAATATATGACAAACCTAACTCTTCATGTGCAATTTCGGTAGGGATTTCTTGACCAATACCTAATAAATTTCTCAGGATTTTGTTCTCTATCATCTGAATACAGTCAGTATTGGCAAACCCCCAAATTTTGCTGCCAAAGGTGCCCATCATAACACATTTAGCCTTACAGACATCAAGCAACAATTCTGGGGACTTATTCCCAATAATCCATGTAAAATACTGAAGCCCAGAAATTGCACGTTGGAGTGCCTCTATATTTTTAGATAAAAGAGGTTTCCAGCTTAGACCCGAATTTTGGAGCAAACCCAGGAAGGAGAAATTTTCCACCCTGGATAAAACCTGACCTTAGCTGAAGGGTTGCGACATTTAACATTCCTGGGACATACCACCATAAAGTGTAATTTTTTCACATTTGTGGATCGGTCCAAGCTAGACATAAAATCAACAAATGCATCTAGCAAGCGTTGCAGGCTCCTTGCCACACGGGCAATTAAAACTGCATCATATAATAAAACTATATATAGTAGTATAGCTCTGCCCCCTGCGTTGGGGACGTCATATTCAATTTTAATTAAGACTTCCTCTAGGCGATAAATATACATAATAAATAAGAGGGGGCAAGAATACAGCCCTGATGAACAGCTTTATTTATTTTAAAGGGTTGAGTACATTCCCCATCTCAGCCAAATCTAACCACCCCAGTGAGATCTCTATCTAAATCTCTCATAAAATTAATGAGAGTCGGGTATACCCCCAGGGACCCCAGCTCGGCCCATAGCCTGTCTCTATTGACACAAAGGCCGAGCTGAGATCCATGAAGGCTAGATTGACCGAGCTCCTCTTAGCCCTTGTGTACTTATGGGTCAAAAGGTACAGATTTAGATTTTGTTCAACAGTGCCCCGCCCTGATCTGAAACCATATTGTAGGTCAAGAGGATCCCGTTCTCCTTGGCCCAATTGGAAAGCCTCTCCAATATAACTTTCCCTATTATCCTCACCTCTAAATTGATAACCAATATTGGTCTGTAACATGCCGGGTCCTGCCTGGTCCCTTTTTTAAAAACAGGGATTATTACAGAACGCTTCCAGGCATCTGGGTGCGGCCCTCTGATAGCCGCATTTATGTGTAGAGTTAAAACAGGGGCCCATAGATCCACCAATGATTTCAGAATGTCACCCGGCATACTATTAGCGGCAGGAGCCTTGCCCTGAGGGAGCACCAAAATGGCCTCTTTTGCTTCTGACCACTGACAAATAGGTGTATCAGAATCAGAGGGGGTTTTGGGCCAGATGCTAAAGCATCAAACTCATAAAGAGCTGAAAAGTGATTTATCCAAGCCTATGCCGGCACAAAAACCACCTGGTCTGAGAGCTGATGTTCCTTAAGAAAGAGATGGTTTGTGATCTGCCACAAAAGTTAGTGCTATCCTTGGAGGCACTGGCCTCTACTAGGTCTGACCATGGCTCCTCCTTAAGTTGCAGTTTCCTAGTTGCAATTGCTGATTTATGGGCCGATCTGCACTTTTAATTTAATTCCGATCTCTGGGGGTGCATTTAAGAGAGGACAACAGCTCTCTCTTTGCCATTGTGCAATTTTTATCGAACCACCTACAGGGCTTAGGAGGACCTACGGTTCTTGAATGAGTTAGGGCCTGCTTGACATATTCACAAATAAAGTTATAAGCACTTAATATTTCCAAATCTGGGGTCATGTCATCAAGACAAAGCCTAAACTGTTTCTGACCGAACCTTAGCATATTTGCATTAAATTCCCCTGGGATGATGTCTCCCCATTTGATTCTATGCCCATTGTCCTTAGTATTAATTAAAAAACGGTACAGAGCACTTATACCCCCAGGCTTTTTCCCATACACAAAAGAAGCAATCAAGGGATTGGGATCACTGTGCAAGTTCCATTTTGGGGCAAAATCTATCAAGGAGGAAAAAATGCTCCTTAGATACAAAAATATAATCAATAAAGTATCTAGCGCCCTGAAGGTAGGGACACCACCCAGCTGCAACAGTGTTTGCAAAGAGAGTAAGTTACATAAATTAAAATTAGCAACCAGATCCCCCTTGGGGGGGTATGTAACATGCACCTGGTCAACTAGGAACCTCTCAGAATACTTAGGATCATATAAAACAGTCCTTACAAAGGTGTAAATTAAAATCTCCATCTCGAATCAGCTCGATATTTTTAATCGGGGAAGAGGAGAGAAAAGCATCAAGAAACCTCACAACCTCCACTAAAATATCTGCGTCCTCATTACCATGCAGGGGTTGTATATATTGATGAGTATAATACTTTGCGAGTTGTCAAATATTAATAAAACCGCCAAAAACTGTGAAGAGTCAGTAGGGATCCTCTTAAAATTACGGGCTAGGCCCACCCTCACAAGCGTGACCAGGTCCCCTCTGGCTCGACCACTCAGAGAGTGCATGCCCTTGATACTGAAAGACACAAAGCCATCCAGGAGGAATTCCCCTTTTGAGTCCCTTTCCGTATGACAGTGCCTTTGGAAATCAGAAGATGTGTTTATTACAACTTTCCAGAAAGCCTCTTGCCACCTGGAAGTGGTGGTTATGCAGTGAGCAGCTCTATTCTCTCACCTCTTATCTGATTTTTCACCTCTTCCTCTCTAAGAACCTTGCACCTGCGTACTCTGTGACAGGAGCATTGGGTCATCTCTTCGAAGGAGACAGAAGAATTTGCAGCTTCCCGCCACCCTCCGTACCTGCCTCCCTTCCCTATCTCAGACGTATCTCCTCTTTTTCACAGAAATGAGCTGGGGTGGTTCCTCCATTTGAGTGAAGGAGCATCGCCCCACAAGCCCCAGAGTTGAAAAATAAAATGGTAACAAAGTTCATTTATTACCGTTTTATTTTTCCGCAATACGTCCTTGTCAGGACGGGGTGGGGCCAGCGCTTCCGAGTGGCGGCAGCAGAGAGCTGTGCACTTTAAAATGCGCATGTTATTTTGGCCGGCCGTCATGGGCCAGCCAGCCAGACATGCGCATTATAGAGTTCTCTAACCTAGCTGTCTTAAACAGCTAGGTTAGAGAAAGTGCAGGCCTCCATTGCTATTAGGAGCGCTGAGAGAGCCTGCTCTTTCCAATCCTGGCGCTACTTTCATGCCGTGAAAGCAGCGCCAGGATTGGGTAGTGCAGTTTCCTACATCGGGGGCTTCCATGAGGAGAGAAGACACCAGAGGGAGGAGGATGTCGCGTTTCAAGTTAAAAGGTAAGTCTATTTTAATTATTTATTTTTTTGTGAACCCTGCCCCACCACCCTCGGCACAATCCAGCTGCCACTGTAAATTAGATGTTCCTTCAGTTTAGATTGGTGTCTTCTTACTTCAGTGGCAATATGTCATGACCCTGCCAACAACGCCACATCAGAAGTATTGAGTAGAACCTTAATTTGTCTATGTGTGAAGCGGGAAGTCATCTTGTTTCCACGTAAACCATACTTGCCAACAGAGTCATCCTTAGGAAGTCTAACTCGGTTACATGCTGCTCCTTGCAGTTCAGAAATCTACAAAGGTTGATACAGTCTGGAGATCACCAACCATAAAAGGAAAGGCAGAGACCTGGCACACAGGCAGAATCGGTACAATATCAATGTAGACAAGAGAGCTCAAAATACATAAAAAGGCTTTTGATAAAGCAATCAATGGATGGACGTAAAACTAATCCAAACACATGCACAAATCAACCAACTTATTAAGTTCCAGAATCTCTGAAATATGTACGTTGTATGACAGTCCAACATGGCAAGGACAGATTTTTTTGTTGAAATCTTTAAGGCTAAAGTGAAAATAACTTGAATATTGTTGTCACCGCCAACAAACAACATATTGGACGAGTCTTTCTACAATCAATGCTCTACACATCGCAATCACTTGTTGGAGGCCAGGTTGGGAAGCTAGGAAGCAAAATGAAACTCTCAACTTTACCTCTAATCCGTGCCAGGATCATGTATCAGTTGTATAGTTCAGGTCTTTTATCCTGCAGTCAATGAACTGGTGGAACACAACAGTCAGCTTTACTGAAAAATATTTGGTCAGCCTAATCTTAGCACAGGGAGCAGAACCGCACTAATATTTGGAACTTCACAGTCCATTTCTAGACAGTAAGTCTGAATTAGAAACTGCAAGGGTTACAGAGAAGACTCTAATTGGAGGCCACCTCTTACGACTGACACTCGTTGGCCTTTCTTCAGCTGTGATAATTTAAGTACCCTCATACTACTCAATCAACCAAGAGAGAAGACAAAAGCACTAGGCACCATATTAGAATAGAGCCAATCATTTATCCAAAACCTCTTAGGCTACTTAGTCTGCAATGTGCAGCACACATACAAAGTGGGAAAAACTTTTAAACTTGTCTAGGCATGGTATTTTGTACAGAAAGGCTACCCTTCTTGTACAAAATCTATGCTAGACTCACGCACACACCTTAGCGCTAGGCTCACTGTGCCACTGGATTCAAGCTATCCTGGCTGATGAGGGGTGAAACCCCGAAACCGGTCCTAGGATGCTTGTTTCCAGTCCAGGGAGGACCTGGTTTGCCAGTTCTGTCTGGACTGTTGCTAGGAGGCACAGGGTCAAGTCTGATTTGCATATGGCCAGGTCTAAACTGGGGTGGCATGGTGAGTAAAAGAATGATGGATTCAACCCAGATCTCTTGACTGGGGGTGAATGTTTTGATTTGTTCTGCATTCCGTCTATCAATTGTGTGTCTTTTGCTTCCTCGCCCTAAGTGCGCCGGGTATGCCCAGATGCTTGTTTCCGGTCCGGGGAGGACCTGGCTTGGTAGTTCGGGCTGGATTGTTCCCATGAGGCACAGGGTCAAGACTGATTTGTATATGGCCAGGTCTAAACTGGGGTGGCATGGTGAGCAAAAGAATGATGGATTTAACCCAGATCTCTTGACTAGGGGTGAATGTTTTGATTTGTTCTGCATGCCGTCCATCAATTGTGTGTCTTTTGCTTCCTCGCCCTAAGTGCGCCAGGTATGCCCAGACGTGGGCCCCGGGATCACTGTGCCACTGGATTCAAGCTATCCTAGCTGATTTGGGGTGAAACCTCGAAATCGGTCCTAGGATGCTTGTTTCCGGTCCAGGGAGGACCTGGCTTGGCATTTCGGGCTGGACTGTTCCCATGAGGCACAGAGTCAAGACTGATTTGCATATGGCCAGGTCTAAACTGGGGTGTCATGGTGAGCAAAAGAATGATGGATTTAATCCAGATCTCTTGACTGGGGGTGAATGTTTTGATTTGTTCTGCATGCCGTCCATCAACTGTGTGTCTTTTGCTTCCTCGCCCTAAGTGCGCCAGGTATGCCCAGACGTGGGTCCCGGGCTCACTGTGCCACTGGATTCAAGCTATCCTAGCTGATTTGGGGTGAAACCTCGAAATCGGTCCTAGGATGCTTGTTTCCGGTCCAGGGAGGACCTGGCTTGGCATTTCGGGCTGGACTGTTCCCTTGAGGCAAAGGGTCAAGACTGATTTGCATATGGCCAGTTCTAAACTGTGGTGGCATGGTGAGTAAAAGAATGATGGATTTAACCCAGATCTCTTGACTGGGGGTGAATGCTTTTTTTTTGTTCTGCATTCCGTCCATCAATTGTGTGTCTTTTGCCGCTGTAGTAGAAAACCTACTCGAGCGGCAATAAAATCACCTTGGGTAGCTGCACCCTATGACATGCTGCACAGTGCAGTTTGCACTGATTTTTCACATAAATCACAGTGCAATTTTAACCCGGTGGTGGAACGCCGCAGAATCTCGCAGAGTTTTTATGTAACTGCGCAGAATTCCACTGAGTCAAATTCTGCGAGTTCCACCCACCCGTACAAGTAATGTAATGTGAAAGGGTATAGTTAGTGCATGAGGAAGGCACACGTTATAGTTCATTTACTGTGGCTAGTGAGTTGACAACACTGTGTATGGAGGTGCACAAGTTATATTGTTTTGGGTGAGGGGCAAAATATAACTTACATTTATAGCTATAACCTTAGAATTTCCAATGTCTGTGTAGTTTAAGTTAATTTTGAATAGAAATAATAAATGTGTCACTTCCTGAGGCATTGGGTTTTCTTACTTGCAAACAGTGCAAGGTGTGTAAGGCCAGTCACAAGGTCAAGGAACTTCAGATAACCAGGACCAACAGGAATCACTGAATTTCTAAAAGACTCAGATGTACCTCAGAGCACTGTGTTTATTGTTTGATCTGCCCCTGTAATACATTTTATATAAGGAGCACGGTACACCCTGTTAGTGAAAGAATATTGGAACACCAGAGAGTCATCAAAAACCACAATGTCCAGTACCCACTGGGCAGACATTTTTATGAGGTTCATCAGCAACTACCAATTTGTTGAGATGTGAGGCCATAGATAGAATCCTTAAAACATAATAGGGGGCAATAGGACACTGGAACTCTGCAGGTTAGAGGCCAGATATATCATAAACTTTGACACAAGGACTCCAAGGGGACTTAATTCAGATGAAGAATTAGCGGTACAGCTGAGATAGACTCTAACATGGTCCACCAATTCCCAAGCAAGTGACAGACAAATGTTTGAATAGGGTAACTAGTTTGCTTACAAGAATTTTAATCAGGCTCAGTAAGTTTTTGTGCATTTCTGTAATTCTGGACATTTTGTATAGAGTTTTTAGCCTTGAAACAATTGTGATAGAATTTTTATTGGTTTTACATTCTATGTCTTGTCAGTACAGGAACACTGGGTGAAACAAGGAGATAAGATGAATTTCTTTGTGGACTAGACATTGGATTGAGTTGTTAATGCTAACGATAAAGATAAGTGGTTGTTCGTGGATAGACATTGTCTATCATATCAAAGACCATGAGTACCATTAGGCCGGACAAGCAAATCTTTTCCATGCAAACTCTGAGAGTTTCCACAGAGTTCCACTAACTGGAAGAAATCGGCACTTCGCACTGCTTGCACTGATTTTTAGCACTGGAAGCTTCTTCTCAACTGCAAATTGCACAAAGCGGCATGTCAGAGGGTGCTGCTTCTTTGATGCTGCTCGGGTAGATTTTCTACTTGAGCAGCAGCTTTTTCATTGAGAAGGTCATGAGTCACGACTACCCATGTTTAGAAAATCTCACCGGATTCCCTCCTAGAGCACGAAAATCATGCTAGGGGACGTCAATTCTCACTTGCACTCGCCAAATTACGAGCCGCACATGAGAAAAAACTCCATGGTTGGCAGAGTTTGACCGCATTAAAAGCGTAAAGTGGAGTGGCCAAAAGTCTGCGAATTCTGCTGGCAGAGTGGAATTTATCACCCATCCCTAGTAATGAGTGCCATAAGTCAGGATGAAATTGTTTATCATGTGTTACTTGGGTGTTTCCAATATTACTTGTATGCATCACTAAGTACTAAGACAAGAGACTATATTAAACACACAATGAAAGTAAAAGGACATTACCCCACAGGGGCAGGAATGTTCCCAAATATGACGTGCGCAATATCACTTAACAATTACATTCATTACAGATTTAACAATTTTCTGTTAGTGATTTTGTAGTACAAATAATTGAGAATACTGTTATTTCATAATTTGATGAGATAGACATAATCACCATTCCAAGAAGTACACCTCTATCTCCTTACCAAGGAAAGCACAAAAACTTTGTCCTTCACTTATGTCATTTTGGGGACTTAAGGACAAAACACCATTTGGGCACGAATGTTCTGAAATATAATTTTGCAAATTTGTACACATATATATATATAGATATATGAGAACACAGTCCCAACTTCACAATAGATGAAGAAACGCAGGACTTAAGGACAAAACACCATTTGGGCACGAATGTTCTGAAATATAATTTTGCAAATTTGTACACATATATATATATAGATATATATACATCCAGTACTTGCTCAATTTTATTCGGATGGCTGACGCGTTTCGACCTTTCTGGTCTTTGTCAAAGCTATAGCTCCCACTGTAAAAGTGCTCTATTTTCTATAAACAACAGTGAAAAACATACATAAACATGGGAAACAGACTTGTGGGTGCTCCTTCTGCCGAAGGTGTAATCCAAGGAAAACAGACTAGTTCATACATATGAACACATAAGAGAAGGGAAACAATATATTTAATTGCGGTGTAAACATATTCAACATGATTGCTATTCTATTTATAGTTAAATGTTGTAAAAATTAATATGTTTTACGTATTTTTCAAAACGCAACACACAATCAAATGCTAGTGCACTGTAAAAGCATCGGCCAGTGCCTTACTCCTGTAAGATTAATAGGGGGATAAACATCAGTTAATGAACCACCCTATTGTTATTTGTGTTCATAAAGAGAAAACATACACACACATGTCATGTGACATTACATAAAAATGAGGAAGTTCTAGAAGGTGGCATAGTCCAGTCCTCTAGCACCCCTCTGGGGTAATCCCATGACATTGTTCCATAAATCATTAACACGACAACGTTAAAACAAAATGTGATGAAAAGAAAAAAGAGAATCAACCTAATGATATAATCGAAAACAAAACAAAAACACTTATATGAGTGCATTCTTCCTCAAAAACCACAGCTCGCCTGTCATAATTCATTTTCACCATAAACCAAGCCGGGAGAGGCTACCCTAAGTGGACATGGAGCTTCTCATCCTGGTTGAGGCCACCAGGATATTTGCTGCTGAGCCAGATGATACATTATGATTCCAGTTTCCTCAAAGCACACTCTATGTCTCCCCCTCTCTCGTGCACTGGAATCCTGTCAATGCCAAAAAACGAGATTTTAGAGACATCTACGCTTGACCCATGTGTTTGCTTGCAATGTTTAGCCATGGCATAACTCATATCCTTGTTCTTGATAGCACGGAAATGCTCTAGTATCCTCTTCTTCACAGGGAAAATGGTACTCCCCACATATCTCAGGCCACACATGCACACCAAAACATACCCCACAAAGCCGCTATTGCAGTTGATGAATTTGTGTATCTTGGATTTTTTGCCAGTTGGTAGGGAATATGTTTTTACATTAGAGCTATTTGCACATGCCTTGTATTTCCCACATTTGTAGAACCCCGGGAGTTCCCTCAGTCAGGATCCAGAGCTTGTCACCCCATTTCTCAGATGGCTGTGCACCAACATATCTCTCAATGAACTGCATTTACGATACGTGGTATGAGGACTAGGGCTCACCAGCTTGCCAACAGACTTATCCGATCTGATTAAATGCCAATGCTTCCTCATAATCTTGTGTATTGCTGCCGACTCACAATTAAAGGTGGAAATCAGTCTCACCTCATTTTGGCTGTCTCTCCTGGCTTTAGGTGTTAAAGAGACTGACCCTGTCTGTGCCTGCTACCTAGTAAGGAAAGCATCCAACGATTCCTGTGGACCATCCCATATCAAGAAGATATATATATATATAGATATATATATATATATATATATATATATATACCCAGTGGCAGTTGCCACCGGGAAGTTCTCTATTTAGGTCAGCGTTTTTATAGGAAATGTGTTTTTTTGTGATGCTAATACCTTTGGCCCCATTTAACGAATCTCCACAAAACGTTTCAAAAAGTTTGCTACTTTTTGATTACTTTGTGCCTTGAAAGCTTGGGGTGATCCGTCAAGCACGTGCTCAGAATAAAGGGGGGGTCCCAAAACGCAAAATCCCCATGCATTTTCCATAAGCTTATTTAGGCAGGGCTACAGCTAAAACTGCTGAATGGAATTACGTCAAATTTGGAAGGAATGTAGATCCTGGTCCGCACATTGTGCTTTGTGTGATTTCATGTAAATCTGTTTAGTAGTTTTTGAGAAATTTAAGTTGAAAAATATTTGTATATCTGGATGGTTGGGTTAGAGGGACTCAAGAGAGTTTTAAAAAATAGACAGTTCTGAAGGAGCTTTTTTCCCTTGGGCCATCTCACTAACACAGTAGCCTGACTCCTGCAGGAGCGAGCACTCTGATTGGCTGCCAGAAACATGAGAATAATGTTGCTGGCAGCCATTACAGGACTCAGGGACTGAGGGCCACATGTACTATTGTTTGAAATTGCGAGTTCCTAATTGCGATTCCATGCGAATCGCAATTAGGAAATCGCAATTTCAAATGTATGAATCTCTTTAGAGTTTCATTTGTTATTCCCAGTGGGCCACAAATGACCTACCTGATTAATATTCATGAGGTAGATTCCAATTTGCGACCCATTGGGAATTGCTAAAAAGAGAGGGAAGGTGGCTGCTGGGGACATCAGACCACCATGTCGAGTTTGCTTTTAAATAAAGCAAAATTTCTTTTTAAAATGCAGGCCGTTTTCCTTAAAGGAAAACGGGAGGCGTTTCAAAAATAAAAATGAAATGTATTCTTTAGATTTTTTTTTAAGATTAGGCAGTGGTTCGTAGGACCACAGTGACACCCCCCACCCCGAGTCCCAAATAAAAAATACAATAAATGGCAATTTTAGCAGCGATCCCACGGGACTCTCGCAGGATCGGGGGGAAAAAATGGCATCTGGGGCCGCAATCTTCAATTGAAGGAGCCCTTGGCTGCATTGTTTCTTTAAGGGGAGGGGGGCGCGGTCCCATCCCTCAGCCATTATAGGCCCCAGGGAGCCCACCCCTTAGGGCTGCATTCAATAAGCGGAGGGGGTGCATGACTTCCTTCACTGAGCCATTAAAGGCCAAGGGGAGCCCCCCCTGAGGCCGAAATCTGCATAAAAGTGGAGGGGAGCTGTGCACCCCCCTCCCCAAGCCTCCAGAGGCCCCGGGACCCCGTCCCTCGCATCCAATTTCATCAATAAAGTGGAGGGGGCCCTCCTCTTTGAGCCGGTATCAGCCCCCGGGAGCCCACCTCCAGGGCCAAAGTAATGTCATCAATGATGTCATTTGAGATGTCATCTGTGATGTCATAAATGATGTCTTAGAACATGTCATGAGTGATGTAATATGTGACGTCATAAGCAGTGCATGACAGGGGCCCTAGTCATAGTTAGCTCTGCTACGTATAAATGGTGAATTTTTCTGTTTTTTTTAGTTCAAAACATTATTGTCAATGACATATTCACCTAACTATAACGTTACTGTAACTTTTGTTTTTTTCACTGTATGCCACTCTACTCTATGTTACTCCAGTCTACGCCACTGCACTCTATGCTACGCCACTCTGCATTATTACACTGTATGCAACTTCACTCTCGCCACTTAACTCTACGCTATTGCACTCTATGTCACTCCACTGTATGCCACTCCACTACACGCTATTCCACTCTACGCCACTCCACTCTAAGCTATTGTACTGTATGCCACTACACTGTACCTCACTGCAAGGTATTATGCTCCACTCTCTGCTACTGCACTCTACACTATTCCACTGTATGCTATTACACTCTACCAAACTACACTCAACGCCACTCCACTCTTCACCACTACACTGTCCGGTATTTTACGGTATGCCACTCTACTCTGCAGCAGTCCACTTCACAATGCTCCACTGTATGCTATTCACTCTATGCCACTTCAATGTAAGCCACTCCATGTTATGCTACTCCACTGTACCTCACTCCACTCTATGCCATTCCACTATACACTATGACTGTATGCAACTACACTCTATGCCAATCAACTCTACACTATTCTACTCTACTCAATTCCAGTCTATCCCACTCCACTGTATGCCACTCCAATGTATGCTATTCCATTGTATGCTACTCCACTTTAACCCACTCTACACTATGCCACTCCACTGTACACCACCCCACTCTATGCCACTCCACTGTACACTATTTCAGTGAATCCTACTATACTGTACAACACTTCAGTGTATACCATTCCACTCTACGCTAATCCACTGTATGCTATTTTAGTGTATGCTACTACACTCTACGATATTCCAGTGTTTGCCACTCTTCTCTACACCACTCCACTTTACGCTTTTCCACTGTACGCTACTCCACTCTACCTCACTCCAATCTACATCACTCCACTCTATGCCACTCCACTCTGCACCATTCCCCTGTATGCCACTGCACTTTAAGCTATTCCACAGTATGCCACTTCACTCTACCCCGCTCCACTTTACGCTACTCCACTGTAGAGCACTCCACTGTACATTGCATGCCACTTCACTGTATGCCCCCGCAGTCAGTGCCACTCCACTGTACACCACTCCACTCTATGACACTGTAATCTATGCTATTCCACTGTATGTAGCTCCACTCAGCCCCACCCCACTCTATGTTATTCCACTCTATGCCATGCCTCTCTACGCCACTCCATTGTATGCCACTACACTGCATGCTATTGCACCATATGCCACCCCGTCTACGCCACTCCACTGTGTGCTACTCCATTGTACGTCACTCTACCCAACTTCAATCCACGCCACTTCACTAAGCTCTGCTCAACAATACTGTACTCCACTCAATAACAGTCTACACCCCTCCACTGAACCACACTATACTCCACTGTATAGCACTACACTGTACAGCAATGTACTCCTCTCAATGCCACTGTAAAGCACTCTTTAGCACTTTACGGCTTTCTACTCCTCTCCACTCCACGACATTCTATGCAACCCCCTCCACGCAACTCCACCCCAGTTAATATACTCTTTTCTAGGTGACACTACTCCATTGTACTCCACTACTGCACTCTATGCCACTCAACTGTACACTACTCTATGCCACTCAACTTTACGACAGTCGATCCCACTCCACTCTAACATACTGTACCACACTCTACTCTACTCCACTCCACTCTACGCTAATCCACTGTACACTATTTTAGTGTATCATACTATACTGTATGATATTCCACTGCATGCCACTCCCCTCCATACCACTCATTTTTATGTGACCCCACGCCACTGTATTCTAGAACACTCTGTTCCACTCTATGCTACACCACTCCACTAGACTCCACACTCTACTCCACTGCACGACACTTTACCCCACTCTCCGGTACTGTACAACACTTTACATAGCCCTACTGTGCCACAGTCTACTCCACTGTATGCAACTCTACTCTACAAGACTCTACTACACTCTGTGACACCATACAACACTATACTCCAATCAATAACCACTTTCCTACACTCCTCGACACACCATTCTACTTTACTGTACAAGACTCCTCCCCAATTTACAACAATTTACTCAACTCTACACCACAATTGTCCACTCTAGTGCACTCCACCCCATTGTACTATACAACAAACCACTACACTCTGTAACAATTTACCCCACTGTACACTGTCCCTCAACTCTACTCTACTAACTTTTACTCTGTTACTAATCTCTACTCCATTCCATTCTAAACCACTCCACTCTACCCCACTCCACTGCACCCTATTCCACTGTACAATACCCCACACTACGCCCCTCCACTGTACACCTCTCCACTGTACGCTATTCCTCTGTACGATATTGCACTCCAGTGTACTCTATGACAGTACACTATATGACACTCTTCTCCACTTTAATGTACCTCACTCCACTTAATAACACTCCACTTAATGAGAGAAAACTCTCTGATTTGAAACACGTTTTATCAAAAATAAAAAAATGAAGGTTAAAAGTTTGTTATAGTTAAGGAAATGTTATTTATTATTTCTATACAAATCAAACTTAAAATACACAAACCTTACACATTCTTAAGTTATAGTTATACCTTAATTTTATAAATTACACACCACCTTTTAATTAATCTAACTTATTTATTCTTTCTCTACAAACCAAACATAAACTACACAAAAAATAGAATTTAAAAACCTATACCTTTAATTTATAATTTAAGCAACACCATCAAATTATTTATAACTTGTACATCTCCATAGACAGGGTATAAAACTGGGTAGCAATGTCAAGTGGCGCAGAGAGGAATATAGTGGAATGGAGTGGCATAGAATGGAGTGGGGTACAGTGGAGTGGCATAGAGCGGTCGGATGTAGAGTGAAATAGTGTGAAGAGGAGTGGTAAAAACTGGAGAGGCATAAAGTTCAGTCATGTAGACTGTAGTGGATAGAGTGGAGTGTCGTACAGTGGAATGGCGTAGAGTGGAATGGCATAGAGTGGAGTGTCGTACAGTGGAGTGTCTTCAAGTGGAATACCGCACAGTGGAGTGGATAAGAGTGGTGTATAGTCGAGTGGTATAGAATGGAATAGTGTTGAGCGGAAAAACAGAGTGCAGTGGCGTAGAGTGGAGTTGCATACAGTAGAGTGGCGAAAAGTGAAGTGGCATAGAGTAGAACAGTGTACAGTGGAGTAGTGCAGAGTGGAGTGGCATAGAGTAAAATAGGGTAGAGCAGAGTGGCATAGAGTGGAGTGGCATACAGTGAAGTGGTGTAGAGTGGAATAGCGTAGACCGGAATGGCATAGAGTGGAGTGATGTAAAGTGGAGTGGCATAGAGTGGAATAGCATATAGTGGAGTGGCATAGAGTGGAGTGGCATAGAGTGGAATAGCATAGAGTGGAGTGGCATAGATTGGAGCTGTGTAGAGTGGAATAGGGTAGAGCGGAGTGTCGTAGAGTGGTGTGAAGTGGAGTAGCACAGAGTGGAGTGGCGTAGAGTGGCGTGGTGTACAATAGAGTGGCATAGAGTGGAGCTGTGTAGAGTTGAGTAGAGTAGACTAAAGTGGCATACAGTTGAGTGGTAAAGAACAAAGTGGCACAGAGGGAAGTGGCATAGAGTGGAGTGTTGTAGAGTGAAGTGGGGTAGAGTGGAATAGCGTAAAGTGAAGTAGCATAGAGTGGAATGGCATAGAGTGGAGTGGCGTAGAGTGGAATATCGCAGAGTGGAGTGGCGTAAAGTGGAGTGGTGTAGACTGGAGTAGCATAGAGTGGAGTGTCATACAGTGGGGTGTCATATAGCGGAATAGAGTGTAGTGGTGTAGAGTGGAGAGGAGTTGAGTGGAATAGTGTAGAGTGGAGTAGCATACAGTGATGTAGACGAGTGATGTACAGTAAAATAGTGTAGAGTGGAGTGGCATACAGTGGAATAGCATAGAGTGGAGTGGCATAGAGTGGAATAGCGTATAGAGTGGAATGGCATAGAGTGGAGTGGAATAGAGTGAAATGGCGTACAGTGCAGTGGCGTAAAGTGGAGTGGCATAGAGTGGAATGTCGTAGAGTGGAGTGGCGTAGAGTGGAGTGGCATAGAGTGAAATAGTGTACAATAGAGTGGTGTACAGTAGAATGGTATAGAGTAGAGTGGCGTACAGTTGAATAGCGTAAAGTGGAATGGTGTATAATAAAGTGGCATAGAGTGTGGCATACAGTGGAGTAGTTTAGAGTGGAATAGCATATAGTGGAGTTGCGTAGAGTAGGGTGGCATACAGTGGAATGCCATACAGTACAGTGGTGTACAGTGGAGTGGCATACTGTGGAGTGTTGTGAAGTGGTGTATAATGGAGTGGCATAGAGTGTAGTGCCTTAGAATGGAATAGTGTAGACTGGAGTGAGGTAGATTGGAGTGGCATACAGTGGAAGGACAGAGTGGAGTGGGGCAGAGTGTAGATTGCATGCAATAGAGTGCTATAGAGTGGAGTGTCGTACAGTGGAATAGCATAGAGTGGATTGGCATAAAGAGGAGTGGTGAATAGTGGAATACTGTAAAGTGGAATGGCGTACAGTGGCATATAGTATATATGTAGTGGTGTAGATTGCAGTGGCATAAAGTGGAATTGAGTAGACCAGAGTGGATTATACTGGAGTAGCGTACAGTGGAGTGGTTTAGAGTGATGTGGGTATGGTAGAATGGAGTGGCATGTCATAGAATGGAGTGGCATAGAGTGTATACAGTGCAGTAAATTGTCATAGAATGGAGTGGTATGGTGTAGAGTGGAGTGGTGTCAAGTAGAGTGGCGTGTCATACAGTGGAAGGTGGTACAGTGTCTTAGAGTGGAGGGGTATAGAGTGGAGTGGTGTAGTGTGAATTTGGATGTAGTAGAGTGAAGTACAGTGGACTGGAATGCCATGTCATAGAGTAGAGAGGCATGTGGTAGATTACAGTGATGTGTCATATAGTGCCATAGAGCGGAGTGGCATGTAGTCGAATGGAGTGGCATGTGGTAGAGTGGAGTGGCGTATCACAGAGTTAAGTGACGGAGTGTCATAGAGTGGAGTAGACTGTTGTAGATTGGAATGGGGTGTCGTAAAGTGGGGTGACAGGTTATAGAGTGGAGTTACATGTCGTACAGTGGAGTGGAGTGGTGTGTTGTATTGTAAAGTATTGTTTAAAGAGACGTAGTGTGAAAATGGCTGAATGGGTGTAGATGAAATCTGTCAGAAATATAGATTAAGCGGTGTAATGGGTCCTTTTTGGTAGTATATCTATTTTGTTTGTGTAGTTTAAGGTTATAGGCAATGATTCTCAAAAATAAACATACATTTTTGTGTAGATATGTGATTGTTTGGTACTCACAAAGGTATTTTACAAGTACTATCTTTAAGACTGTGGCGTCTCCACACATAAAAGTTAGGAGACAGTCCTATTTTTTGAGGTGTGGAGACTCCGCAGTCGTTAAGATACTGCCATGAAAATGCCGTTGTAAATAGAAAACAATGGTAAACTTACAGAAAAGTATATGTTTACCAATGTTAATTAGGCCCATAAGGCACCAAAAGTTAGTGATATAATGTGCCATGGTATACCGCTGTATTTTTGATGTATACCGCAGCATATGCTGATAAAACAACTGTATATGATTGGCTAATGATTGCCCTTACACAAGTAAAAGGCAGCCATATTGTTTAGACCACACGGCTGCTTTTCTGGCTTGTAAGCTTAAATATAGTGTCCTACAGTTTTATAAGTGTGTAGGAAGGGATGAGCCAGTTTATATAAGTGTGTAAAGGTAAGTAAAGTTGTTTTATTTCGTTACATATTTTTTTTTTTAAACTTTGCAGTACTACCATATTGTTTAATCCAAACTTAGTCCACGTTCTGTGCTTTAATGGTAAATATAGTGTAGTACAGTGTTTTTGATATTTTTCAAATTATTTTTTTTAACTTTTTAAATACACTTTAGTACACTATATTTCCCCTTAAAACCAGAACGCAGAGTAAGTGTGGTCTAAACAGTATAACACCCTTCCAAAATTAAAAGTGCAAAATATTGGTAACACATACTTAGTATGTGTTGTGGGTTTTAGCTTGAAATATAGTGTTTTACTGCATTGTTTAAAGAAAATGTACTTCTTTTTTCTTTAATGTTTTTAAGCACAATGTACTACACTATATTTCTGCTTTAAAACCAGAATGCAGACTAAGTGTAAAATTAAAAAAAATTAGAAAATGTGTAAAAAATGTAAAAACAATGTGCTACAGTATTTTTCCCCTTAAATATTATCTGGTAGAATTTTCAAAAACATTTTTACATATTTAATTTTATTTAAATTGTTGTAATTAGCACATTTATTTTTAGGTGGTACTGCAGTACTGTGTAAAATATTTTTTTTAAATTAAATATTTGAAAATTTGAAAAAACACTCTAGAACACTATATTTGTAAAATATCGTTTAGTACAATGTATTTTTAATATCTTTACATAGTTGATTTTTTTTTTTTAAGTACCACAGTACTTCTCAGGAAGTACTACGGTACTCCATAATCATTTTTTTAAATATATAGGAAAATATAAATCATTTTCCCTACCTATAACCACTTTAATAAAGACATAAAAAACCTACTTTTTACTAAAATTAAGGGCCTAATTCCACAACATAGGCAAAATGTGGTACAAACAAGCTGGCTGCATTTAACTTTTATAAAGGCAGTTATTAGCCAACTATGTACTGCCTTGTCGTCTGCAAGTACCGCGGTATACCGCCAAATTACCGCAGTATACCGCAGACCAATATATCAATACATTTTAGTGCCTTATAAGTACAAAACTACTGAACGGATTTTCATGCAATGGCAAAAAAGATCGTATCCAGACCATAACCTATATTCCTGCAAAATCTGATGAAAATTAGTTCAGCTCTTTTGCCATTACGTCCCTGTAAAAAGTCTATGGAAAAATCATTGGTGTACAAATGCATTTTGGAACCCCCATTGTTTTCTTTGCAACCCTTTACTAATCAGCACAAAACTTTGCATCATCCACCAATGTAAAAAAAAGTAAGGTGCCTGCAAAAATCTATAGAGATTTATCAAACGGGCGCAAAGTTATTAGCGAGCAACAATCAGAGGAATTCCTATCTCTTACAATTTGAACTATAACTACAGTAAAATATACATTTATAGATTTTTTACACTGAAAAAAACAAAGGCTAAAAGTGTGTTATACTTAGGTGAAAATGTCAGCTAAAACACACCATTTTAAATTAACTAAACCACTGATATTCACCACTTATATTTATCTCAAGTAACTATAACTCATGCCCCCGCCATGCACAGTCTTGTCATTTATACAAAATTATGAAAAGCAAGCTTTCTGGGCCAAGATCTTGCTTTCTGATAAATTTGGTGTAATTCGCTCAGCTGTTCGGGCTGTAGCTGTATCTAATTTTCTTATGAAAAATGAATGGGGAAAATGTGATTTGGGATGCCCCCTTTTCTCAGCCCCCACTTGACAGATCACCACAAAACTTTCCAGGAAAAAGCTGAGGTGGAAGAGCATGTTTCAAGGATTATGTTTCGTCAAGATTAGTCAAACGGCACAAGAGTTATAAGCAAATCAAAAGGTGCCTTTCTATGGAAACGTGGTCATAAAAATAAGCATCCAGTGGCGACCGCCACTTGTAGATGTGTATTTGTGTGTGTATATATATATATATTCACTGAAAAAACCATAGGTTTTAGGGACAGTTTTAGTTACTTGGACATTGCACTCGTACAAAACCCGTGAAATTCCCCCGTTATAGTTAGTTCAGCTAACTATAACTCGCGCCCCTGCAATGCACTGCTGATGACGTCACATATTACATCACTCATGACATGGTCAGTGACATCACTGATGACATCACTGATGACATCTCAAATGACATCACTGATGACATCACTGATGACATCATCCAGTGACTGTGTGTTTCTGTAAAGTTTAAATATGTTTAATATATATAGGGAAAGGCATATTGAAGAATGAGTGGGTGTATAAGTGTCTGAATGGATGATTTAGCAGGTGCGTGACTGACTCTATGAGTGAGTGATTAAACGTATCTTACTGAATGCATGGGTTAATTACTAAACTGTGTGAATGTCTGTATCTGTCTGTCTGTTGGTGTGTAAGCGGCTGCATGGGTTTGCGAATAGCTACATGAGTGTCTATATGGGTTATTGATTTGTTGTTTGAGTATCTGTATGGGTGCCTGAGTGTTTGTGTGGGTGGGGTGTGTGTGACTCTGTGCATAGATGTGTGAGTGGGTGATTCACTGGGTGCATGTTTTCAAGAGTGCATCTGTGATGGACTGTATGGGTGGGTGAGTGTGTGTATGGCTGTGTTAGTGAGTAAATGTATATCTCAGTGGTACATGTGTGAGTAACTACATATGTGAAAGGCAGTATATATGTGTGTTGGAGTATATAAATGGCTATAAGTGAGAGTGTGTGATTGTGAGAGTGGCTGTATGGATGAGTGTGTGCTTGTATCAGTGATTGTGTAAGAGCGTAAGAATGTGCTAGTATTTGTATGAGTAAGTGAGCTGGTGTGTGTATAACTGTATAGGTAAGTAAATGGGAGTGTGATTAATTATTTGCATGACTGACTAGGTGTGTGAGTACCTCTATGGATGAGTGGAGGTGTGTGAGTGTGTATATAGGTGTATGAGTACATATGATAGTCCTGTACTGAGTGACCTTAAGTATGAGTGATTGTACTGGTGAGAGAGTAAATGTGTGTGTAGACCTAATAATCAGTGAGTGGGTATGTAGTTTTTGGTGTTGGAGTGTCTATGGTTTTGAGAATGGCAGTCTGTAATTTAGAGTGGGTATATCAAAGGTTATATTAGGGTGTGAGAAGATGCATGAAATTATCACATGGATGATGTCATCAGTGATGTCATCAGTGATGTCATTTGAGATGTCATCAGTGATGTCATCAGTGATGTCACTGACCATGTCATGAGTGATGTAATATGTGACGTCATCAGCAGTGCATTGCAGGGCGCGAGTTATAGTTAGCTGAACTAACTATAACGGGGAATTTCACGGGTTTTGTACGAGTGCAATGTCCAAGTAACTAAAACTGTCCCTAAAACCTATGGTTTTTCAGTGAATTTCAAAGGTTTTTTAAATGCTAATTTGTAACTATAACGTGTCTGAAACCTATGGTTTTTTCAGTGAATTTCAAAGGTTTTTTAAATGCTAATTTGTAACTATAACGTGTGTGAAACCTATGGTTTTTTCAGTGAATTTCAAAGGTTTTTTAAATGCTAATTTCTAACTATAACGTGCCTGAAACCTACGGTTTTTTCAGTGAATTTCAAAGGTTTTGTAAATGACAATTTTTAAATGTATTAATTGTTATATTAATTTTTTTCATACTGATTTACTACATTTTTAGAAACAATTTTTTTACATATTTTATTTTTTAAATTACATTGTAATTACATTATACATTACATTACAAAAAATACTTTCTCAGAATGAATTACTTTAGTTTAAATACTTTGCAGATAGGCAATAGACTTTTAAGTACAGTAGTTACAGTTGTTGCAATGGGCAACACATTTTCAAACACAATGCAACATTCAGCTCAATGTGAATTTCTAGTTAAATGCAATTAGTTACTTTATGGATTACTTTTGTAACCACAGGACTGGATCCTAGATTCAGTCCTGGTACATCTCCTGTAAACAGTTGAGTAAAAGCGTTTTGGTTACAGTCGTGATTTTTAAGGAATATTATTGTATTTTAAACGTTGACACTTAGAAACTTTTTCTCATAGAATCACCAATGTTATCCTATGGAAGGAAATTCACTTAGCAGGTAAAAACTGTTATCGTTACTTTTTCTTACTCAGTGTTGGATCCTGGATCCAGCACTGGTGCATCTCCTGTAAACAGTTGAAAAAATGCGTTTAAGTCATACAGGTGATTTTAAGGAATATTTGTAGTTTGTGAAAATCAACACTTTGAAACTTTTTGCTGAAAACCAGTCAATCTTAGCCTATGAAGGAAATTCAAGTTACCGGTAAGTACGGTTAAAATTACTTTTGAGGATCAGTACTGGGCTGAAAGATGCAGCACTGAGGTCTCTCCTGATAACAGGTGAGTAAATCGGAATTCGTATTTCGGCTGATTTTAGAGGAATATTTTAAAGTTCCAAAACTCCACACTTAGAAGAATTTCCAAGTGAAACCAGTCAATGTTAGCCTAAGGAAGGAAATTCAAGTTACTGGTAAGTACGGTTAAAATTACTTTTCAGGGCCAGTACAGAGCTGAAAGATGCAGCACTGAGGTCTCTCCTGATAACAGGTGAGTAAATCAGAATTTGGATTTCGGCTGATTTTAGAGGAATATTTGTATGTTTCAAAAATCAACACTTAGAAACTTTTTCAGCAAAAAGCAGGCAATGATATCCTATGGAAGGAAATTCAAGTTACTGGTAAGTACGGTTAAAATTACTTTTGAGGATCAGTACTGGGCTGAAAGATGCAGCACTGAGGTCTCTCCTGATAACAGGTGAGTAAATCGGAATTCGTATTTCGGCTGATTTTAGAGGAATATTTTAAAGTTCCAAAACTCCACACTTAGAAGAATTTCCAAGTGAAACCAGTCAATGTTAGCCTATGAAGGAAATTCAAGTTACCGGTAAGTACGGTTAAAATTACTTTTCAGGACCAGTACTGGGCTGAAAGATGCAGCACTGAGGTCTCTCCTGATAACAGGTGAGTAAATCGGAATGCGTATTTCGGCTGATTTTAGAGGAATATTTTAAAGTTCCAAAACTCCACACTTAGAAGAATTTCCAAGTGAAACCAGTCAATGTTAGCCTATGGAAGGAAATTCAAGTTACTGGTAAGTACGGTTAAAATTACTTTTCAGGACCAGTACTGGGCTGAAAGATACAGCACTGAGGTCTCTCCTGATAACAGGTGAGTAAATCGGAATTCCTATTTCGGCTGATTTTAGAGGAATATTTTAAAGTTCCAAAACTCCACACTTAGAAGAATTTCCAAGTGAAACCAGTCAATGTTAGCCTATGAAGGAAATTCAAGTTACCGGTAAGTACGGTTAAAATTACTTTTCAAGATCAGTACTGGGCTGAAAGATGCAGCACTGGGGTCTCTCCTGATAACAGGTGAGTAAATCGGAATTCGTATTTCGGCTGATTTTAGAGGAATATTTTAAAGTTCCAAAACTCCACACTTAGAAGAATTTCCAAGTGAAACCAGTCAATGTTAGCCTATGAAGGAAATTCAAGTTACCGGTGAAGTACGGTTAAAATTACTTTTCAGGACCAGTACTGGGCTGAAAGATGCAGCACTGAGGTCTCTCCTGATAACAGGTGAGTAAATCGGAATGCGTATTTCGGCTGATTTTAGAGGAATATTTTAAAGTTCCAAAACTCCACACTTAGAAGAATTTCCAAGTGAAACCAGTCAATGTTAGCCTATGGAAGGAAATTCAAGTTACTGGTAAGTACGGTTAAAATTACTTTTCAGGACCAGTACTGGGCTGAAAGATACAGCACTGAGGTCTCTCCTTATAACAGGTGAGTAAATCGGAATTCCTATTTCGGCTGATTTTAGAGGAATATTTTAAAGTTCCAAAACTCCACACTTAGAAGAATTTCCAAGTGAAACTAGTCAATGTTAGCCTATGAAGGAAATTCAAGTTACCGGTAAGTACGGCTAAAATTACTTTTCAGGACCAGTACTGGGCTGAAAGATGCAGCACTGAGGTCTCTCCTGATAACAGGTGAGTAAATCGGAATTCGTATTTCGGCTGATTTTAGAGGAATATTTTAAAGTTCCAAAACTCCACACTTAGAAGAATTTCCAAGTGAAACCAGTCAATGTTAGCCTATGGAAGGAAATTCAAATTACTGGTAAGTATGGTTAGAATTACTTTTCAGGACCAGTACTGGGCTGAAAGATACAGCACTGAGGTCTCTCCTGATAACAGGTGAGTAAATCGGAATTCGTATTTCGGCTGATTTTAGAGGAATATTTGCACAATGGTGAAGGGAGGGGGCGGGGCCTGAGGTTACATCTGTGTAAACGCGCCCCGTGGCGCGTTTAAGTTGGGGGATTAAGTCCCTTGAATCCTGAGGGTCCCTAGGGGCCAACTAGCCCACCAGGAACCTCCAATATGCGCCAGGGGCTGCGTTGCAGAGACGTGTAGAGAGGCCACACCCCTTTACACCTCTCTGCAATGCAGCTCTGTGGCGCTTTCTGGATGTACCTGTTGGGCTAGTTGGCCCCGAGGACCCTCAGGATTGAAGGGGATTTAATTCCCCATCTTAAAACGCGCCACGGGGCCTGTTTGCACACATGTCACCTGAAGCCCCGCCCCCTCCCTTCACCACTGTGCAAACGCGCCCGTGGCGCGTTTTGGGTTGGGGGATTAAGTCCCCTTGAATCCTGAGGGTCCCCGGAGTCCAACTAGCCCACCATATACCTCCAAAGCGCCACAGAGCTGCGTTGCAGAGAGGTGTAAAAGGGGCGTGGCCTCTGTACACCTCTCTGCAAGGCAGCCCCCTGGCGCATACTGGAGGTTCCTGGTGGGCTAGTTGGCCCTCAGGGACCCCCAGTATTCAAGGGGAATTCGCCCTCTCTGCAAACGCGCCAGGGCGCGTTTGCAGAGTGGTGAAGGAAGGGGCGGGGCCTGCGGGCCCGATCGTTTTTTTTTTTTTGTCTCCTGAAGGGGGCTGTGTGGCCCCCTTCCTTTTTTCTGTTTTTGGGCCCTGGGGACCCCATCCCCCAGGGCCTTACCCCTTTTTAAATTAAAAAAAAAAAACGGGAAGGGGGCCGCGTGGCCCCCTTCCCCGGGCCTGTATTGGCCCCGGGACCCCATCTCCCGGGGCATGGCCTCTATTTTTATTTTTAATATTTTGAGGGGGGCTGCGTGGCCCCCTCCTCTGGCCATTTTAAGGCCCGGGGACCCCATCCCCGGGCCGGCCATACCCTTTTTTTATTTTTATTATTTTTCAAAACTTTGGGGAGGGGGGCCGCGTGGCCCTCTCCCGAGCTCACTACTTGCCCCGGGGACCCCATCCCCCGGGGCTGGCCTCCGTTGGGGACTGTGGGGGGTCCCCAAACCCCCACAGTCCCGCCGGCTCCCCGTGTCCCTTGGGAGCCGGCATTGCTTTACACATGGGGAGCAGCTGACATGCTGCTCCCCATGTGGAAAGCAATCAGCTTTGGATATTGGAAGAGAGCAGGTTTCCTGCTCTCTCTCCAATATCCAAAGCAAGTTTGCAATGACAGGACGGGAGCCACGAGGCTCCCGTCCTGTCATTGCAAACAGCAGTGTCCCGGGGGTAGGCACCCGGGACACTGCAGGAGCCGGCCCTGGGGGTGGCGGTCCCCAGGGCCACCACAGGCTCCAGGAGGGGGCCGCGCGGCCCCCTCCCATCGTGTGCACAGCCCCGGGAGGTGGTGGTCCCGGGGCTCTGGGGGTCCGTAACGGACCCCCATATTTAAATGTTTAGTGCCCCGGGGAGGTGGCGGTCCCGGGGCGTGTGGGGGCTGGAGCCCCCACACAGGTTTTCCATTTAAAAAAAGAAGCCCCGGGAGGTGGTGGTCCCGGGGCTGCGGGAGGGCTCAGAGCCCTCCCGCACCATTATGCATAAAGCCCCGGGGGTGGCGGTCCTCGGGGCTTGGGAGCCCTTAGAGGCCCCCCACACATAAAATTAACCCCCCAGCATGCCCTCGGGACTTGGCCCACCCGGGGCCAGTGCATCGAAGCGCGGGAGACCGCGCTCGATTCTTTTCGGCAGGATTCGCGCACCCTGAGCGCATCCTGCCGATTTTTTTTTTAAAATGCTTTTTTGCCCAGGGGTCCTTGTGGGACCCCTGAGCAGGCCTAGGGGTTAGGGTGTTTCTACCCTGCCCCCTTTGTGCGTTTACGCACTTGTTTCTTTTTCTCGGCGGGATACGCGCACCCTAAGCGCATCCCGCCGATTTAAAAAAAAATCTTTTTCTGCCCAGGGGGTCCTTGTGGGACCCCTGAGCAGACCTAGGGGTCAGGGTGTTTCTACCCTGCCCCCTTTGCGCTTTGCGCACTTGTTTCTGTCCCTCGGTTCTACCGAGGGACAAATGGCTGCCAACACTTCCTGAATCGGAATGTTGACAGCCAGCTGACAGCCAATTAGCATGCAGCTCGTGATCGGGACGGTGCGCGCAGGGTGCGCTGAGGGTACGCGTATCCGACGCGCCCATAGATATATATGTACTTTTACTTTTGATTTTCTCAGGAACTACTGAACGGATTTACACCATTTAAGCAAAAGGCACCAGTCTGAACCAAGGACTACCTCTTTGCCAAATTTGGTGTAATTCCGCTCAGCAGTTCGGGCTGTAGCTGCGACTAAAGGTTCCTATGGAAAAATGAATGGGGAAAACGCGCTTTGGGACTCCCTTTTCTCGGCCCCCGCTTCACGTATCACCCCGAGACTTTCAGGGTAGGAGCGGAGCGGAGCGCCCAACAAGTTGGAAACTTTCACGAAGATTCGTCAACCGGCGCCAAAGTTATTTCAAATAGAATGTCAGCGGATTTCCTATGGATAATAGGTTGTAACTATAACTATCTACTGGCGCATCGCTAGTAGATAATATATATATATATATATATATATAGATATATATAGATATATGTATATATATGTTTTTTTTAATATATTCATGCTCAGGACACGATCAAATTGCAAACCAGAGTTCTTTATTCTATAGTCTCTTTACTCGTTTCGACCGTAATGCGGTCTTGATCACATGAGATGCACCAGGAAGTGCTGCTAAATAGACATACATTCATGGACATTGGCTACAAAGGACAATGCATAAAAGTCACAAGTTATTGCTGCGGCCATGATTGAATGCCAAGAAGTGTAAGCACAAGGTGTACTAAAAATACGTAAATGCACACCCAGTGGTCCAAAAAAAAAAAAAATCACAAATAATCAAACACAAATATGTTGGCAAAGTCAAGTGTATGCAGGTGTTCAAAATTAATGTTTTCATGACCCATCTGGGGTAAAATTCATGATATGTGTCCCATAACTAATGGTAGCTATCCTGGCAAATGCGGGATAAACTGGTGTGCGCCCCACAATAGGCAAAGGATGGTGTCAAAGATCAAGATGTAAAGGCTTGTGCCTCGTATAATAGCCGCCATCCGTGTATGCCGTGGGGGTGGGCATCAACAAAGCCAGTTGGCAATTTTCAAATGCATGGTTGACCAGAGTGATGAACAAAGGGGAAGAGATGTGGTCAGGCAGACAGAGGGGTCACTGGACAATGGAGCCAATGGAACTAGTGAAAAGGGAAAAGGGGGGTAACGCTCCCATAGGATCCCAGATAAGTGAAACGTCCCTAGTCATGTAGAGTGGGGAAAGGTGACCGCGATAGGGGATATAAGGCAAGTGCTAGGGAAGGTAGTACAGATTCATCTGACATTCCAACAATGGACAGGGGGGAGGTACTCACAGGGGATGGCTCGCACAGGGCGTGCAAGGGAAAAAATGCATGACCACCCATCCACACATAGCGGCCGAAAAGGGGGCCACATGGTAAGTAAAAAGACACCTGTACAAGAAATCACTCAGTCACGCCCCAGTGGGCCAATGTATCGGACAGATACAATACAAATCGCCAATAATACAATATCAAATGTCTACTTTCCATATCGTGACATGGATGGTGGCCTACTGGGATGGTAAATCCCCCACAACGTCAGGGGTGGGAATAGAAGGTTGAGAAGAAAAGAATATTCTTGACCTCGAGACTAAGAGTCCAGGTGAGCTCAATCTCGATGAAAAAACATTTTTCTAGGCCCCCACTTGATGAATCACCCCAAACCTTTTCATGCAGAACTAGGCAAAGTAGGCCACTTTTTTGGGCAAATTTCCTGAAGATTTGTGAAACGGGCCAAAGTTATTAACAAAAAAAAAACACTTAGGGGCCGATTCCGATTCGGGCCGGAAATCTCTCCGATCGAGCCGGACCCGGAGAGATTTCCGACCGACCGGACCTCAGCAGCCCGGACCGAACGAGCTACGATGCGCACGCATGCCATCGGACTCGGAGTCGGTCGGACTCTATTGAAGTCAATGGGAGCCGGGTCGCATAACGCGTACGCGGGCTCCCATTGACTCAATGGGTGCGAGGTGGACAAGGGCGCCCTACAGTGTGTACGCGCGAAGCGACTCGCGCCGTACACGCACAGGTAGGGGACCCATGGGTTCCCCTGTGTGCGACTCGCGCGGCCACGCAGTAGAGGGGTCCGACACGGACCCCCAAAGTACGGCTCCGGACTGCTCTTTCGAGCCGGAGTGCGCGGCTCGGTCGGATCTGCCCGCGGCGCGCATCATACTTACCCGGCAGGGAACGTCTCCATTGGCGCGGGTGCGAGTCGTCGTCGCGCGTTCGACCCGGGAATGAGTCGGTCGGGAGCGGTCGGACGCCCGGACGAAGTCGGTCGGCGATTTCGGCGATCTTACTCGCCGCCCGGACGCGCGACGAATCGGTCGGGCAACAGGGCTCCGAATCGGATCCGGTTAAGCCGAATCCGATTCGAGCCCTACCGGCCGAGATCGGAATCGGCCCCTCAGTCTGTGGGAAAAGTTGGCCTTAACTATAACTACCTACTTCCTATTGCCAGTAGGTTATAATCAAATATATACCAATTATATATATATCAAATATATATATATATATATATATATATATATATATATATATATATATATATATGTCAAGCAATTAGCATGATCTCAGAATCACTATGTCGATTTACCACAAGTTGTTTATCACAACGTGTCAGGGCAGAACCCTTGCTCACGTGCATCTTTTCATGTGAGCAAGGGTTCTGCCCTGAAACGCGTTGTGAAATAAACATCTTGTGGTAAATCGACACGAGTTCTGATCTCTGAGAGCGTGTACATGTTGGGTTGTACATTATTGAATACACCGGTTTGCTCCGCCGGTACGCACGCCACCTCTCAAGGGTCCTCCAGCAGTCGGAAGGAGCATTTCTTTTTGGCATATATATATATAATATATATATATATTATATTCAAAACAAAGCAGATGCTCCTTCCGGGTACCGGGAGACCCGTGGGAAGTGGCGCGAAAGCCAGCGGAGCTACCGGTAATTTATTTCATCATAAATCCAATCGTATGATTGGATTTATGATGAAATAAATCCTTTGTACTGATCCCCTGTGGTGTTTTACCTGAGAGCGCGTTGTGATTTATTGCCTGCTGACACACATATATATATATATATATATTTTTTTTTTGTGTGTTTTTCTGTGTTTTTTTATATTTATTTATATATATATATATATAAATATATATATATATATCTCAAATATATGCATACATTAAAAAATATATATATATTTATTTATATAATATTATATATAATTATATATACATCAATTGCCTAAAACCCACATGCACCATCTGGATTCCTTATATTTTTACTCTGTCATTAGGTCCCTCTTGGATAAAAGTGATCTTATGAAGAAGAGTGGAATGGGTGAAAGTAGCCAGATAAATATACCTTAAACTATATTGAGAGCGTGAAATAGACTGAAATAATTATATTTACAGAATTACTATAGTCTATATTTAGGGGCTGATTACTGATACGGGCCGTAGGTAGGCTCTCGACATATCGGGCCGCCCAGTTTCCTTCCAGACCGCCTCTATTACAATGGAGGCGGTCGGAAAGAAACCGACCGGTCATTCCGGATGGCTTCCGACGGGCTTGGAGAGTCCAACGGCCAGTCGGAAGCCGGGTAGTAATCTCAAGGGCGGGCCTTTCCGCCCTTGAGATTACGATGACGGTTTCCGACATGGTTTCCATGCTGGTCTGTCCGATATGGAAACCATGTCGGAAAGCATGTTTGGGGGCCCCCAGCAGGGCCCCCTTACGTGTGCAGCCTCAGGTTGGAGGCCGAGGGGGCACCTATGGTGCCCCTCTGTTGATCCCTGCACCTTGTGGCAGGCACCTTGAGATGCCGGCCACGGGTTGCAGGGATATACTGCACCTCCCATTTCACTATGGGAGCATGCATTACGGCCAGTTTACGGCCATAATGCATGCTCCCATAGTGAAATATAGGAATGCAACTTGGCTTTGTTCAGTCGTAACCTAATGGGCCGGTCGGGACAGCCGACCGGGTGTCGGTCGGTCCCAAGACCGAGTCGGTGTCGGGCGGAAGTGATTCCGCCCGACATCGTAATGACCCCCTTAATGTGTAAAAGATAACTGGTTTAATGAGAAGGCATCAAATTTAATTCGGGGACATAGATTCAAATCCTGCTACTTCGGTATCAAACAGTATATGCATATATCTTTTAGGAATAACAAAAATATTTAATTAAAATAACATTGGAACACACTGTTCTGGAAAGATGTGTTCTTACTTTGCTGCAGGGGATGAAGACGTCTGATCTCTTGTGTTTTTAAATAGACTAAAATTAATTTTTAAAAATGTGTTAAAATAAATCTAAGTTTAATACTGCAAAAATTTAATAAAGGGCACAAATGTTGGGAAGAACTGCAAAAGTAATTATAACCGTGTACTCTGAGTTGCATTATGATCTTCGCCAACAACTCAAAAGTCAAAAGGTGTGATTATTAAGGACCACTTTTAACTTTTCCCAGATGCACTGCTTATGACATATTATAAAACACAAAAAGAAGATGAACAGAATGCTGAACATTGTCAAACATTCACCCTCAGTACAGAGATATGGATCTAAATCCATTGTTTTTTGCTCACCATGCCATTCAAGTTTGCACCCAGCCTTATGCAAATCAGTCTTGACCCTGCTCCGCATGGGAACAGTCCAGTCCAGACTGCCAGGCCAGGTCCTCCCTGGAATGGAAAAAGGCAGCTGGGACCAGTTTCGGAGTAACACCCCTCATCAGCCAGGCTAGCCTGAATTTAATGGCATAGTGAGCACTGGACCCATGTCTGGGCATACCCTTCCCACTTAGGGCTGAACATAGCAGCACAAAAAGATGATAGGTGGAATGCTGAACAAGGCCAAACATTCACCCCCTGTACAGATATCTGGGATTAAACCCATCGTTCTTTTGCTCACCATGCCATTCCAGTTTGGACCCAGCCATATGCAAATCATTCTTGACCCTGCTTCCCATGGGAACAGTCCAGCCTGAACTGCCAGGTCCTCCCTGGACCGGAATCATGCATTATGTGCCCTGTTTCAGGGTATCATCCCTTATCAGCCAGGCTAGCCTAAATCCAATCGCATGTTTCTGGTCCAGGCATGACCTGGCCTAGCAATTCGGGCTGGATGGTTCCCATAAGGAGCAGGGTTAAGACTGATTTGCATATGGGTGGGTCCAAACTGGGGTGGCATGATGAGCGAAAAAAATATGGATTTAAGCCCAGATCCCTGTACTGGGGGTGAGTATTTGAAATTGTTCAGCATTCAGTACATCAATTGTTCTTTTTGTATATTATAAAACACCACACTTGACTTCAAAAAATTAAATAATACCATCAAGAATTGTTTCTAATATAATACTGTTCAGTTATTTTACCATCGTCAAAAATGCCTGCACCAAACCACACCAGGCTTCACGGGTAGTGAGATAATCCCAGGCATTTTAACATGGGACTGTTCTGCACTCCTTTGAAAATAAAGAAGTGTCTGAGGAGCAATGATGGTTGGTGCAGGATTTCTGCTCTAACAATCCAATTCTTGTGCTAGTACCGAAATGTCCCCTGGCCTGGTTCATTAGAGCAAGTACTTTTCACAACATGCCTCTGAAGGTTTTTGATTTTTCCCCTTGCTGCACATGAAAATCATGTGTGTTCATTGAGGGCCTTAAGTTAAATGGTTTGAGGCTCTGACTAGGGCTCTGTAATTTGTCAGGACACACTAAGTGACAACTCCTCGAGGAGGGGAACAGATATTCCTTTTGAAGTGCAAGAACAACTCAGTCCCCTTTCCTACTTTATTCTTCTCCAGAGCTGTGCTGCAGATAGTGTTGAGTAGTAGTCTTTGTGTGCCATTGGGTAACATTTCCTGCCAGGGAGCACCGACTCAAACCCCTCCCTATCAACTCTGCAGATCAAAAGATATGGGGCTGGGCTGTGTTTGTGAAGGAAACCCATTTCCCCAAAAATAGACCCTACCAAAAACAGAAGGGGGCTCTGGAATAGACAAGGATGGATATGGGGCCAGCCGAAGATAAATACAGAGTAGAACCCCCCAAGTAGGCTTCCCAGAGAATTCTAAGCTGATTGGTGTCCAGGCGGCTTATGGGGCTCTGTAGAGGAGACAAGTTTTCTGAGATCCAGGGCTGGTGCTCGTGAGAATCAGCAGCCCTGCCATGTAGAGAACAAACCCTGAAGTCTGGCAATTTGTTAGCAGTGCTCCTTCAAAGGTCCCTGAATTAAGGAGCTTGCATGCTGACCAAAAAGGAGGTCCTGGAGTTATCTGTACTGAAAAAACTAACCAGAAACAGAATCCACAGTCAACTGACCTGAAGATGAGGGGCTGTACAGTAGGAGAAAACATATATAACAGCCATCACTTTGTGAGTTCCAGGGGAGGATCAACCAACCGAGAGCTGTATTAAGCCCGATCATTGTCCCTCTCTACAGTGTGCCACCTAAATGCCCACACTCCCTCTGTGCCCTTCTTTGTACCCCTTTGTGGTCTGAAGGTGTGTTGGTGGAGTACACAAGTGTTGGAGATCTCTGACCTTGCAAACTGCACTTTAATGCTAAACCACTGGCAGTGAAATCACCAACTGAACTCTTACTGCAAGTTCATATAAGTCTCCCAACTGCTGATGCACAGGAAAGCGAGTTGTAGTAGATAAACTTTCACCCATTTACCCAAGACACTCACTTCTGGTTGGTCTATGCATCGAGCTCCCTGTGCAATTGGCTGCAACTTTAGCCCACCAACAGACTTCCGCCTTTATGTCTTTTGAATCCCCCTGCCCCCTTGAGGATTGCCACTGCTCTGAGGGGGCCCAGTTTTAGGTGGTGGAATTTGTGGACCTTAAGGAAGGGCCAAAGAAGCTTTCAGAGTCCAACATCTTTGATGAGGCCTCCACAAGCCCTGTTTCCACAATACTTCAAAACATATGTGCACTCACACGGAACTTCAAAGTCTGAAAAGGTTTATTAACAAAATTGAAAATAATCTGTCATAGTGTTGGGCGACAAGGGGCGTGTACCCTGTGAGCATAAATGCTAAACCACACAGTTAGAGAATAAACATTAATGGTTTAATGCTCAGGGCTCCAATGGAGATCATGTGACAAAACTAAAACAAAAGGGCTATACAGTTGCAGAAACTAACTCGTACAGTTAGTCTAAGATACTATTTCTAAATTCCGCACTACCTGCAACCATTCTGTTCACCGGCTTCCCCGAAATGTAGAGGCAGCTGAGTGCGCATGTGCGCAGAGCAGGCAGAGCCTTGGGAAACCAGAGATGACTGCTCTTGTCTGTGAAAGCCCGTAGCAGCACCAGAGCAACTACACAAAGTAAAAGCTTGTAAACAAACGTTGTGAGATGTACGGGGTAGCTGTTATTACAGGGGGCATTTACCAAATACCTTTTGAGTTGCCTAAAGATTTTACTGCATTAATACATCTCATTATCGATAACCAATTATCGATTCTATTGTGTGTGCCCTGATGATATTCATCATGTCTATTCATTATTCCTGGGTATAGAGATGACAGTACTTTTTTTATTTAAATAAAAGCACCACCAGGACTTCTGTTTGATGACTGCTAGGTGCACTTGTTGAGTTTCTAGCCAACACCACCACGAGTAAGCCTTGAGCTGGTCTACCCAGCTGCCCTGTGGGTCTAAGAAGTTGTATTAGGTGCTCAGTTTTGGGTTGAATTGTAAGAGAGTCCCAGGAGATCAGAGGTAAAAAAAAAACACTGAATTGAGTAATCGGAGTCAAGTAACCCCTGTTTAACCTGCAACCTCCCCACAACCAGTTCACACTTATTGTATTTATGTTTCTCTGTATTAATTTAGAACATTCTACATTCTGTGAGTGGAAATTTCTAATAGCATTAAAGTCGCTCTCCCTCAGCTTGTACTCATTGTTAAAGGCTCTCGCCCTCGTTAAAGACCCTGGCCTGAGATTGAGGCTTATAACTAAGACAGAGGGCCCTTCACTGCAGGGGTTAGCCCTTGACTATCAGGCTACAGAACAGCACTTAGGTCAAATTCTGGTAAAAGGGACATCAATGTTTAAGATAAATGTATCCCTAGTACTGATCTGAGCACAAATGAGCACAGTTAAATGGATTCTGTATTATGCCTTCTTGCTGAATAAATCAGTTATGTTTAATGATCAAAGCACAATATCACCTCTGAAAACAAAAAAACAAGATTAAGTATTCATACAGATTCTCAGAAGGCAATGTGGGCCTATTCTGTGTAATTTTGCAGCATGCACTTTAACTGCATGGTTTGTAGGTGTGCATTGGCACAAAGGTTAATTGACTTGCTGCTGTTCTGGCTGCGGGGAAACCTGAAATTCAGACACCCCAAAAATGTAGCTCAACAGAACGCCCACAATTGGATAAATCTGAGACAGTGTCAACCCTCAATTTAATGAGGCAATGTTTCCCTGAGATAAGGCACCCCCAACACATCAAAAATATTAAAATTCAGTCAATTAAGTAAAAAGGAAAACTCAACTCAGTTCTACAGCAGTGGAATAGTTAAAGGGTTTACTAAATTCACATATAATGTGATATTTTACCAATACCATGAAGGCTCTCATCAAATAGGGCATTACAGAGAAATGTAGTAACAGAAATTAGTCAAATATCAAGAGTGCAGCAAAAACAAGAGAAACAGACAGCATCGGTAGCAGCATTAAAGTCTTCAGGAAAGTCTTCTGGCTCACGCCCAATTCAAGGGTTTTTATAAATTATTTTTGCACATGAAAGTACCAAAATGGCAGAATCACTGCGGTGCGAGCAAATTTATCATTTCAATAGCAAGGGTCATATTGTCTTAATATCTAAGCATTATCCCACTAATTCCAGTACATTAATAATTATTTTGCCCATTCTTTATTAATGCTATCCAAAGATGGTGGAACAAAACTAAATGCATGAGCAACAGCAAACTATTAGGAATGTATAAGGTAAAGTGAACCAATGGAAGGGCCTTGAATTTAAGTTACAGTTTGTGACTGAATGATGGACCTGGCCCCTTTTGCAGGGTTATCCCCAAACATTTTGCCTTACTCCACCTATTTTTTTACGACCATCTTTTTATTGGCTTTAGGACTCTGGGCACTTTCCCACTGCTTATCACTGTTAAGCAGGAGAGAGTGAGCATGTGTTTGCAGGATGGTCACTACTGTGTTGTTCATGACATCCTAAGTTCCCTTTCACTCTACCTTACGAGAGACAATGAATAATTCATTATCATTAGGGACGACCATATACATTGTTAGTGGAGTGCGTTGTGACCGGTCGTATGGATCTGTGTGGGTCAAGCTCCAGGTGAAGAGGTGTGGTCAACATTTCACTGGTGATGAGTGGTTACAGATACTCATCATGTGGGGAGACATTAGGATAATTAGATACAAGCATGTAGTAAACAGTGGTTAAAATTATACAGGGACATTAGAAAGTCAGACTATGAAACATGATGAAAGGTAGACATGGGGCAAAAGTTATTGAGCATGACATTTCCTGTGCATGATTCACATTGCCTGTGGGTGAAAACAACAGTTAAGTGATATGTTATTGGCAAGTTATCTTTGCGGTTGTTCAGTCACCCAGGAAATACTGCATCTCGTGGTCAGTGTTCAGACAGCAGTCTATTGCTTTTAAGCGCATGATCCAGGTTGCCTCAGTGCGGCGCAGTAGTAGTTCTCTATTTCCCCCCCTTTATCTGGGTGGGACTTGTTCAATACCGAAAAAGGAAAATTGTTTGTATGGGCTCTGGGCCTTACACCCCATGGCATGTACTGCCATCGGGTACCTGTCATCACACTGTTTCAGTGCCCTGGTATGCTCGCTGATGCGTTCTTTCAGCATCCTAATGGTGCTGCCTACGTATTGTTTGTTGCATTTACAAGAAATTATATAAACAACATATTTGGAAACACAGTTGATATTCTCTTTGATCTTGTATTTGCATCCATCTGGTCCGTTAAACACTTTTTTGTTCGTTGCCCACCTACACACTCCTCAGCAGCCGCATTTGTGAAAGCCCTGGGAGTGATGGGTGAGCCAGTTACTGTTTGATTCAACAGAGGGAACCGTGGGACTGAGAATAGATCTAAGTGTTCTGCCTCTTCTGTATGTAATCAGGGGTGTATGTGTGGTGAAGTTTTCCAATTATTTATCTGCTCTGAGGATGTTCCAATTTTTCTTCATGCTCTTCATTAAGTTGAGCGTAAGTTCATTGTGGTTTGTGATCAATCTGGCAGGTTGATTGGAGGGTGCCTTATTATTCCTGTCTTTAAGGGTCTCTCTTCTGGGTAATATTAGTACCCGTCGTTCTGCTTTTACAAGAGTTGATGAGTTATAGCCTCTGGCTCTGAACCTGGATTTCATGGAGTCAAGACAGGAGAGGAACTCAGTGTCCTCGCTGCAATTTCTCCTGGCCCTGGTGAACTCACCGTAGGGGATAGCCCTGATTCAATGTGAGGGATGTGAGCTGGTGGCATGGAGGATGGCATTGCAGGCAGTGGGTTTGCGATGAAGTTTGCTGTGTAGTGGGCTGTTGCTGATGTACAGTTCAACATCTAGGAAGACAATGTGAGTGTTGCTGTGATGGTGTGTAAATTGGACCCCCCATGTATTGGAATTCATGTATTGATAGAATTCTTGTAGTTTTTCTTCTGTCCCCGACCAGAGCAGGAGGCAGTCATCAATGTACCGCCCCCAGTAGACTATGTGTTGGTTGTAGGTGTTGCCACTTTGGTTCCATATCCATTGCGCTTCTAGTAAACCCCTTGAGAGATTAGCAAAGGCTGGTGAGAACTTAGGACCCCATAGCCACCCCTTGCGTTTGTTTGTACTAGTGACCCTCAAATATGAAGCAGTTGTTGTTCAGAATGAGCTCCATCATCGATAGAAGCATCCTAGTATGCTGCCATTGGGTGGCGGGTCTCTTGCTTAGATGCCAGTCCAAAGCTCGCATGCCAAAAGAGGGTTTGATGTTGGTGTACAGGGACACGACATCTAGAGTCGCTAGAATGATGTCCTCCTGCCACGTGAGATCTGATAAGAGGCTGAGGATATGGTTTGTGTCCCTGATGTAGGAGGGAAGATTCTGAACAATGGGTTGGAGAAACATATCCACATATTCTGCTAGTCTTTCAGTGGGGCCTCCTATGCATGATACAATGGGTCTGCCTGGGGGGAAAGGAAGGTGTTTGTGCACTTTGGGTAAGGTGTATAGGACAGGGAATACGGGTCTGTGTACCTTGAGGTATAAATGCTCATCTTCATTGAAGAGACCTTTTGAGTACCAGTCTCTGAGGTGTCTGTTGATTTGGATGGTGAGGGGCCCTATGGGTTGGCACTCAGCTGTTCATAGCAGCGGGTATCCGTCAGTTGCGTTAATATCTCACCATTGTATTCCTCCTTGTTCATGACCACAATGTTGCCCCCTGTGTCTGCCTCTCTAATGATGACCTTGTTGTTGGTAGTCAAGAGTGTCAGGGACTGTCGTTCTCCTTGTATAAGATTATCTGTGGTGCGTGGCCTGGTGGATCTTGTTTTTTGGTCGTATTTATCAAGATCCCCCAGCACTAGTTTCTGGAAAACATCTATAGTGTTGCCCCCTGGTAGCGCGGGTGTCCACTTGGACTTTGACTTAAGTCCACTGGCCAGAGAATAATCTGCATCAACATTCAGTTCTCAAAGGAGGTTGTTCATGTCAACAGGAGATTGTTCCTGTTCAGTGATGGATAGCAGTAACTGGGTGTCATAAACGTCTTGGATACTTAGAATATCTGACATGCTACACATGGGAATATTTGTAATGCTTTTATTCACATTTGGATTATTGACAAAGAATTTTTTTAGTTTCAGATTCCTGATAAATTTGAAAAAATCTATTTTCACCTTCCACATGTCACCTCTCTCAACTGGGCAGAAACCTAGACCCTTTTTCAAAAGTGAGATCATATCCTGTGTCAATGTCTGTGAGGATAGATTGATTATATCTACCCCAGTGTCTTGTGTTGTTGCTAGTTCCTCTTGTCCCCTGATCTGAGGTTCATCTTGATGTTTGTTTGACCCTGCTCTTTTCCCTCTGCGTGTTTTCTTGTTTGTTACCCACGATTGGACTGTGTTCTGTTGCCCTTCTTGATCCTTTGTACCTCCCTTAAGAAAGAGTTACCTGGTCAGTCCGTGGTGGGTGCATTGTCAGCCTCACTGTCACTTGAGGGCGGAGAACTTATTGATGTTGAGCTGGATGAGATGGAGATGGTTTCTGGTCTGCCTGTTTTGCCCCTGTCCTGGTCACTGACTAGTATTTGATCATATTTCTTGGCAAACGTGAAGACCATCCCCTCTCTGTAGTCAATCTCATCTCTTTTGAGCTTCCTGGCCTTTCATTGTTTTATGTCCTCTTGATGTTTAGAAAGGACTTCCGTGAGAATCGCATAGTTCTTTTCTGTGGCTTCTTTTAAGCCCACATCTCTGATTTCTCCCTCTAGTATCATGATCTCTGATTGTAAAGCCGCCACTTTTCGATCTGCATTTTCTATCAAAATGCCCATCAGGGTTTTAGAATTTGAAGTCAAAGCATCTTCCCAGTGTTTGAGTAGGTCATCGTCAAGCTCATCATATGTCGGGAAGATCTGGGCTGGTAAGCCCCTGGGAATTCTGTCTAGCCTGAGATACTGCTTTAGTGTTATCCCATCCCACCATTTGCTATCTTCGTTTTTCTTTAGTTTTTCTAATTTGATAAATTTCTCCCTAAGTCCCTCACTGCGTGAGGGGTTTCCACTTTTAACGAAAGCGGCCACTGTGTCGCATTTCGCTAAACTTGAGAACAGATCTTCAGCTATCTTGTTTCTATCCATGATGGTCCTGGTTATTGGACCGTCGTGCTCAAAAATGGTTCTAGTGTTATGTGTGGGTACGTTGGGGCTGCCCCTACCACTGACCTGATAAGAACAAAGGACAGGGTTTTGGACGTGTGTAGTAGGAATTTGGTGCCTACAACGAGTGTACGTAAATCTGGCTATCGTTTTCGTGGGACGGTGCAAACAGGAGGGGGTAGACCCTGAACCCGCTGAGTTTCAGACCAAAGGTCTCACAAAATGACTAAAGGCCTGTGCACACGTCTACATATAGCTGTCGAGTATTTACTCTGTGTCATACGTTAACACAAATGGACATTCAATGTACAAACATGTATTAGAAATCACAATGAACAATCAGGAGTTTTTGTGTTCTTCTTTAATCCTGAACGATTGCCCAGCCAACACATGTTTCGTCTGGGGAAGTAGCCCGAGACTTCTTCAGGGCTGAAAGAATATGTAATAGAACAATGTCTGAGTCAATCTGACCCGACAGTCAGCATATAATACTGTTCAAGGTGACGAGTGTTGGCAAGTGAGCACCCTATGTGACATAGTTTATGTTTATAAGAGAGTATGCAACTACATATCAGGTGCAGGAACCCGGTGAATGGTCAGACAGTCATCGTGAGCATGAGTGAAAATAACACATTGTTACTGTGCATTGCATTGTACCCTGACACATAATTGGTGTTGTGATGAGTTAGAGAGCACAGTAGGAAAATAGATTTCAGAAGGACTGTGGAGAGGGAGAGAGAAAGATCGGAAGAGGATTTTTAGAGATGAGAGAAGGGAAAAGGGAAATAAGGACTGCGAAGTGGGGAAAGAGCTGAAATTATGAGCGCAGAGGACAAGCGCCTCGTGAGCGCAGGGTGAGGTTGGAGCGAGGACCGGTCCACACATGAACTGGGACCACGACCCGTGGTGACTAGACGCAGTTACGCTATGAGGTGAGAAACAGAGAGCCAGATAGCGTAATCCTACCTTTATGGCAATGAGAAGGAGATCAAAAATCTAAGTGAAAGGACAAATTCGGAAACAGAAAGTCATGATTCTGTCGACATATTTGGTGCAAGGAGTAGAGAATGCGAGATGAGGAAAGTATCTCACCTCTTTGCCGGTTGTACTTCCGTCCCTGCTGGTTATTAAAAGTAAGTATTTCTATGCGGATCGGAGGGGTCAGAAATAGGGACCACAGTGGAGTAGATGTAGGGGCTTCACTGCAAGAGAGAATGTGCGTGTTAGTTGTACTGGTGGACAGGAATAAGAGCGTGGAAGGGATGCGAGAAGAGGCATCTCACCTCTTAACCGGTTATACTTCCGTCCCGGTTCCAGGGAAGAGGTAAGTATATAGACCAGGATCGGTCCAGCAGGTGCATCGAGGGGTGGAGCCAGGAGTAAGGGCTTCACTGAAAGAGAGGACATGTGGGTAAGTCCCATGAAGCGAAGGGATGGGTGGTGGATGGGGGGTGAGACTAGGGTAGTAAGTTATATGACTGGGAATGGACCTCAAGCATCACGGTATAAGTAAGGGGAGACCCAAGGTAAGCATAATGATTCCAGCGCGGCGGGGGAACAGAGAAGACCGTACGCCTCTCTCACTGGCTGCTATGCTTAAGGCATGAGTTTCAAGTTGTAGTGGGAAGAAAGAGTGGGACTGCTTTCCATCATGGAATTAGTAAAAGAAAGCAGGGCGTCGGAAAGGCTGTAATTGGCAACAATAAGTTAAAAAATAGGTTAAATCGAGGCAGGAATTGGCAAATATTGGGGCGAAGAACTCTGGAGACAGAGTGTCCACGATGTCGAGCTCAGTGGCAGGAGGTGAGCGGAGGCGCCTGTGGAGAGCGTCTCACCTGGCGAGTGTGTGGCTCGAATCAGCGCGGAGTGAAGGAGCCAAAATAAGGCAGTTCGTCAGTATCGGGTCTGCATTTAAGTTAAGGGCGATATCCGGCCAATATGGAGCACTGTGGATGACATATTCACGAGACTAAGTAGATCAGAATAACAAGGGAAGGCGGCATGGCAGAACATGTGGGCATATCTTACCTTCAGCAGCGTGTGCGCTGATCTGTCGAGAAGGGTCACAGCGTCTGGGACCGGAAGTAGGGTCCCGTCGTTACTTTGGGTTTATAAGCGTGCGGTGATAGAAACACTAGAGCGCCAACCCAAATTACGTGGCGGTACGAATAACTTGCATAGCGTGACTAGGGTTGAATATGGGGGCTGTGTGGGAGAAAGGGGAAGATCTCCACGTAACGGGAGTTCATGACAAGATCAAAGAGAGAGAAGAAGGTTAAAACAGATAGTAAGGTGTTAAGCAGGAGAGAGTGAGATGTGTTTGCTGGATGGTCACTCCTGTGTTGTTCATGACATCCTAAGTTCCCTTTCACTCTCCCTTACGAGAGACAATGAATCATTCATTATCATTAGGGACGACCATATACATTGTTAGTGGAGTGCGTTGTGACCGGTCGTCTGTATCTGTGTGGGTCAAGTCCCAGGTGAAGAGGTGTGGTCAACATTTCACTGGTGATGAGTGGTTACAGATACTCATCATGTGGGGATACATTAGGATAATTAGATACAAGCATGTAGCAAACAGTGGTTAAAATTATTCAGGGACATTAATGCAGAAAGTCAGAATATGAAACATGATGAAAGGTAGACATGGGGCAAAGGTTATTGAGCATGACATTTCTTGTGCATGATTCACATTGCCTGTGGGTGAAAACAACAGTTAAGTGATATGTTATTGGCAAGTTATCTTTGCGGTTGCTTAGTCACCCAGGAAATACTGCATCTCGTGGTCAGTGTTCAGACCGCAGTCTACTGCTTTTAAGCGCATGATCCAGGTTGCCTCAGTGCGGCGCAGTAGTAGTTCTCTGTTACCCCCCCTTTGTCTGGGTGGGACTTGTACAATACCGAAAAAGGAAAATTGTTTGAATGGGCCCTGGGCCTTACACCCTACTTACTTTTAATAACCAGCCGGGACGGAAGTACAACCGGCAGAGAGGTGAGATACTTTCCTCATCTCGCATTCTCTACTCCTTGCACCAAATATGTCGACAGAATCCTGACTTTCTGTTTCCTGATTTGTCATTTCACTTAGATTTTTGATCTCCTTCTCATTGCCATAAAGGTAGGATTACGCTATCTGGCTCGGTGTTTCTCACCTCATAGCGTAACTGCGTCTAGTCACAACGGGTCGTGGTCCCAGTTCATGTGTGGACCGGTCCTCGCTCCAACCTCACCCTGCGCTCACGAGGCGCTTGTCCTCTGCGCTCATAATTTTAGCTCTTTCCCCACTTCGCAGTCCTTATTTGCCTTCTCCCTTCTCTCATCTCTAAAAAATCCTCTTCCTATCTCCCTCTCTCCCGCTCCACAGTCCTTCTGAAATCTATTTTCCTACTGTGCTCTCTAACTCATCACAACACCAATTATGTGTCACGGATCGATGCAATGCACAGTAACAATGTGTTATTTTCACTCATGCTCGCGATGACTGTCTGACCATTCACCGGGTTCCCGCACCTGATATGTAGTTGCATACACTCGTATAAACATAAACTGTCACATAGGGTGCTCACTCGCCAACACTGGTCGCCTTGAACAGTATTATATGTTGACTGTCGGGTCAGATTGACTCAGACATTGTTCTATTACATATTCTTTCAGCCCTGAAGAAGTCTCAGGGTACTTCCCCAGACGAACCACGTGTTGGCTGGGCAATCGTTCAGGATGAAAGAAGAACACAAAAACTCCTGATTGTTCATTGTGATTTCTAATACATGTTTGTACATTGAATGTCCGTTTGTGTTAACGTATGACACAGAGTAAATACTCGACAGCTATATGTAGATGTGTGCACAGGCCTTTAGTGACTTTCCTCCTGTTGTTTTAGAAGTCTCCAGGACATCAAAGTTCTTGTGTGCCAGCTGATCACGCTCTGTACCCTCCTAGCTTCAAAAGTGTGTCTGTTTTAGCCCTATAGGATTGAGCGCAGTGCTTCTCCTTTGCCTCGGTTACATTGAGTCTGCTTTGCAGTGTTACTGCCTCGAGCACTCGCGTTTTGCAAAACCAGGGAGGAGCACCTATTTCGGAGGCAGAGTGCCATGCCACAACCCCCACTGGGAGTCCCAAGCAGCATGAGGGCCTCACTTAGTTGCCTGGCAACCTCAACGCACACTAGTCGGGCTTCCCCTGGGGCCGCAGGACCGGCTGATCTACTCAATCTCGCCATGTCCCAGCCCTGCCTGCACCCTTGCCGTGTATCAGCAGTGTGACTCCTTCCAATGCAGGTCCCGTGTACGAGGCCCACCAACATCTTGGTTAATTGCCTCCGACCCACCTGCGTCTCATCAGCTGTGTTCCGCCTTCAGCACTGTGGAACCTGTGAGCGAGGCCCACCAACAACTGGAGCAGTTGCTCCCAAACCAGGTACTCTCCCGCGGGTGAATGGTTCAACATATCTTCTTCCCCCACAGAGTTGAGGACACTTGCTTGGGGAAAAAGTATGTCGCCGGCATTCCAGTCTCCTCCTTCCCAAAAAAGCCGGTGTAAAGATTACTTTATCTCCCTGCTGAATCTTCATGTATTGTACCTTCCACCCTTGTTGGTGACATACCTTGGAGGCACTGGATCTTATTGTTTTGGGAGCATTGGATCTTGTTGACAGGATAGGGTGAACCCTCAACAGAGGTCCTGATCTTGCTTTCCCATGACACTGGATTACCGTAATGAACGTAGTAGGAGTGCAGGTGTTCCTTTACCCTGCGTCTGGAGCCTAATTACTGAATAGTGATTAATAGGAGCACAGGTGCACTGTGACCTATAATTTCATGTTGATTTATGTGTTTTCTTCATAATTTGATTTGTATTATATGCACTCATGTACTGATATATGTTGTTTATGCATTGCATTGTTAAGGATAACAAGTATTATCTTGGTAACTGCATAGTATGCACATTATTTATGCTTTATGATGTTTTTGGCCTTGACTTATGTACAATACAGTCTATTTTTACATTATCTGGTGTAGAGTCTCTTTTTATGGTGTATTTATTGTGTTACTGTGTGAGTGTGTTGCGCAAATGCTTTACACATTGCCTTTGAAGATAAGCCTGACTGAGTCTGCACCAAGCTACCAGAGGGTGAGCACAGGTTATCTTCGGTGTGTAACATACATGCCATGACTAGAGTGGTAGGTTCTGCCAGTCTTAAATGCATACCCTAGCCAAACAGAAACCCCATTTCTAACACTGAGCCAAACAAAGTTTATCAGAAAAAGAATGAACAATGACAATGGAAATAAACTGACGTGGACTCTGCTTGAACGTGTGCTGCAGAAATAATAAACAGTTAGATGAACACGGAAAGACACTAGTGACAAGGTTGACATCCACTTTGAACAATGTGGCCGCTAGGTCCAAATTACGCTTTTCTGCACAACACAGGAAAATCGATTTCTAAGCAACGGTACTATATCAGTGTATACATGTGTAATCAAGTGTAAAATTACATTCTGCACATTGTTAATGATGCACAGAAATATAAATGCACAAAAATCCTCCACACTGCCTTCTGTACGTTGTGTGCACGCCTGGCTAGGGAGGAAGGTCGATAGCCCTCCTGAACATCATGAGAGTGAATTAGTTTTGTGTTATTATAGGATTTTATTTCAAAGCATGTCGGTCATAAAAAAGTAATATTGGTATCCTCACCTGATATATTTTAATGTAGATCTTTCGAATCTCAGCAGGGTGGTTGGTCCTAAAATCTGTTGGGACAATTTTACTGCAGAAGTTGGTGAGACAGTCCTGGTGAGGTATTTGTATGTTAGTGGAAAGCTCTAGCAAGTGAGCCATACTCTGACTGGTAGTCACTGGTGTCTTCCTAAGATAGGTGGCACAATGCCCCCTCTATTAGCCTGCCTGGGGTACCTGTTGATGAAGAGAGTGGTGGCCAGTGTGTGGTAGAAGTGAATATATGTCACAGTCTAGAACAAAGAGGTGGGTTTTGTGTCATTATGTTTGTCTGCTCCTAAGTTCCCATCCTCACTCAAGGGTTTTTACTTTACATAGCACATAGAAGAGCAGTTCCTGATGGCCACAGCCTATGAGGTAGATTTGAGGTTTGTACATGCTGGGTCAGAAGGTACGACTGTGCTCCTTAAGGAGTGATGTGGGTTGCAAAAGTCATAACTAGTGGTGAGAGATCTGAGCATTTCTTTTGTCTCACCTCTCATGATGGAAACCAGGAGATTGCACAGGCTTACATTGTAAAATCACGCAGCCATTTTATGCTCAGTCCTCTTCTCTCTCTCATTGTAGAGACTGTCCTTACAGTGACGTGTGACTAAGAAGCAGACCTTGCCTCAGTCAGGGGTCCTGAGCAAATAGTAAGGGTCCTGACAGGGCTTTAAGTGGTCCGGGTCTTGCCGGTGCTCAGCACCGGCAGTTCTAAAAAACCAGGTGCTGAGACCAGTGGTTGAAGTGGGCGGGATCGGCAGGGCATGGCATGCCACTACTTCTTTAATTTCATAGATTCTGTTGCCCTACTTTCATATTTTAAACATGCATCCCAGGACGACATAAATTGCCAAGGCCTGTAGATAAGGCTCGGCGTTCGGGGACAGGCGGGGTGGGCAGAGAAAAGGACTCTGTCTTTTCCTTCTTGCCCAGAGAAGACAAGGATAGTATCCACTTCTCTTGCTCTGCCGCTGTCAGCAGCCCCCCACTTCATCTTTTTCCCTCTCTGTCAACCCCTCCTCACTTACTGAAAACCGTGATTTCAAGAAACGGGTCTCACCCTCTCTATCCTCCTTTCGTTTATTTGTTCCCGTGTGAAATGGATCCAAAAAAGAAAAACACTTCTGCTGGAAACATCGTCTTTTTCTGACATTTTTCAATTTCAAAGTGCAGCCTCTGGATGGAGAGAAACAAAAAAACATTCAAAATATGAAAAATAAATAAATTAATAACTAAACCAAGACAGGGTGGTCGCAATGTGGCCAGATTGATTTTATTCACACTCAAACACATTAGCGCCACTCCAAAGTGTTTGCCCAGTGAAGCGCTACTTTTGTTTTCTTGTCTCTCTTTGAACAACATTGTTTTCCCTGGATGGGAAAGTGCACCATTCCTGGAGGTACTGAAATACCTGCTTGATGGGTGAACTGGAAAACAAAATGTGTACAGCAGCTGTGTGTTCATGAATGTGGTATTTTTAAACCATACTGCTTACGTTTTGTAAGGATATAAGCATTGGGCATTGAACTGGGTCCCTTCCGGGCCCCGAGTCATGGCCTTAACTTTTCAGGCAAAAGCACTCACTGATTTCTTAATAATGAATGTAAAAGCGTTAAGGTAACCATGTTGTTCCTGCTTACATTTCACATGCGTTACTTAATCTTGCATTCCCTGTGAGTGTTTGCTTTTTCTGGAATGTCGTGTTTTTTTAGGCCGCATATTGCTCTTGTCTAGTGCGTAATTTGAATTGAGTCACATCCAGGTGTTTATAGCGGGGCACAAATGGGTTGTAGTTGAAGGCAGTGCAAGTTTCTCTCAGTGGGGCAGTATGGTGCTCAGTGGGGGAGAGGATGTGGCACGAGGGTCAGAGCTGCTGAATTTGGAACTGGGGAACCAGGTTCAGCCTTCATGGCTAGTCCACCAGACCACTCCCCTGAGGAGCTCATTCCCATGGTAGACCTTAGAAGGCCCCGCAAGATTTTAAAAGCCCTGGTGTCTTAGCACCAGCAGGTGCACTCTAGCGGTGGCAATTGTGAATTAACCTTGAAGGCCTGCTCACCACAATTTATTCTGAAGTTCACCTCCAGTCTTGCAGGAAGGCCTATGAAGCAGCACACCCTAGAGTGACAGTGACTCTGTCATTGAGGTCACAAGACACTCGAGTATGGTGGCTCTAGGGCAGTGCGACCGCACCGGGCTCGGACTTCGGGTGGAGGCGTCTGGTTTGCAAGTATAATAAGGATTTAAAAGCACTTGCTGCCTCCAGCAATTTTCAGCAACAATAAAAATGTCATGATAACTCAGGTGATTAATGTTATCAGTAGAGAGAGATGGTGTTTTGTCTAGTGGAAGTTTTGACTTATGGAAAGGAAGTGCAGATGGTTAATGTGCCTGCTGCTGAGAACATGTACCATGCAGATCACAAAGTGCACATAATGTAAATAGGTCAGCGGGTTACTGTTTTTGTCAGAGAGATCCTATTGTTACTTGCAGTTAATAAGTTAAAATCCTAACATAGAACAGTGCGCTTTAAACTGTCATCTAAGAGCAGCATGCAAACTGCAAGGTATAAATTAGAGCATTATGTTTTTTCCCCAGTCTTTGATTATCGGAATGTTGCAAAAAAGGGTTCATTTGGATAGAAATCAATTCTGATTATTAAAGAGAACCTCAAAGTAACACAAGAAGGGAGTGAAGAGGTAATGCTCAAAAGGGCAGAAGAAGTGGATACGTCCTCCTCAAGTTATATTGTCAAAAAACAAAGGGATCACACAAATATCAAATATCACAAATATCCACGGAGCCGCGGCGAGGCAGTGTCCTGGTGAGGAGGTAACCTTGTTATTTGTGTGACTATAGGTACCCCTTCCCTCCCGTTTTGAAGGCTCATAGGGCATTATCTGGGCGATATAAGAAACCCATTCATCAATATACCTACTGGGGTATAGTATACTGTGCATGTTAAATTTATGTGCACCACTTAGTTAGGATTATATGTAAATACACAGTTGTTTTGATTTGAGTGTAGAAGGGAACTCTTCTAGGTCCTGATGAGAAGCCAGGGGAGGACTTTGAAACATGTCGACACATGAGACACTGCTCATTAAAGCATACTATCTCCATCTCATTCCCCACTTTTAACGATACCAGCTCAAAGGAACATTAAAAAAAAAAATTGCCACGGAGCCAGGTATTTTTTAATTTTTCACCATTCCCCATTCACTCACTTCTGACCCTTCCACTCATACTCCTACACCACACATAGTATTGTTTTTCTTAACCAGTGCTCCCACGTAGTCGTAGGTCGCAGCACGACCCGTCCTGCAGCGGGGCGGGAACACCCCGATGATGAAGCATGCCACCAAGGGTCCTTTTGGTGGGTGAGGGGTATTTAAACAAAGCTGTATGCTTTCCACCATTGTAGGAGACACACGTAGTCTGGAGGAACACTTCTATACATTCCCATAAGGGTGGATGCCTTTGTTTTTTGACAATATTAAAGAGAACCCCCAGCCCTGAGTATTACGTTTTAAATTCTGAGTTTGTGTTTCTCCAGGCGAATCACTATTAAACTATGCTGCCTACTAGTATGTTTGTCATGTAACTCCCTACACCTTTTAGTCCTTTGTCTTGTGTAACATTTCTTATACAGTGATTTACACATGTATGATTGATTGTCTCTGTGTAATATGTGTGATGCAAAGTGCTCTGACACCCTACACTGGAATTAGTGGTGCTGTAAATTTTCTGATACTTTATTATTTTGACATTTTTACACAGCAAAGATTTTGCCTTATTAGTACCAGTGGAACATACAACTGCAGCAGTGAGAAAGTTGACCAGTCAACCTTTGCAAAGGGCCGTCCACTTAAAAGCAGCACAAGTCACATTTTTGGTAACTTTTGATCTGTTTGAGCTACAAACAATTTACGAGTTAAAATCATCAGATTATGCAGCAGATTTGTATTTTGTGACAAATATGGCAGAGCCATAATTATGTGGAAAACATTTGCAAACTAGGATATTTTGCCATTCATGTTTGAACTGCTCTTGTGGAAAAAGGCAGAAGTGCTGATGACAAAAACTCCATGGCTCGGAGACAAACGGCTTGTGATTCCACTTTTAAGCGTATTTGAGACATTCTGTAATTGGAAACGTATGCCAATTTTTGAATGTATTTTAATGTCAATAACTCATATTAAACCTTAAATAAACATGTGTATCCATTGGTTGAACTAAAAAGCATAATAAGCTGTAACTGGTCAGTGAAATGGGAAACAAATACTAAAAACTGGGATGTTTTGCTCTTTCTGCCACACATCTGACTCCGCCCACTGACCCAATCTTCAGGTTATTCCCGCCCTCTGATTCTCCACCCACAGTTCCCCTACTTTTTTTCTCCAATTCGACCAATGGCTGAGACGGGTCCCCATCGGGCTCTCCATTTCTGCCCTCACCCTCAGGATGAAAAAAAAATCTGATCTCTGCAGCAGTACCACCCTTCACTGTCTTTGAGGTAACTTCAAAGAGACTCGTTATAATTCTTTCACAGCCTCATCATTTCAAAATTGAAGCATTTTCAATATTATATACAACGAAGCCATAGTTCTAGCTTATTTATCTTATACAACTAACAACCGTTGACAAAGCCAATAGTACTGGCTTGTTGTAGGTGTAATGTTACTTGTTGTATTATATATCTGGATGCAATGACAGAAGTAGCAAAATACAGGGCACAAGTCCTAAAAAAAGAAGTGGGGGGACGCTGACGTCACGACAGGAAGTGACGTCACGAAAGGTGGCTTGCACCATCAGACTCATTGCCTCCCTCGCTCACCCCTTAGATGCGATTGCATCAGAGAAGCCAGCGCGTGAGCAGCGTTCTGAATGAGCTCCGATCTCGCCCCAGAGAGGCCAAAGAGTGAATGTGTGGCTCCATTTGCTCCAGTTATCGAGCTCCCGGTAAAATAAGTGGGGGATGCCGTCCACCCGCGTGGTACCCCGACTCGAGCCCTGGCAAAATACCAGTCGCCGGGCGGCACACTAAATCTAAGCACAGATTTTCAGCTTGCATGTTTTAAGCCACCCCCCTAATCAAACCCCCCACCCCCCCTCCCCATTTTTTGATCCCACTTGAAACCCTAGGTCCTGATGATACTAGTTGTGTTCTCACTGCTCCGTGCCCCCTCCGACAGTTGAGAGGGCTGCTACATATCACACGCAGGGCCGGACTGGCTACCGGGCGTTTTGCTGTGCTGCCGAGCTGGGGGCTGATTTAGAGTTGATGGGGACCTGCGTGCGCTTAAAAACATTCGCTTTGAAATGTTTATTTAAAAGCACACGCAGGTCCCCATCAACGAAATCAGCCCCCACCGCAGCGAAATTAGCCCCCAGCTGTGCAGCACAGCAAAACGCCCGGTAGCCAGTCCGGCCCTGATCACACAGGAACTACTACCTTCAACTAAGAGGTGACCCACGCCTTATTAAAGGCTGCGCAAAGCCCCCTCCATTCATCCAGGTAGCCCGGCAGTTTCTGTTAGACACCTCACGTTGTGGACTTGAGATGAACATCTCTTCGTTCGCCTTTAAATAATATATAGAACCGACGCGCAACTTGAAATCCCGCGAGCGCCGTTCTCAGACTAGGCTGTCTGCCGCTATGCCGCCCCAGCACAACATCCATCCCGCCTAACCAAGATTTATATAGTTATTTTCTTTTAATTACCCAGAATCCCACAGGTCAGCACTCTCGCCTTCATTAGCTCTCGTGGTGTCCTCTTTGTAGTTTTTCCCCGTCGCAGCACAGATTTACAAAGATTTGCCTAGCAAATTAAAGACGCTCTGCCGCTGATAATTGGATGATTCACAGATCTTATAAGTCTGTTTGTCACCCGCGTGGCACACTGGGAGTATCGCGGCTGTAAAGCACAAGGAAGAGGCAGAGCCAGTCACTCACTGACTGCTTCGCGTTCTCCGTGCCGTGCATCGACTCAGCATGAAGGATGATGTATCCAGGCAGAAGTTACAAACACGCCGATTCCCACTGGAGTTACAAAGCAGGCTGGACCCGGCAACAGTGAGCTCTTGAGAACTTCTTAGAGGGCAAAAGCTGTCAAAGGCATGTCACATGACCAACTCTATCTCCGCCCTGCGGCCCTGAAAGAGGCAATGACCTTTCGGGAACTTTCCCTTTGCGCTCATTGCCAAGTCCTCTTTGAACATCATTCATTCTCTGATGTTCGAAATCGAATTCCCCCATCATGTGTCTTATTTGTATTTATTTTATTTGTTCTACGCAAGAAATGCCAGAAGAAACTTCGCTTCTCAGTGACTACAAACAAAACAATAAATATCAGAGACAATGCATGGTACCATAGACATATAACATTTTACAGGGTAAAAGAGTAGATATTTTCAAAGAATCAGAGGTACATCAATAATGCAGAAAAATATTTATCTCTGGGGTGCATTTCTTGGTTGTCTTGGAGTTCCTCAGCACCCTGATATTATGTATGGAGATGAGGTAGCCCTCAGATGTGTTCAATAATCAGGGACAAGTTAGGTCCTGTTTGTCTTTCATCCGTTTAATATATATATATATATATATATATATATATATATATATATATATATATATATATATATATATATATATATATACACACACACATTGAGAGTGAGAAATTTCAAACTTGTAAAGACTGTCGAATTCCATAAATGTGTGGGGCCTATTAGCAATAACCGGCGATAATTATCGCTAGGCGCACTTAGCGCTAGGATAATTATCGCCGGCTATCGCAGGTTTCTATCGCGGAGATAGCGTGCTATCAGCAACGCTTATCTCCAATGCGATAGAAACCCTGAGAGAAACAGTGTGAATATCGCTTGAAAACAAGCGATATTCACACTGTGACTCAGTGTTAGCTTGGTGATAGGGCGAGGGGATTTAGCCATGTAATCCACCTCCCATTGGATTACATGGCTAAATCAGTTTTGGACCAGGCGTTAACAAACCAGCGCTAAACGTGTTTAGCGCTGGTTCTGTTAATCACCTCCCCTGCCTCGCTAATAGGCGATAGCGACCTTAGCCACTGTTTCCAGTCGCTTTTAGGTTGGGAACGCCTACTTTGCATGCCATTAGCGATAAATATCGCTGGCATGCAAAGCGGCACCCAACCCGGTCGCTATCGCCTAGAAGCTGTCGCTAACAGCAGTTAGCGACAGCTTGCTAATAGGGCGATTGAATTATCGCCGCTTTAGCGGGACTTTTTCCCGCTAAAGCGGCGATAATCACGTTGATAATATGCCCCTGTGTTTGTGAGGAGGGGGAGCCTGAGTGTGTGGGATCACGTTGTGAAAAGGTACAATGGACACGAATGTAGTTCAATCTTCTTCTTTATTAGGCTAGACATATGCAACCTCATCCATCACCAGCGTGTCCACTAATCCACCGCCCAGTTCGAATCACAACATTCTCCTCAGAGCTTTCTATGCCTAGTCCTTCTAGAACCTCACAAGGCCCTTAGCAGAACTAAGTACAACAGACCACCCACCTCCTCTCGTTACCATAAACTACAAATAAACGTATGTACAGGTATCTGGGAAAACAAATTAAACAGGCTGTAACAAGATGCTTTAAGAGTCTTAACATTACAGTCCAAAATTACACAAACACTTTAAGGTGTGCAGGCATCTTACTTATGCACAACTTTTCCATGTACTGGTTCGCTAGGCACCAGCAGTGATAAGATCTGGCCCCTTTTATTTTAACCTGATCATGAAAAAACACTCTCAGTCGAAGTCCAGGAGGCAGCATCTCCTGTAATAGGAGGACAGGCTTCCCATCTTCCTGAGTATTCGTGTGAGTTTAAAAACTGAGAACTGACAGGGACTGATTGGCCATTCTGTCACTGTGAGTTTGGAATTTCCCCAGTGGGTCTTAGGCTATGGACTGCAAAGAAAGTTGGACTGCCACAACACCACCATGCTGTTTCGATTCTTGTTATGGCATCCTGCAGTGTAGGGTTGGGTGGATCATGGCCCGGCACTGGGAGTTCAGGGTGGATATATTGACTGGATGTTGTGTGTTTGGGGTTGGGATTGGGGAAGGTCGGGTCTGCTTGTCAATAAGGTGATGCCCAAAGGCAAGGCTATGGAAAGGAAAAGAGAAGGGGAAAAGGAAAACCCAACAACAGAATCAAAACCTGCAAACACTGCCAAAACCGAAAAGAACTAAGCAGCGGTCATAGAAAGTCCTGAAAAAAAACCATTCAAAGCATGTGTGCATAAAGAAGCATGTACTATGTACAGCTCGAGCACGTCCTTATGCATCAAGGGAAGATGCACCAAGAAGTGAATCGAAGCACATCCTCGCCCGAAGAATCGTGCCACCTGTCACAGTATGGGTGCTGTATCTAGGCACAGGCAGTATGAGTGAAGTGTTTGCAAGCAGCGACAGACTACACGTGTAGTTTGTAAGCAGGGATAACACTGCTGCTTGAAAGCACAGGCAGTCTGTGTGTTGCTTGCTAGCAGAGAGAGTGTACTTGTGCTGAATATAAACAGAGATAGACAACATGCGCTGTTTGTACACAAGGTTTACAGTTTTGTTTGTAAGCATTTCTATGTTCGGTTTTGAGGAAGTAAACACTGTATAAGCTAGTGGTGCTACAAAGTAGAGGAAAGGTGCATGAGAAAATATTAGGAAATGCGAGGTTGATGCGTTTTAGCACTGAAGTGGTGAAAGCAGGGTGAAAAGACAGAACAGAGGAAAAGCAAGCACTTTCATGGAGTGCTTTTACAAAAAAAAGAACGTTCCCAAAAAAGTAGACACTTGTGGAACGAAAGAAGGAGCCAATCAGAAAGATGGTAAACAGGCTATGCTCCATGGGAGGGACAAAATGAAGACGGACATGCTAAAACAAATAAAACCATCAAACAGAAAGCAAGAAAATAAAAATGGCAAAGCAAAAAGCCTATGGAACACAATGGGCACAGCTGCTTTCTAGGTCAGCTAGCAACATGTCCACAATAAGTCTTTTGTGACCAGACAGCTGGTGGGCTTCAACCTAACAAGCTTGGTTACATTTTTTTTCCAGAAAATCACAGGTTCTTATTCCCTCTAACCAACAAAGTCAGCAACCTTACTTACCCTAGGGGCCACAGTACATAAAGTGACCCAGGGGCACAAAAGGCTCCAGGGCACTTTGCTATTACATAAGGGGCCTCAGATGCAAGTATGGTCCCTTGTGTAATACAGATAGCACCAGCATACATGTAGCTCTGGTGCTATCCTAAAGGGACATTCTATCATTTGCATGTGGCATGGTTCCATGCAATTGAGGGAAACACTTTTTTTTTCTCTGAGTTTTATATAGCGCAAACTTGACCCAAAGGTATCAGGTATCAGAGCGCTTTACATGAGCACCAGTTGCGTTACACAAGGACACATTCTTTTTTGTTAGGCACAGAGAGATTAGGTGATTTGCCCAGAATCACAGGATGTTGAGCGTCATTGCCGAGACTCGAACCCGGTTCCCCAGATTTGAGATTGACCGCCCTAGCCGTTAGACCACATCCTCTCCTTTGCCTCAGCAGCCACACTGTACTATGGACACAAGGACAGAGGCAATTAGGCCATCAGGAGGCACACTGACAGTGCCCCATAGACATCAGGAGGGGAAACAGGAAGTTCCATGGACCCCCAGACATCCGTCCTCAGGCAGATGCAGTCGCTCACCGCACCTGCCTGCCAGGGGATCGCTGTCCCGCTTTGAAAGTGCTAGCAGGGTGTCATGTGGACTGTGAAAGACATACCAACTGCTTCAATCAGCTGGTCCTTATTTTACTAATGCCATACTTCCAGAGCAAACATGAGCTCACAGCTGCTCTGGGGCACCACATCATTAGTAATAGGGCACACTGACCCTGTTGGCACCTGGCACACCTAGTTAAAGGTGTTCCGCAGCGCAAGCAGGGGCAAGGCACCCATAAAGTAATATGGCCCATGGTATTTCTAGATGCTGCTTCTCTTTGGACCAGAGATTTATTGAGGGCCTATAAAATTGAAGTTTACTTTTAATAAAGCCTGATGGGAGCGATAAATTGTGAAAGCTCTGAGCTCAACTCTGGCCTGTTCTGGAAGCCAGTGCATCCTGCCTGCCAGCGTTAGACCTGCATTATTTTATTTATGGTTTATAAAAAGGTCTTCTGATGAACAGCCTGAATTCATCAAGGAGTAAAGCACAGACTGAGTTCCTTTGGTGTCAACAGCAGTGTCATTAGGTGGCCTTCAGTGACCTGTTTGGGTAACTCAACCCAGCTGACAATCCTTAAGTGGGCAATTAGAAACGCCCTCACTAAAGTTATTTGTTGGCACTCTTAGCAGAGGTGTCGGGGAGCACCCATAATTCAAAATGCAGGAGCCTGCACTGCAGCTGTATCTGTTTTGTGTGTGAGGGTAGCTTCTACTGCTGCTGACGGAGCTGTAACCACTCTGTATGTGAGGGAAGCTTCCACTGCTTTTATTTGTGCTGTATCAGCTGGGCGTCAAGCAGGTACTGCCACAGTCCTTACTGTGCAACAACCTTGCACTACCACAGTTCTTGCTGTACGTCAATAACACAGTGCCGCAGTCCTTGCTCTACCTGCTGTGTGTGAGTCAGTGTCCATTGCTACTATCCATGCTGTGCCCATTGTGTGTATTAGGGGAGTTTGCACCACTTTTCCTCTTGCACTGCCATTATGCATGTGAGGGAAGCTTGCACTGCTGCTAACCCTGTACCTCTTCTCTTTGTATGAGTGGTGCTTACCCTGTTTTTGGCTGTGTTGCTTCCCCTGTGCGAGAGAAGCTTGCACTACTGCTGTAAATGCAGTGCCTGTACTGTGCGAGGAAAGTGTGCACTTCAGCTGCCCACACTGCACAAATTCTGTACTTGAGGAACATGTGCACTGTTGCTAGCTGTGCTTGCACATTCTGATGTGAGGGGAGCTTCCTCTGCTGTTGTCTATGGTTGTGCAGCTTCTATGGCTGCTGTTCTAGTGGTACACAACCCCCCCCCAACTGTGCAAGCATCTCACAGGCCCTCTCGCCGTTCCTTCCTTCCCATCAATTATGAACACGAAGACCTTTGTGGCATTTGAACGGCCGCAGTTTATTCACATCATAAGTTGGTACACACTTGTCATGATGGCATTGATCATCAATATGCTCATTTCCGGATAATCTTGAATTACAACGTAAATCATCTCATAACAGGTTAAACAGTGAACATCCTATACTTTATTCTATATTAATAAACATAATTTGCCTAATCCTGCAATGCATCAACCTTACAGTCATGATGTCTCTTCAAGGTTGTCATAAATCACTTCCAACTGCTGTGACAGCTCTACTTCTGTCACTTGGTACAGTGGACATTCTGGAGGATGAAAGCTTGCACCACCACTTCCCTTGCTCTGCTGCTTCAGTGTGAGGAAAGCTTGTCTTGCTGCTGCCCGTAGTGTACACATTCTGTGTGAGGGATGTTTGCCCTGCTGCTGCCCAAGCTGTGTGTGATGGAAGTTTAAATCCTTCTTCCTATGGTTATCCTGAAATTCATGCTGTACCTCTTCTCTGTGTGTGAGTAAGTCTCACACTGAGCGAAACTTGCAGTGTTGCTGCCCCTTGCTGTACCGGTTCCCTGTCAGAGGAAAGCTGTGCTGCTGTGAAGTGAGCTGTGCCTGCAGGCTTGCATGTGCACTTCACTTTGGTCTAGTGTATATATACAACATAACAAACAGTACATTCGCCCATGCTTGAAAAACTGGACTTGTGTAAGCTCATTTAGAGTGGAGACTGGTTTGCTCAAGATCACACACTGTCTCAGATACAAGGCATCAAATGCATATTATTAGACCTGAATTTTATCTTTCATTGGAATGCAAAAGAGCGAGTTTATCAAAACAGAATTTGCCAATGAAATAATACCCTGTCAAAATGTACCCTTAATCATTGATATGGCTCTTCGACTGAACTACAGCACCTTCGACGGACCAGCAGCTCCCCTCCCCAGTGCCTTAAGACCCTTACGGGTGAGTCGTCGCACTTTACAAACACCTGATTGATTGATTGATTAATTCAATGATTGATTGATTGATATAGAACAAATCGATTGATACAGAACAAATAGAATTTCGGAGCATTCGCACTTCACATTTGACCCAGCCGGGATAGGGAAGTAACCTTCTTCAGACTCTTTAACAGGCCTGATGTCTAAATCTTATCAGAGGGTGAGTTCAGATCTGCCAAGACAGGACCCAGGCGTCTGTCTCATTGGTTAAAGTAAAAGGGGTTACTACTATAAGAGATATACAAGGCAGCAACTTGGGCATCTACCATGACAGGATGTCAGTGAGTCAGTCCGTTTGCTTTTCTATTGCACCACTAAATGCAGTTTCATTAAAAATGTGAATGTTGTGCAACAACTCATGGGTTCTGCAGTATTGTCAGGTGACTGCTGCATTTGTGTGCATTTCTGTTTAGCATGTCCAAAATCGGCACAGAACTAGGAATCCTTAGTGCTTAACGGCTGTAACAAGGTATAAAGATATTGTTGTAAGAGCCTGATTACTCATCACCAATGTTCCCTCTAATATTTTTCCTCTGTGTGCGGCAGTATAAGGTCTATGTGCGCTGGAACCAAGGCTATGTGCGCCAGTAACCAGACCGCGTGTGTGGGTGCAGCGCCAAATATCACTCCAAACGTTTGCTTAAAAAAAGTGAAAAGACAGTGCATTTCCTCACATACAGATCCAAGTGAACGGTGCTAAAGCAGGTTTGAAACCATCCCACATGTCAATTTGAAACCTTGGCAGCTATGTTGCTGCATTTCTTTTCTTAAAAGAGCTGGGCTGCGGGTGATTGTGTGCATTTGTTCAAGTTTTCATGTTAATTTCAGCTCATGATGGGCGCTGCGATTACCATGGAAACTTTAACAAATCCTCTCTTGAGCAGGAAAAATAAAATTATAATAACGTTATTATTATAATTTTACTTTTGCAGTTTCAGGGCTGGGTCAGGGTAGGGCCGGATCAGGCTTTCGACTAACGCATTTTAATGCTGGTGTCCGCATCACCGCATTAAAATGCATTAGTCCCGTATTCTAGCGCCCTCTGTCAATACTGCATTTGAGGCAGACTGCCAATGAGGCAGCACCAGCACGCTAAAATTGTCTAACATATTCATATATGCAACTGCACCTTCAAATTTAAAATGCTATGTGTCAGAAATAGAATATTCATGAACAGCGCTGAGCAGGCAGGCCAGAGTTTAACAGATCAAAAAGCTGTGCCCCAACCAGCCTTCCGGTGAGTCTACGCTGGGGGTACCAGCCATCACGTGGGTGATCCATGGGGCGGGTCTTGCCTGCTGTTTTCCCACAATCACACCACCCTTTGGTGACCAGAAGCGCACACATGCTTCGAAGATTGGACACACCGGCGGATGGTAGGTTGGTTTTCCTTCCTGCACCCTCCAGCAGAGAAGTCACATTACCTGAGCCTCTTGCGCAGGATGTTATAGTTTTACAGCCTGCTGGGCCCATTCCCTCCTAAGCCCCCGCATCAGCCTGGACAGAGATTGTTGACAAAACAGTCAACTTCTCAGCCCCTGCCGTGCCCTCTGAACATGTGTACTTTCGTGAACCTGAGGCACAGTATTGGTCTTGTCACTTGATCCTGGTACTTGATTGTCGTCAGAGCGGCACACAAGACCACTCTCCTGAGGGAGCACATTCCCTTGCTAGACCTTAGAAGCCCTGGTGTCTTGGCACCAGCAGGTGGACCCTAGCAGTGGCAATTGTGGGTTAACCTTAAAGGCTTGTCCACCACAATCCATACTGAAGTTCACCTCCAGTCTTGCGGGCAGGCCTATGAAGCACAGTCACTGAGGTCACAGGACCCTTGAGCAGGGTGACTCTAGGGCGGTGCGATCGCACTGGGCGCTGACTTCGGGTGGGGTGTCATGCTTGCAAGTATATTATGTTTCTAAAAGCACTTGCTGCCTCCTTCCTGGCCTCTAGCAATTTTAGGCAACAATAAAAATGTCATGATAACTCCGGTGATTAATGTTCTTCCTAGAGAGAGATGGAGTTTTGTCAAGTGGAAGTTTTGACTCATGGAAAGGTAGCGCAGAGGGCTAATTTGCCTGCTGCAAAGAACATGTACCATCCAGATCACAAAGTGCACATAATGTAAATGGGTCAGTGGGTTACTGCTTTTGTCAGTGAGATCCTTTTGGTACTTGCAGTTTATAAGTCAAAATCCTAAAATAGAACAGTGAGCTATTAACTTTCATCTAAGAGCTGCATGTTTTTCCCCAGTCTGATTATCCTAATGTTGCAAAAAGGGTTCATTTGAATAGAAATCAATTCTGGTTATTAAAGAGAACCCCCAATCATGGTATTACGTTCTAATTTCAGTGTGTTTCTCCAGACCAATCACTATTAAACTATGCTGCGTACTAGTATGGATGTCATGTGACTCCTACACCTTGTAGTTCTTTGTCTTATGTAACATTTGCTATACAGAGATTTACACACATATGATTAATTGTCTCTGTGTAATGAGTGTGATGTAAAGTGCTCTGCCACCCTACACTGGTATGAGTGGCGCTGTAAATCAAGTTAAATTCATCTGAGCGAGAGTATGGTTATCGAGCCTTGAGGGGCACTGTTAAAGGATGGTAGTGAGGGAATCAGTGGCGGAGGGAGTCATTGAGAGGGCACCAACAAACATTGTCGCACAGAACTCCACCAGCACTCATGCCGGCCCTGCCCTTGAGCCCAGGCCGCCTCACCCATTGGTCCCTCCGTTGGCCTTGTTTCAGCAGTAGTAGCTGTAACTCACCAGGGGTCGGCAATGCATGATTTGCAAGCACACCAAACTAAGTTCACAATCTTCACAGTCTCTCTGCTTCATGCACAAGCACTTTTAACTTGTGCTGCCTGCTTTGGGGCCACTGGAATTATGCACCATTGGAAGACAAAATTATGCTGCAGTGTTGACTAAATTATGCAGCAAAAAAGAGGCTGCAATGTAATGCAGTATATTTTCTGATACTTTATGATTTTTACATTTTTACAGACGCTAAGAGTCTCTGGAAAAATGTTGCCTTATTAGTACCAGTGTAACATACAAATCCAGCAGTGACAAAGGTGATCAGTCAACCTTTGCAAAGGGCCGTCCACTTTGCAGAAACACTAGTCACATTTTTAGTAACATTTGATCCATTTGAGATACAAACAATTTATTAGTTAAAATGGTCAAATTCTGCAGCAGATGATGCATTATGCGGTAAATATTGCAGAACCAGAATTATATAGAAAACATTTGCAAACTAGGATATTTTGCCATCATGCTTGAACTGCTCTTGTGGAAAAAGGGAGAAGTGCTGATGACAGAAGCTGAATGGCTCGGAGTCAAATGGTTTCAGTCCTGCCAAGTACCACGCATCAGGCGTTAGACTAACGCATTTCAGTGTGGTGCTCCGCACTGAAATGCATTGTCAGGCATATGCATAGTCAGCGTGTCAGCATCTGTCACTGTACTGAAGGCTGCCTAAAAGTGTGGCAGCTCGCAGCGCGCCTACCGTGGTGTGCGCAGGCAGGCTTGGAGCTCGCCTGAAGGCTAACACTCACTGCTACAATGTAGCAGAAATCATTCATTATACTGTGTCTTCAAGCATGGCGATCGCAGCATCCCGCTCCCTACTGCAGCTCGCACCAGCCAGGGCCACAGCCTGTGTACTGTCAGCTCCCCTTCGAATTCAATTATTCATTGCCGCAGGAAAGGAAGACCGAGAGGAGTGAGAGACACTGGTGCAGTGGCCGCCTCGACAGCCCCACTGCTGAGCAGCCCTTTAGCCCTGCTACGTGCCACGTCGTCAGCAGTGCTCATCTTGCGTCGCCTATACAGTCCTGCATTACACTCAGGAGCTGAAATGGAGACCGAATACTGCAGCACCGAGGGAGAAACAGCTGGGGACCCTGCTGTCTGAGGTACATCACACACGTGTGTCTGACGTCATGTGGTCCCCCTTCTTACTTCAGGCGCTTGCCAGTCTGCCGGCTTGTATTATGGTGCTCATTGGGTGCTGGCAGGAGGTGTGTATTCAAGCTGGTGTGCAAATATGGCAAAACAGGCATGCGGCTACTGCAGGGTGTCCAGCTAATTGCACAGTTTGATATGGCTAATGATTTGGAGATCACGGCATGGTTATGACTGCCTGTGAGTAGTGGGACTCACTGTCCATCCTCGACGACACTGGAGGCGGGCTGGGGACCGGCGGTAAACCTGAATTGCCGCGGCTGCAGTGGCTCAGGCCTGAGCCTGCCAGTACCTCCAGCCTCCTGGCCAGCCTTGGCAGAGTCTGCATCACTGCCTCCAATGGAGCGGCACCACCACCGTAGTCCGAATTGACTCCCATCTGCGGCCTAATTAAGTTAAAGTATCTAGGCTGTATGTGGCAGAGCGCGATCAGGCAGCTGCAGCCTGCGTTGCCTCCTGGTGTTAATGCTCAGAAGGTGACATAGGTGGCTCAACTGGCACCCTGTAAGGTGTGTAACTAACTGAGTGTTTCATGTTGTTGGCGCCTCTCTGACATCGGGTCCCTGTTGGCAGGTAACCCACGTAACGTCGGAGAGGCCCAGACCCTAAGCTCTACTGATTTTGCTGAGAAGGAGGGACCCACCACAAAGGCTGACAATCTCTGTTTGGCAAAGGCTGGAAGCACAAGCCTCAAAACAACACACAACCGAAAAAAAACAGCTCCTGAGCATGTGTGAAACGCCTTGATTTAATATATTGCAAAGGAGCTCTCTGATATTTATATGATTTTATGACTTAGACATGACTCTGATAAATGGAAGTCATTTAACAATTATTTCTAACGCTGTGCACCAGTTAATTCAGAGTTTCCCAATCCTTAAATGAGTGTAATTTTTCATATTTATATGTTTCCCTCATCTTCATAGCTTGATTTTGCTCGTAAGAAAGTATCACTCATACTCGTTAAAATGTCACTCATGATTACTCTGAAATTATGAAAATGTCACACATGGCAATCTGAAACCTGGGCAGCTATGTGGTTTGCGCTTCTGCATATGCACCTGGATGCAAATGCCGTGTTTGTAGGCTTCCTGCATTTCTTATCTTAATAGAGCGCAGCTGCAGGGTGATTGTGCGCCTTTGTTAACGTTTTCATGTTAATGGCAGCGTCCTTCATGAGCTGCAATTAACATGAAAACTTTAAAAAGGCACACAATCACACCGCAGCCCAGCTCTATTAAGAGAAGAAATGCAGCAATCTGCAAACACAGCGTGTGCTTTTAGGTGATTCTAAAAGTACACGCTGTGTTTGGTGCTGCATTTCTTGTGTTTTCTAGAGTGTGACTGCGAGGCATATCGTGTGCTTTTGTTTAAAGCATTCATGTTAATTGCAGCTCGTCACGCTCTGCAATTAACACGAATACTTAAACAAAAGCACACAACGAGCCCACAGCCGCACTCTAGAAAACAAAGAAATTTAGCAAGTGCTCCCTCCTTAGGAGGAGCACTTGCTAAATGCCTCTTCCTTAGCAAGTCAGAAATACCCGTTTTCGCGCTGCTTCGGCGGCGCGAATGCTCTCAGGGATGTGTGTGCGCGCCACACACACAGCAGTGCGCGCTCGGGGGCACTGAGGTGCGCGGGCACCCAGGCGCGCACCTTCAAGGGAACACTGCTCATCACTAATCTTTACTACTGAGAGTTCAGGTCTTTTTTGCCCAGGTCTTACGCACCACCTGGCCTGAAAATGGCCTTCAATTCATGCTTAGAATGGCTATCGGTAGGAAATTCAATGGGGCGAGCTTGTCTTTTTTGGGATGTACGATGGGCAGAGTCAATTAATAGTGCCAAAAGGCGGAAGCTGGGCAATACCTCAATGGGGCCCAATATTGTGAAGATTTGAAATCAGAGAAATGTCTATTACCACTATGCAATCGGGCTATTGAAGAAAACTGAGTTTCTCACTGGACATTAGGAAGTAGCAGATACAGGAAGCCTTTCAGACCCTGGCAGGCGGCCCACCAGGTGAGAGGAGGCCCTCATCTCCAGCCCTGGGTGGAAGACTAGTTGCCATGTTTAGAGACTTCATAGACCCCCACCTGCTTGTTGGATACACTTTCAGTACTATTCAGTGCAGTGTGGGCTGTTAAAATGGCCCTCCCGACATTTATATTTGGCAAAACACCCAAGTGGTGGTTTGTTGCTCCAAAGCAAATAAGTTAAGTTGCGTTAAGTAGTTTTTGCGCATGGCTGCCCCAGCAAAGGGGCGTCCCAGCGCTAATAGCAACAGAAGGACAACAGACGGCAGAAGGGAGCCTGTAGTAAAGGAAGAGAGGAGTCTAATAGCCTTAATAAGAGCGCAAATGGCAGACAGGAGGAAAGTGAACAGCACAAGAAGGCCTATAGTGAAGGGAAGAGGTGAGTCTTGATAGCCTTCTGAAAAGCCAAGTAATTATCAATGCTCCGAATGTGTATAGGGAGTGAGTTCCAGAGTTTAGCTGACAGTGTGCGAAAGGAGCGCCCACCGGCACAAATGCTCCTGAGGGGCAAAGAGTTTTCTCCCTGCACCTTAAGAATATTGGAACATTTTTCTTCCTAAAATATCCATGCCTCATCTGGCAGTACCAGGAAAGTTAAAAAAAAGTGACTGCCACCCCAGCTTGTAACCCAGTGGTCTCGTGGAGGGCAGGCTGCTCAGTCAACAATTTATGCCGGTAGAGAATGCTGTGCCGACAAAACAAGGTGGTTGCTTCATCTCTAAACTGGAGGGGGAAATGGCGAGTTTTCTGGCTGTGATCCTGCTCTGCCATGTTCTAAATGACCATTGCAGAACTTTTATAAAGCACCATTTTTAGATGAATGCAAATTAAAAAAAAATTCTGCTTGAAAAACAGCACATATATTTTAAACATCACAGCACAACATAAACAAGTGTGTATTAATGCTTGCATTTGCCGTTACTTGACACTGCCTGACTCTACAGTTTTATTGAGTATGATTCTTTGTCTTTTATTGAGTTAATCCCCATGCTCTTGTACATTGTAAATCGCACCCTCCCTCTCTGGGTTCTTTCTTCTTCATATATGACTTTATTATTATCACGGTGCTGCTCTCTGCACATTTTGTAAAGCACACTGATACCCGCAAGGGTCAAGTTTACTCTATAAAAAAACTATCAAAATAAAATAAATTAAATTAACCAAACCCCCTTGCTTCCTGTGACTAAACTCCCCATCCCTCCCTGAGAAAGAGCATTTACACTGTGCATAGCAACAGAGCTACAAGTCAGAAAACACAGGGGCTTATTTACAACCCCCTTGCGCCGCCGGTGCGTCACTTTTAATATGGGAGAAAGTGAGGTACCGGCGGCGCAAGGGGCTTGTAAATAAGCCCCAGAGTTCTAAAGATCGAAGGCAATGGGCCAAGACGGCCGTAACAAAATGGACTTATTTAAGAGAACTTTTTTTAGGGGGAGCCTAGGGTGGGATTCAGCCCTGACTGCTGGACGTGAGATGTTACAGAGACCAAAGCCTAAACCCTAATGCTGCACATCCTTAAAGTCTTTATCCTACATCCAGGGACTGCCATTAAAGCTGGATAAGCAGAGTACAGGCCTCTATTGAGGTGTTCACTACAGAGAACAGTTTAACTGAAATAACATTAAAAAATTGGATATGAAGTAAATTGGCTAGGAACAGACATCAGCGCATCCCGGAAATCTCATTCCCTAATTGTACTGCTCAAATCCATCTGATTCAGAGCTACGTTATTCATTTGCTGATTATCATTTGAATCCTCTAGATGACAAATCTTGTTCTGTAAAGTAAGGATATAAACTTTGAGGGCATTTCTGCTGCTGTCAGAGCTTGCAGATGTTCATTCTTTTTGCTATTTCGTCTGGGAAAACATTCTTAAATAGTGATAAGTGTCAATGCATCTTATGTGACACATACACACAAACACGTTGATTTGTGGGGCAGATGCATTAACCAACTGAGATAAGGCATCAAAAGGTCTGCGAAGATCTATGAGGAATGTCTCCACAGTAGCATAAAAAATGTCCAGTGATCCATCATTTTAAGGTACATTTTCCAAATGTTTCTCACAGATTGTCAGTCTTCTTAGTGGAATTTCTAATAAGCACAACAATTGAGTCAGATGTTTCCTAGCAGAGGTACAAATTCTAATTATTTCTAACAATCTTTGGAATCTGATCCCTTTTTTTTTACAAAAATGAAAAACAGAAATCAGGGAACAAATCTTTTCACTTATTTTGAGTCCAGCATCATTGGCGAAAATTCTGGCTATCCTTGTGACGTAATTCTCAACAAAGACTAGTCATACTCATGGAATTGGCTCACTCCGGTGGATGGGTTCAAGTCAGAATCAGATTCAGCTGGTAATATGTCTCGCCGGGCCGAACACCAACCAGCATGGAGAAGATGTGCATGTCACAGGGTGAATCATTACAAACCATTTTACTGGATAACAGAACGCCAATCAATCAAAAAGCTATTATTATGAAGCTGTAAATAGCTATTATGAGCGTTATTGTCATATAATGGTGGCAATGCACCAATACAGGGCTCCTCAGCTTGCAGTTGAGCTTGGTGTCTTTGCAACACTCATCCAGGGAGACAGTGATGTTCACAAAGAATGACATTAGCCTGCCACAGGCTGTAATTTGTCCATCAATCCAATCCGTGGACGCGATTTTCTCCTCAAAACCCCCATTGCAGGGAGTTACTTGCTGATCGAATTTCTGTAGCTGTTGTGACATGGTGGCTGCATGTGGTACTTACGGATGGACAGATCACCTGGTGTGCTGACAGTCACGTAATCTCTACATTCTCCGCTCATCCGAATGCTCATCGTCTGCTCAACTCCTCTGCCCATCACAACCTCACGTATCAGCCAGGAACATGTCTGAATGAGAAAGAGCCATAGACAGGAACCTTGTTGTGTATTCCCATGCGTTGAAGAAACTATAGATTGCCATAAAAAAGTATGGAAAGCGGTTGAGTGACCTTAAAAACCAGCTCACAGACTCATACTTGTGGTATGTCAGGCACCTTATAATGACTTTGTCAGGTCCCACCCCTGGATGCACAGCTTTTTTTAAAATTCATGAACAAAACAATTCCAACAGTTTTCTCGTTATTATTCCTTTTAATTTTCTTCAATTTGATCAGTAATCTACAGTTATTCCAATGTTGTTTAGTTATATATATTTCATCCAAGTTCAACATATGCCCATCCAGGCTTTTCTTCTAAACAAATCGGAATTCACCATTCCTCACTCCATGACTTAGTTTAAAAAACCCAATGCATTTCGGGCATTGAATGCCCTTCCTCAGGAGTAACTACAATGAAAAAGATTACATATCACTAACAAATCCCCATCCCAGACTCATAGATATAGTTATCTCTCACTACTCCTATCCACGAGTATAACCTCACCTCCCTACATCCACAAATGAAAAAGAGCGTGTTACCATTAATTACAATGTGAAAAATAAAATAACAAAAGTGAGATGTTAACATGTGCCTTAATTGTGAACCAAATTAAACATGCTCTGTCCCCAAAAGCCATAACCTCGAACTAAACCACTGTGCCCACCGAAAGGAAAACATTTTCATGCCAAAACATGATTAAAACAGATGTCTTCATAATCTCATTTACCTCCGTCCAAATACCTCCTCAAACTTGCCAAACGCCAAAGTAAATGTGCTCAGCTATAACACTATGCAAGCAGGAATGCTACAGGAAATGTGGTGTTGTAGAGGTGTTTATTTCAGTGTCATTGTGTAGTGCTGGATGTCATAAGAAATTAACCAGTTACTTACCAGTAATCTTCATCACCCTAGTTAGGAGTCCTTTTTGCCCCACTCCTAATTAAATAGGAGCCCCTCCTCCTCCAAAAATACATTAACATGCCATTTTTTTTTTTTGATAAAACCCTGTGCGTATGTTTCTATTTCTACTACACACCATATAAATGGTCCTTCCCGAAACCCTCCTTCTGTTAAATATGACAAGCTATACTTGGCCGTCCAATATGGGGAAGAGGGTGGGAGGGAAGAAGATTAAAATGAGGAGGACTTCTATTCAGAGTTCTATTCAGGGTAATGAAGATTAGCAGTAAGTAACTAGTTCATTACACGTTCATGAAGTCTTTCACGCCCCAGTCCTAATTAAATGAGAAAATCCCAAGTCAATAACTTACACCAACAGATTAAATGAAGAATTCTTTATTTTTCTATTTAACAATTACTTAATTGCTAACTAAATAATAGTATAACTAAAAGATCATGCATAGATTCAGAAATATGTATACAATGGTGTTTAATGAAGGTGTGATGCGATGACCAAATTGCTGCCTTGCATATTTCCAAAAAGGGAACTCCCCCTGATTCTGCCAAGGAGGACAACACTCCCCTTGTTGAGCGACCCTGGACAATAGCAGAGAGAGGTTCAACCATTGAATTGTATGTTTGGGAAATCACCTGGCAAAACCACTACACTATGCCACTCCACTCCATTCTGCACCACTGCACTCTACTCTTCACCACTCCACTCTATGCCACTTCACTCGACACCTCTCTACACCACTCTACTCTGTGCCAATACACTCTACCCCATACTACTCTACTATGCACCACTGCACTCTAATCTAATCCACTCTAATCTACTCTGCACCAATGCACTCTATGACGCTGCACTCTAAGACACTCTACTCTATGGCACTGCACTCTACGCCACTTCACTATACTCTGAAGCAATCTACTATACTCTACTCTATTCCACTCTGTGGCATTCTATTCTACACCACTCTATGCCACTACAATCTACTCTGCGCCACTCCACTCTACGCCACCCTACTCTATGCCTCTGCACTCTACGCCAATGCACTCTATGCCAATTTACTCAAAACCAATACACTGTACGCCACTGCACTCTACTCCAATCTACTCTGCACCACTGCACTGTACACCAATATATTCTACTCTGCAACACTCTACTCTACGCCACTGCACTCTATGCAACTCTACTCTACAACAAGGCACTCTATGTCACTTTACTCTGCACCACTGTGAGAAGTTGGCCTGGTATATGTTGTTCACTAATTAAAGTGGACACCTTGCACCAGAACAATTCGACTCTTATGGTAGATAGGTTTAAGACAACCTTTATAGAAAGCTATCCTAGTGGTAGCTGTGGAGAGCAGCCTTCAGGCTAAGTCTTGAAGGAATGTAAAGCAGCTTGTTTTACCACACAATCTCTTGAATCACCAAATGAAAAGACACCACACAGGTATATATATAAAATATATATGTATTTATTAATAAACAACTCTCTACTAATCTCTTTATGAGATTAGAAGTCAGGAACATATGTACAAGTCAAATATTATCAGAATAAGTTTAGCACAATTGAATATTACAATCTTAGTTTGCTAGACCTAGGTCTAGGGCATCTAGAATCGAGGGACCCCCAAGAACCATCCCAGGTAGTTGTAGGAGACCCACAGGGGACGGATGCGGTGACCTGGCACCGATGCGAATCCTGTACGAGTCTATGCACTCAGACGCGATTGAGATATCAATGTTAAAGGTCCCTTGCGTGTTCGAGGCGAACACACCGATCGGTCCTTGTACGAGTCGAAGGACGCGGTTACAGATGGAATTGCAAGGGAGTTGGATGTGGTGTGTCTAACACAGACGCGAACCATGTACGAGTCAGTGCGATAGTCGCACTTGGAAAGTTAGAGTTTTAGGACACTTCGAGGGAAGCTACAATCAAGTCACTTACAGGGTAAGTAGTTCTAGGGCCCACACTCCACAGGAGCACCATAGTGCTGAAGTTACCTCACCCAGGGAGCCGGGTGCATAGGTGTTCTTTGGTGTCGGGTCGCGGCGTCGTTTTCAATGGGAGCCAGTGAAGACTTGCTGCTTGCGGCGACAGGAGAAGTGTCCGGAGGAATCCAAGCCTGGATTCGGAAGATGGAAGACCTGAAAGCAGAGGGGACAGTGTTCAAAGTCACTTGGCAGTGACTCGGGGCAAGAAAGATGGATGCCCACCGTCGTCGCAAGATTCAGGTTGTTCGCAGTTGCCTTGACTCTTCAGCCACGAGGTCCAGGAGGCGTCGACGACAACCAGGAGCTGGATTCGGCGTGTCCCACGATGTCTGCAGCTCACTGCGGTGTCGACAACTCGATCGGAGCCAACAAGCCTTGGTAACAGCAAACCTTGGGGAAAGTGTGAAGAGGCAATGGCGCAGACCAGCAAGGTCTGTGGGACTCACCCAGCGAGGGTAGGTCAGGGCAGGCCTGGAGCAATTAGGGGAGCCCTTTGGTTTCTTCAGAAAGTCTTCTGGGGACCCACAAGCCGGCTGGCAAGGGAACGCGAAGACGCCTCAGGAGGATTAACTCACAGGGGCCCACGGTCACTCAGGACGTGGTAGGCCTCTGATCTTCGGAGGGATTCCTGCTGGAGACTGGGAACACACGTGTTCCAAAGCACAAGTTCGTAGAGTGTTGTGAAGGGGTTGCACTCGACAATAGTGCATGGTACCCAGGGGTCGCGGTTCCTCATTACTCTTGGGGTCCACTGGCCTCAGCTTCGCTGGGGACTCACGATGGCCTTTGAGAAGACAGGAAATCCACTTCTTGGGCTGCAGGGACTTCGGACTCCGGCGGAAGCGGTGTAGTTTGCGACCGTCGTTTGTAGTTTTTGGTGCCTGCCAAGCAGGAGTCACTCCTTGACTCCAAGGAGATTCTTCAGTCTTCCAAAGGTAATGGAACGTCGAAGGTCCGGGATTCTTCTTCAGAGCGTCATCCAGGGAAATCTAGGGTGCAATGCACAGGTTCCCCCTCTTATACTAAAAGAAGAGAGGGACTAGCTCTATGACCCTACCTATGGGAGGGTCAGGGGAGTGGGTGGCTACACCCACTTCCCTTTGTCCAGTTTCGCGCCAGAGCAGGGACAGGTAGCCCCTGAGCCGGTTTGAACTGGCATATGCACAGAGGAGCCTTCTGCTCCCCCAGTGCAGGACTTCAAAGCACTCTAAGAGTGCACCCACCCAGCCCCAATACACTAACACTGTCTGGAAGGTGGTCACACCCCCTTGGGACAGGATATCTATTGTTGGGCTTCCTCCACTGCGAGTGTTGGTCGTCAGCAAGAGGGCAGCCCAGTGTCTGTGACTGGTGGCATCCATTTTGTGATGCCAGGGCTCTGCAGGATTCTACCGCGTTTCCACAGTAGGTACATGTCTATCCCTCTAGAAGGGTGGAATGCTACCCCCGCCACCAGGACTGGCGGGGGGTAGTATTCCAAGATGTTTGACACCAAACACGACATGTTTCAATGCAGCCATTCCAAAGTTAGCATTTTACCGCGAGGATATAATGCACTTAAAAGTATATGGTTTAACCGCATCCACAAACAGCACCAGAGAATGGACTCTGAGAGCTGCAGAGGGGCCCTGCTCAGGCAGAGGCACCCCCTCACATAGAAACCAATCACCCTGCCCTCAGCATTGATAGGGCCTGCCTTAGGGGTGACTGATAGGGTTACATGTGTGTGTAGGAGAGATATAGGGAACCTATATCTCAGTGAGGGGTGCTAGCACTTCCTCACTCAGGCTGCAGTAGCAGGCCTGTGGTGTCAGATTTAGTCTGCTTCCCAGGGGTGGCATAATACATGCTGCAGCCCCTGGTAGGCCTGTGAAGTACCTATGCCCTTGGCACCTAAGGTACCATATACTAGGGACTCATAAGGCACCACAGTATCCAATCACTAGTGCACCTAGAGTGCACTCCATGTCGTTTAGAGAGAGCAGATAGACTGGGGACCTGAATAGCAGGTTCCCAGCCAAACTAAGTCAAAAACCAACAAAACACCAGGAACAAAAGTGGGGGCAACCATGTAGTCAGATTCCACCTTCCTACAACCACTCTATGCAACTGCACTCCACACCAATGTACTCCATGCCACTCTACTCTATTCCACTCTACTGTACACCATTGCACTCTATGATACTGTACTTTTCAACACTGCACTCTCTGCCACTGAACTCTGTGCCACTCTACTATGTGTCGCTCTACTCTGCACCACTGCATTACTCTATGCCACTACACTCAACTCTACACCACTCAACTCTACACCACTCTACTGCACTCTACCCCAATGCACTCTACCTCAATGCACTCCACTATACTCTATGCCAATACATTGTACACCACTCTAATCTACTGTGCACCACTGCACTCTACACCACTTCACTCTATGCCTCTTTACTCTACTCTGCACCATTCTACTTTATGCCAGTGCACTCTACCCCACTCTATTATGCACCACTGCACTCTTTACCACTGCACCACTGAACTCTGCACCACTGCACTCTACATCACTTCACTCTACATCACTGCACTCTATGCTACTGCACTCTTTGCTACTGCACTCCATGCCACTGCACTCTATTTCACTGCACTGTATTTCACTGTACTCTGCCACTGCACTCTACTCTGCACAGTGGCGTAGCTAGCCCTTAGCCCTGCATCTACCGCCCCGCATTGAAGAGCGGGGAGGGGGTGCTGGCCGATTCCGTGGACTGTTGCCACCCCGCGCATTAAAGAGTGGGGGAGCGATTGCCACCCTGAGATGGCACGTAAAAGCTGTGGGGAAGCCGCTGCACTCAAAACTCATGCCGCTCAGGGCGGACCGACCCCCCAGACCCCACCGTGCTATGCCACTGACTCTGCACCATTTAATTCTACACCATTCTACTGCACTCTACGCCACTCTAATCTATTCTGCACCAAGGCACTCCACGCCTCTGCACTCTACACCACTCTACTCTATGCCACTACGCTCTACACCACTCTACTCTACACCTCTGCACTCTACCCTACACCACTCCACTCTAGCTTGCACCACTCCACTCCACTCCACTCTAATCTGAAACAATCTACTCAACATCACTGCACTCTACACCACTACACTATATGCCACTCCACTAAACTCTGAACCACTCCACTGTATGCCATTGCACTATACACCACCTCAATTTACTCTGCACCACTCAACTCTACGTCACTGAACTCTACTCCAATGGACTCTACGCCACTTTACTCAAAACCTATGAACTGTAAGCCAATCTATTCTGCACGACCATACTTTACACCTCTTCACTCTAGTCCACTCTACTCCACTCTATGACTCTTCACTCTATGACACTCCACTCCACAATAATCCACTCTATGATACTCTAGTCTATTAAACTCTACTCCAGTCTATGCCACTCCACTCTACTCCACTTTATGACACTACTCCACCCTGCAATGCTCTACACAACTTCCTCTATGCCACTGTGGAAAATTAATTTGTATCGATAAACATTGTCTGCACCATCTTGCCCTTTTTCCCAATGCCACACTTTCGTCGTCCGCGCCGGCCATTTTAGCTACCTTGATCAGACCCACTCTCTGCACACCGCTAATCCCCAGCGCGGCTCCACATCCTCGCAAGCCCCCCCCGCACTGGTCACCCTCTCTCTCTCTCTCTCATGCACGGGCCATTAACCCCTCCAACTGCGCTGCACTTCCCTGGGAATCTCACCCGGGCCTGCCCGACACCTCCCTTTCCTCCTATACACTATCACACCCTCTGACACCCCTCTTCCTCCGTATCCGATTGTCCAGGCCGGTCCCAGGCTATCACCTAGCCCTGCGGATACAGTTTATGGCCCCGACTGTAAGGAATCGCCCCTCTTCAAAGGAGTTACAGTAGATCAAGGCCCCCACCCCATGAGATCCGTCACACCACATGCATTCCGGGAACCGGCGGAATGCCCTGCTGATCCTGCCGTCTGATGACGATTCTGTATGGTGAATGGGGAGGGGATTCTCACTGTAAGGGTGCGTGGGAACGGGTCTGAAGCGGAAGATCCCAGGGATGTCTTTCATACTTCAAAGTATCTTTACTGTAATAAAGAATGTCTTCCTGCCATAAATGCGTGTATAAGAGGCCAGGCCTCAGAGATGCAGAGAGCACCTCGTGAAGATTCCCTGTTGGTCTGATCTGACGTGTTCTCCTCCGGAGAGAATAAACCTTTGTTTCCTGCCTTCCAGTCTCCAGCGCCTGCCTCTTCATTGATTCATATTTTGGGGAATAGAGGCGACATCGCCGGGCAATACTTAAGGTTATTCCATTCGTCGATTGCCTTCCTGTTTTACAATTGGCGTCCCAAGCGTGGGGCCCATCAGCGACACGTGGATCCAGTGGGAGAGGTCCTGACGACAGAGTGAACGACTGCAACGATCGGGAGAGCTCCTGTCCGATAGACCCTCGTCTGACAGCCGATCATCCGAACTTCACTGGTTCCGAACAGACCTCTCTCGAGTGATCTACGGTCCTGACTGGGAACCATCAGGAGTGCCGCGATAGAAGATAGAGGACGATAGGGCGCTGGATTCGGAAGACAAGAAACAGCCCATGCGGTCCGGGTAAGGTCGTACAAAACGACAAATTGTGAAACGATAACGGTTCTTTGAGACATTTGCTGCTTACAAACGAGGAAGAGTACAAATACTCTATCTTCCTTTGTGAACAGTGAAGGGTGGGTAACGCGGACTTTTGTCCCCCTTTGTAATCTGTCGTACCTATCTTTTCTCCCCACTGATTGTTTGTTTGATTGATTGTCAAGGGTAGCTCCCTTTTTCTTTGAGTATCAGAGTAGCTCCTTTTGAGGCATTCCCTGTCTACAAACGGCGAGGGATAGGAATATTCTCTCTCCCTTTACAGATAGTGAAGGATGGGTAACGCGGACCTTTGTCCCCCTTTGTAATCTGTCGTGCCTATCTTCTCCCCACTGATTATTTATTTGGATCATGTTCTCTTGAAACATTCATTGTCTGCAAACAACCTGGAATAGCAATATTCTGCCTAGTCTTTTGCAGGTAGTGAAGGGTAGGTAACGCGGACTTTTGTCCCCCTTTGTAATCTGTCATGCCTATCTTCTCCCCACTGAGTGGTAGCTGGTTCAGCCCGGACCGCTTGTTAGAGGTGGATCATCCAGTCCCACTGGAAGGCACCCCTAACAAAGACATGTTCACAAAGCATGGACTAGTCGCTATAGCATATTGCAAATTATGGCACAGGTATACGAAGAAGGAACCCCAGAGTCAGTGGCCACTGATAGGATCCTTTGAAGAAAGCAAACTAGATGCACTAGATGAAGCCCTAAAACTCGTAGAACGACACCGACCATGCTAGACAGCGTTGGCCTGTGGCGCAAAGAAACTGTACAGCGAAAGAAGAAAGAGGAAGCTAGGTTAGACAAAGAGCTACGTAAAGCAGCCCACCTAGCTGCAAAGAAACTAGAGGAAGAAATAAAGAAGAGAGAGGAGGCTAAGCGAAAACAAGAGATCGAAACACCGAGCCAGTGTCCTGTTAGAACACCCTCTGCGCTCTACCCTGAATTACCTTCGAAACAGCGAACCAACGATGATCTCTTATTAGGTCCTCCGATCATCTACATGCCCCCTCCATATGCCCCTTCCCAACCTTCAGCGCAACACTCGCGACTCCCAAGCACAGACGGAGTAGCGCCAGGGCCTCGGCCCCCAAGGCCTCCGCACCGGCGGAATCCCTCGCACCAGATACAAAACAAGCAGCAATATTAGATGACCATGAGGCCCGAAACACAGAACCCACAAGGACGAACAGGTTGGGCAAAAACGAGCAAGAGAGGATTGACAAGGTAGTCAGGACACTAGTAGAACGAAAGGAGAAGGAGAAACACGTCATGGATATATTCAACTCATATGCGGGAAGCCACAGACGACACTTTGTCGTACGATTATGTTATCATGTCCTAAACGCTTATGAGGACCGATATCGAGATAGAGGTCCCGAGAGCCTAACGACTCTGTATAGAAAAATTGATATCGGGGATGAGGGCGAGTGTGACGTGACGGACCTCCTTGCGCGTACACTTAGGGTTTTCTGCCACCTCACTGAATCAGAGGTGGAAGCTAAACCTACGACATCCGTAGCGGCCGAACCACGAATAGAGCAACCTAGCACCATGATGCCGATAAGAGAGGCCGCCCCTATTGGGTCCCCCCACGAGGTCAGGGAACACACGATGATGTTAACCATACGGATGCAAAGGGAGGATAGTGTACAACTGGGTCTACCAACCATGGGATCGACAGGATATTCTGACGTTCCGAAAATCTCTGCCCGATTTACGAAAAAACCCCACCGCCTTCTACACTGAACTAGGTACAGCCTTAGGTTCCACTATCATGACCCTAACGGACCTCGATTTGTTCTTCGGGTTATGTCTGCCAGCTGATGTGTGGAAGCAGATCCGCAAGGTCGACCACCTTGAGCTGTTCGGACATACCTGGAAACAACTCGATGAGTTCGACAAGCAACGAGGAGCCGGGCAGAAACCCGTAACGGCCATCCTTGAACTCCCGGACAAGATCGTCCAGAAACTCAAGACCCTGATTCCCGAGAAGAAAATAGACTGGTCAATAGTGACGGCCTGTAGACAGAAACCACAAGAAGACGCTTCGGAATACTTCTCTAGGTTCGAACGGTGTTCTCCGACTACAGCGGCCAAGATATGGCCACTGCAACCGGACACCACTTGTTCGTTCAGAATTTCGTGAAAGGCCTGGTGCAAGAAGTTTCTCAAAAATTGCAGGCGAGCGAAAGCAGCTGGGCAGCCTCTAAACCCACGGCTATCCTCCAGATGGCCCAATACTATGAACATCAGAAGAATGAGAATGATAGGGCATCCGAACGTAAAAAGAAGGAGTTGAAAGAGCGGGTCATGATAGCTCAACTGCAGGGGGTGACGATAGGTAGGGAACCCTCCAAGGGGAACTACCAGCCGACAGCCCCTAAAAATACACCCTCCAGAGAATGAATGCCCGTACCCTATACAAGCCGAAGGGACTTAGATGAAAACCAATGCGCGTTTTGTAAAGGATACGGTCACTGGAAGTCGCAGTGCCCGGTCCTTCATGAAGCAAACAAGAACCGAGAGGCTAGGGATGGGACAAACGGACAAAAGAACAGGGACCAGGGACGGGGACACACCAATGATGCTAACTATGACAGACCAAGCCGACCTAACACATTTGACCGCCCACGACAGAATCAGTATCAGCAGTCCGATTGCGAGAACGTCCGCGATTTCGCATAGGACAGCCAGGGACAAGGGAGGGATCCAGTCGAGCTTTGTGTTGACCAGCAAGGTCCTTATGTCACTGCTAAGGTCCTGCGTACGAAGTCCCCAATTTTGGTGGACACTGGGGCAACACGTAGTGCATTATCCAAACGACTGATTCCAAGGGCACCCTTGTCTGGCTCACACGTGACATCAATAGGCTTTGATGGAACGCCCTCTACTAATCCCTTATCTACACCGATTCCCTTTGACTTAGAGAACAACATCATGGACACGACCTTCCTGCTATCTTCCAACACCCCGACGCCATTATGGGTCTTGACCTCCTGAAGCACTTTCGAGCCACCATTCGATGTTCCCCAGACGGAGTACGAGTCATACTGTACGATAACCAGAATCTGTTCAGACCTTGTCCCACCCGACGCATGTTTTCCATCACTGACGCTGACTTGTCCTTACTAGACACTTTACCCCCGTACCTTTCGGCCAAGACCGACTCAGACGTAGGACGCATGATGATAGACCCTGTGCACATCACTGTACGGTCAGACGCTATGCTCCCAAAGCTCCCACAGTATCGGATATCGCCCGAGGGCGAGAAGGCATTGGTAGGAATCATTCAGTCCTTAGTCGATGCAGGAGTGGTAGAGGAAGTAGTCAGTAATATCTGTAACAGCCCTATCCTACCCATTGTCAAGAAGCAAGGCGAGGGAGATGAGAAGGCTTATCGCTTCATCATTGACCTCCGCGAAGTAAACAAAGTAGTCGTACCTCAGTACCCAGTAGTCTCTGACATCACCACCATCTTGACCCTGATCCCCTCCACTGCCACTGTTTTCACCGTCATAGATCTCAAAAATGCTTTCTTTTCTATCCCCATCCATCCAGACAGCCGATACCTCTTCAGCTTCACCCTAAAAGCCCGTTCATATAGATTCTGTAGAGCACCCCAGGGCTACACTGAGAGCCCCAGCATCTACAGCCAGGCTCTCAAGAGACAGCTGGACGCAGTCCAGCTCCCGGACGGAGTGGTGTTAATCCAGTATGTCGACGACATTCTCCTGGCTGCCGACACTACGCCACTTGCCACCACAGCCACCATCCAACTCCTGCACTTCCTCGCGGAGAATGGTCACAAGGTCTCCAAGAAGAAGCTCCAGTTCTGCCAACCACAGGTGACATACTTAGGCCACCTCCTGTCCAAGGACGGAGAAAGCTCACACCCGATCGGATCCGGACCATCCTAGAGACCCCGTTCCCAAGACTCAAAAGCAGGTTCGCTCCTTAGTAGGCCTCACGTCCTTCTGTCGGCAGTGGTTGCCAAACCTTAGTCTCATAGTCAGACCTCTACTCTCTCTGTTAGCGAAAGACGTTCCCTTCCCACTCCCTTGGACCCCTGAATGCCAATCCTCCTTTCAAGAACTACGAGATGCCCTCTGCTCAGCCCCTGTTCTAGGAACCCCTGACTACACCAAGCCCTTCTCCCTCTTCACCCACGAGAGGGAGGGGTGCGCTTTGTCTGTCCTAACGCAACCCATAGGTCCCAAACAACGCCCTTGTGCCTACTTCTCTGCCACTCTTGACCCTGTAGCCAGAGCTCTGCCCGCCTGCCTTCGAGCGGTAGCTGCCGCTGCCGTCTCTATCCGACAAAGTGAGGGATCGTACTTTCGAATTCCCTCACTGTGCTGGTCCCCCATGCTGTCGACACACTCCTGAACCAGACCAAGACTCAGCACCTGACTAGTGCACGACTGACTGGTTACGAGTTAACTCTGCTTACACCCCACATCACGTTGAAACGATGTACCACTCTGAACCCTGCCACTCTGTTGCCCCTCCCCGATGACGACCCCAATGTGTCCCCTATGCATGACTGTGTGACCCTCACGGACGAGCAAACTAGAAGTAGAGCTGACCTCCGTGACACTGCCATCCCAGACCCTGATGGAGAGCTATGGGTAGACGGCTCGTGCATTAAACTCCCGACGGCACGACCTCGGCTGCCTATGCAGTCACCACAGCCCGGACGGTAGTTGAGACGGCCCGCATCACCCAACGGTCCGCACAAGCGGCAGAACTAATTGCCCTCACACGTGCATGCGTCCTAGCAACAGGCAAAGTCGCAAACATCTACACCGACAGCCAGTATGCCTTCGGGGTGGTTCATCATTTTGGGCTCTTATGGAAGGAAAGGGGATTCCTGACTTCGCATGGCACACCCATCCTTCACGGAGATCTAGTCTCTGCCTTGACCGAAGCAGTCCTCCTCCCCGAACGACTTGCAGTCATCAAATGCCAGGCACACAAGAAAGTGACAGACATCATTGGACAAGGAAATGCACTAGCCGACATCACTGCTCGAACCACAGCTGAGAATAGGACGACGACACGCATGTACGTGACTAGGTCACAGACGGAAAAATGGAAGGACGCTAGAGAGCACATTAGAGACATACAAATGGCCTGCTCCCCCAAGAACTGACTGAATGGGCACGGGTGGGACTGAAAGATGATGAAGGCTGCTGGTTGACAAAAGACACGAACAAATGGCTGCTACCCAATTCCTACTTGATCCCCATACTGACTATGGCACACTCCCCAGCACACATAGGATCTGCCCCCATGATTGAACTCATCACCCGAGTCTGGCACAACGACAAGATTCCCGACTCTGCTAGACGCCTAGTTCAACAATGCTTAATCTGCTTGCAACACAACCCAGGGAAAGGAACTGTTGTCCCTCGGGGTGGGTTCGGGGTCCCCGACCATCCCTTTGAAGTCCTACAGATGGATTACATTCAGCTAGACCGTTGCCTGGGTTTGAAGTACATCCTTGTTGTCGTGTGCGCCTTCAGCAAATGGGTGGAGGCCTATCCCACACGCGACAACACTGCCATGACCACTGCCAAAGTCCTGTTAAAAGAGTTTTTCCCCCGATATGGCCTTTGTCGGATTTTATGGAGTGACAACGGCCCCCACTTCATAGCTGAAGTCATCCAACTTATCTTAAAGGGATTGGGTGTAAAACAGAAATTTCACGCAGTCTTCCACCCCCAATCTGCAGGCCTGGTCGAGCGACACAACGCCACACTCAAGCTAAAAATCTCTAAGATTGTTGCCTCCACCGGACTGAAGTGGCCTGATGCCCTCCCATTGGCATTGCTATCAATGCGCTCCACCCCCACTAAGCACCACTTGACCCCTTACGAAGTAGTATTCGGGCGGCCAATGAATATTTGGGCCGCGCCTAGGCCAACCTCGATCCATGACGTCCCAGACGTCCTAATGTCTGACTATCTGTGCACCCTCACTAAAACCTTAACTGTCATCCATCAACAGGTACTACAAGCCATCCCAGATGCTTCCAGGGGCCCAGGACACGACATTCACCCAGGGGATCACGTCTTGATCCGCAACTTCCAGCGTGCCAAAAGCTTGGAACCTCGGTGGACGGGCCCCTGGCAAGTCCTGATCACTACACGGACGGCCCTTCGAGTGGAAGGCAAGCGTCACTGGGTGCATGCGCACCATTGTAAACGCGCCCCCCCAACTCTGACGACGGAAGAAGACATCGCGACTCAGGAAGAGCTCCTGACAAAAGACAAACCATCGTTGAGCTGTCACACCGACACAGAAACGCTCGAACTGGCAGAGTTTCCCGATCCCACCGTACCGTCCAGGGAAGGGTACAACCTACGTAAAAGGGAGGAGCTTCGGCAAAGCAGACCACTGACTGGGTAAAATCTCAGAACGGTAGCCTAACACACTCAAGGTTGCCCGAAGAGAAGTCAGAGAAAGTCGGTGGTTCTGCCCGCTACCGAGCACTCTGAAGATGATGGAAGCGCCCGACTCCCCAATGATGGAAGCAACTGGATATCCGAAGAGGACCTACCGAAACCCAAAGACTAACAAACTGCACAGCTCAAAGACTATAGCCGTTTTCATTACCCTTCTCTTTGCCTCCTCCTCATGACAACCTTCTGGATCATCGAAGAAAGCACACCCGCTCACAAAACATTGCTCCCCACTGAACTGCCGATAACTACCAAGGAACACTTCCTGATTGCCCTTTCTCCACCGCTCCGAGAGAGACGCAGGGAGTTCTGGAATAACTCTTTTGTGCAACTGCTGCACCAACACAACCTTGCCGCTAATGCCACTAATTGCTGGATCTGCGGGCTGCTGCCCCATGCAGCCGGACACTCCATCCCGTTCATTCCTTCGCCCTTTTCCATCCACGGCTCCTGTCTTGCCTGGCTGATTCTTCTGCAAGAAAGCTTTAAAGACAATGCCACATCAGAAAGAACTGTTTCGCATTTCTACCACGAGGCATGGCTGAATAAGACTGGGCGAACCGCTACTCCTTTTACCCTCTGACCTCTGGTACCTCTATTCACATGGACATCCCTGCCAAAGAACGAGTGGAAATGCAAGTTTTCCATAACCCAGCCAGACCCACTTTCTCCTACCTCCGGAAGCGAACAGCCACCACTCTGACAGTGGCCTTGTCTGTTGTCAACGTCTCGGGCCTTGTGTGCATCGAAGGCCTGGGGACGCAACTGGTGGGCCGCAGCGCCTGCGTCATCACCAGAACACTGGATTCATCCGACCCTCCCTCCTTTGTTGCTTCTCCAAATATGTACTTTGTTTGTGGCACCAAAGCATACACCTGGCTCCCCAAAGGTTGGGGGGCACATGCTACATTGCCTTCATCCTCCCACCTACGTATGTGGCCCCAGCAAGCCATCACCGGCAAAAGCGTGCAAGGGACATCGACCAGGCCGACTCGACAGGAGCACAGTTCTTGGATGCCGCGAAAGGACTTGTGCCATTCTGGGGTCCGATGACGAACAGCCGCGCCATCCGACACTTGACCCAGGCAGTTGAAACCACCATGAACATCACAGCTGGCATCTTGACCAATAACACCGCAGAGCTTCAGGCAGTCCGCCTGGTGGCTCTGCAGAACCGCCTTGTTCTAGACGTGGTTCTGGCAGACCGAGGAGGAGCATGCCGCATCATTGGGTCCAGCTGTTGCACCTACGTGCCAGACAATTCACCTTCTGTTTACAAAGCCATCGAACACCTCCATAGACTGTCCTCTGAAGTACACCAGGAGCAAGAAGGATGGTCGCTTGGGAGCTGGTTCTGGGACTTACTGAAAGCCTGGGGGTGGAGGTTGTTCACATTCATTCTGATTCCGATTGTGGTGCTATGCGGGTGTTGCTTAAGTATCCAATGTCTGCCTCCTCTGTGTTCATTATTTTCAAATTGCATTTGCCCAAAGACTTTGGACTTACAGGCTGAACACATGAAAACTTTGTATGAGACAGAAATACGTGGCATTATGGGGATCGACCCGAATTAACAAGTTGGCGAGAAATGTTAAAAGGGAGGACTGTGGAAAATTAATTTGTATCGATAAACATTGTCTGCGCCATCTTGCCCTTTTTCCCAATGCCACACTTTCGTCGTCCGCGCCGGCCATTTTAGCTACCTTGATCAGACCCACTCTCTGCACACCGCTAATCCCCAGCGCGGCTCCACATCCTCGCAAGCCCCCCCCGCACTGGTCACCCTCTCTCTCTCTCTCATGCACGGGCCATTAACCCCCTCCAACTGCGCTGCACTTCCCTGGGAATCTCACCCCGGGCCTGCCCGAAACCTCCCTTTCCTCCTATACACTATCACACCCTCTGACACCCCTCTTCCTCCGTATCCGATTGTCCAGGCCGGTCCCAGGCTATCACCTAGCCCTGCGGATACAGTTTATGGCCCCGACTGTAAGGAATCGCCCCTCTTCAAAGGAGTTACAGTAGATCAAGGCCCCCACCCCATGAGATCCGTCACACCACATGCATTCCGGGAACCGGCGGAATGCCCTGCTGATCCTGCCGTCTGATGACGATTCTGTATGGTGAATGGGGAGGGGATTCTCACTGTAAGGGTGCGTGGGAACGGGTCTGAAGCGGAAGATCCCAGGGATGTCTTTCATACTTCAAAGTATCTTTACTGTAATAAAGAATGTCTTCCTGCCATAAATGCGTGTATAAGAGGCCAGGCCTCAGAGATGCAGAGAGCACCTCGTGAAGATTCCCTGTTGGTCTGATCTGACGTGTTCTCCTCCGGAGAGAATAAACCTTTGTTTCCTGCCTTCCAGTCTCCAGCGCCTGCCTCTTCATTGATTCATATTTTGGGGAATAGAGGCGACATCGCCGGGCAATACTTAAGGTTATTCCATTCGTCGATTGCCTTCCTGTTTTACACCACTTCATGCCACTATACTCCAGTCTATTCTGCGACACACTCCACTCTACTCAACTGATCCACTTGACACCACTTCACTCTATGTCACTCCACTCTGACACTCTATGCCACACCACTATACTCTACCGCACTCGACTCTACAACAATCTTCTCCACTCTGTCATTCCATTCTCCTACACTATGCCACACCACTCTATGACAATATACTCCCCTCTATGTCCCTCTACAACCCTCTAATCTAGTCTACGCAACACCCTCTGTGCCACTCCACTCTGCTGTACACCACTCCACTTTACAACCCTTTACTCCACTCTGACACTTTACTCCACTCCATGCCACTCAACTCTACTCCACTCTACGACATTCTACTTCTGCCATGACACTCCTCAACATGACTCCAGCTCACTGGACTCCATGCCACTCACTGTACTCTACACCACTCTACTCCACTCCACTACTCTCTACACTACTCCATAACACTCCACTGTACTCCGCTTTACGACATTCCACTCCACTCTCCTTTAACCCGCTAACTTTTAGCCATGCCGAACAGCAGCTACGCTGGTGTACAACATGATTTAAACATCTTGGCAAAGCCAGTAGCTCTTGCTTTGGTGAGACCTATTGGCTTTGCCAGTGCTTGTTACCTTTTGCAACCGAGCCATGAGAAACGAAGAGAGAAGTTGGAGGTCTGATATTAAGAATTTGGTTTATCAATAACTATGTTTGTGGTTATTAAATAATCAGAAATATTGTACTATTCTACAAAAAAATAAAAAATAAATATAGCATGATTTAACTGATGAACGCTTATTCATCCAGTCCGAAAAGACAGAAAAGGCACCAGAAGGAAGGTTTGAGGGAGGTACTGTTTATAGGTGCGTAGTAGAAATAGAAAACATGCGCACAGGGTTCTATTTGTTCTTTAAAAAAATAATAAAACATAGCTTGTATAATGTACTGTCGGAGGAGGCAGGGCTTCTATTTAATTAGAACTAGGACGAAAAGGACAATAAGAAGGCACAATGTGCCTTTCTCACCATTCACTTTACCGAGGTGGAGAAGCAAAGGGTTGTTGTTTGCACATTTACTCCTTGCTACTGTTTCTTCGGGATGTTAATTTTCAAAAATGTGGCCTTCTCTCAGTAATATTTACTTTCAAAGTCTTTTGGTGATTCTGTCAACTTGAAAATGTTGCTTTGTCATTTTACTAATGTTTTTAAGACTTCTGATACTTAGTATACTTCCTATATGTTTCTTTGAACAATTGTTGAAATGTTGCTAAATGGTAACAAATTGCAACTGTTTTCCTTTCAGAATATGGGGGGTTGCCAACTGGGCTAGACAATGCCTCACACAGTTTTTTTTAACAAAAACCCATGCCTACCATCACCCTGTGCACTATGCAGAGGCAAAGTGATTTTAAGGAAAGTGTCTAAAAAGCCTGATTTAGCCTCGTTTTGCTGCTTTTGCTTTCCAATGTGTTTCGACCAGGGGTGTGGGTGTGTGGAGTGTAAACACCCTCCTCCCAAATAAATACATTCTTGACGTTGTAGCTGTGCATGAGGGCCCTGAATAGTGTCTGCTATGGCTGTGTCGGTTTTTCTGGTCATTCTGAATGATTCTTCTATGAGGTTTCAATTTGTTCATTGTTTAGATCAGAGTTAGTTACAAAGATTTTGTATTGGGTTTGCATCACTTTTTTGATGCAACCCCAATGCTAAATCATTTTTGTTATTAACCAAGCCACTCAAAAGTCGATTTGCATGGCTTTATAAGAAAAAGTAACGCCGTGCAGTACACAACACTGCCTTGCGTTACTTTGTCTCATGTAGGCAACTCATGGGTGGTGCATGGGTGTTTCACACTGCTACAGGGACAGAACAAATTTCTTGTATGTTTGCCCACCATCTTGGTCAGTGAAACTGGAATATCTCATCTGGAGATCCCTAATACGTGCTGCATGTCTGAACCCATAATGCTGCATTTAGATGGAACATATGTTGTAGGATCACACAGTGTGTGAATCTGATTCCATGATACCTATCCTGTCCCTGCTTGTAACAATAGCTGTGTAGAAATAGTGCACATCACCTGGCCCAACTTCCTGCACAAATTAGAACATTAAAAACTGATCCCTTCCCAGGCTTGCTTAGCAGCACAGATTTCACAGTACTAGGACAAACGTTCACTCCAGATCTTATGGTCTGAGCCATTTGTTGTACCAGGTAATATGTCTGTGTGGATAACATGCAGAGTGTACTGTACACACAGCAATATCCTGTTCATTACAACTCACCCTAAGGGCAGCGTTATGCATTCCTGTTTGTTACACACACTGTGTCCATGAAGGGCCACTCACCTCTTTCAAGGACTTGTATGCGGCAGAACAGAATTATCCCTGCCCAGAACTGCAGGAACCAGAAGAACCTGCGGGAGAAGCGGTGCCGATCGGGAGTGCCGGAATACCCCGGCGGCCATCTTTGTTTCCTGGGTATAAAAACACACCCCTAGAGTGCATCCTCGCTTGCTATTCTTCCAAGTTCCTGATGGCAGGAATGCTCCAGCCACTTGAGGGCCATTTTCACTGCCTTGTATATCCTGACCCGGAAATAACTGCTTCCCGCTGGTCGAGCGAGGGGTGCAATGCTTCTTGTGGTCGATCTGCCTGGTTTCATTTGGCGGTGACGGCACCTCGCTGTTCACTGTGTTTTTAAGAAGAATAAGAATAATTTATTGTACAGTTAATTAAAACTCACAATATAAAAACTTTCAACGTTAAAATTATATTCAGCCTTATCTTTGTACTTTTATATTTAAAAAATTTACTCTCGAATAAAGGTCATATCAATCTCAGTTTCGTTATCTGTGTAGTCCATTTCAAGGGCGATAAAGTGCTTGTGCTTCAGTGTACAGGACACAATTTTAACAAGGCATGATTCTAGAAAGGCTGTCTCTGTACTTAGTAAAATGCTGTAACTGCTTGCTGTTCTTCTTTGCGCCTTTTACTAGCTCTTAAGTCTTCTAACTACTATGTCGAAGTACTTTGTTAGTCGGCAGTTTAGTTGGGTCTCCTCTGGATACAAGCACAGCTTCACAGCCTGCCTACAGCTTCCTATGCCCTTTTGGTTCCATATTACTTGGAGTAAGGCGCGCCTTATGTCCATCAAGCTTGGGCAGATACAGATTATATGTGTTAAGTCCTCTTTTCCTGTTCCACAAAAACGGCAGGGCTGTTCTTCTTCTCTCCTTTTCCAGGGTGCCAAGTGAAGAAGGATTGGTAGAATGCCGAAGCGCAGTTTAAAAAAAAATTCTTTTGTCTTCTGTGTAAGTCCCGTTTTCAGATATGCTTGTGGCTTTAGAGCTTTATAATCATTCAGCACTGTCCATCCATGAACCCTCTTGGCCAGAATTTCCTTATCTTCTATTGTTGATATCATTTTTGTTACTTTTGTTACTACCTTTTTGAAGCTTTTATTATCTGTGGATGCCTCCCAGAGGTTTGTCAGTTCGAGATATTCCAGTGATTCCAGCAGGTATTTCTTGGCTGGTGATTTTTCTCGGGTTGACAGCTCGGTCCAGAGATGGGCATTTAAGGATCCTTGCTCTGCGCCTCTGATTTTACGCCAACTTTTTATGTAAGCGCCTCTTCTCTCCACTGTTTGTCTCTGAATGCCAAATTCAAGACGTATTTGGGCAGGCGACACGTAATTGGGCAGCTGGAAAATTGCTCTGTATGTTCTACTAATTATTTTATCTAAAACTGTCTCATCTTTCCCTTGCATTGGTTCACTCCAGTATGTGAGCATTGGCTGCAGTCGTGCTCTGATCACTTGTAAAAGAGGATCCAGTGTTCGGTCAGAGAGGACTTTCTTCAGGGGCTTCATTGAAAAGTAGAATGTAGTGCCCTTCCGACACAGGGCCTCTAATTGTGGTTTAAACGAACCTCTGCTGTCCAATAGTACCCCAAGGTATTTATAGTTGGTTACCCGGTCTAGCCTCTGCCCTTCCAGGAACCATGAAAGTTTCTTTGTCTTGTTATAATTCACTGTCATTACTTTTGATTTGTTTAAGTTGATCTTTAATGCATTATTTTGTGAAAATTTGTTGGTGGTATCCAGAAGGTGTTGGAGTCCAATTGGAGACCGGCTTATTAGGACCAAGTCGTCTGCATATAAAAGATTTGATACCGAGATGTCTCCCAACCGTGGGGCATGCGATTTGGTTTTATCCAGTTCCCCTGGAAGGTCTGCTAGAAAAAGGTTAAACAGCATGGGAGCTAGAACGCACCCTTGTTTTAGGCCTTTGGTGGTGTTAATTCGCCTTGAAAGGTGCGTCCCAGATCCCAGCTTGATCTTGACCCAAGTATTGGTGTGCAACAGAATCAGCTGTTTCAGGAGAGGCCTTGGTATCCCCCACTTTTCCAGTTTCTGCCAGAGTTTGGCGCGATCTACATGATCGAACGCTGCGCTATAATCTATGAAACATAGGAATAGTGAGCTCTTTGCTGATTTAACCGCATCTATCAATAGAGTTAGCGCCATGATGTTCGTTGTTGTACCCTGTCCTCTGCAGAACCCTGTTTGTTTTGTGGGAATGATGCGTTTAAAGGTTGCCCAAGATGTTAACTCCTCCAGGAGTAGCCCCGCGTAGTACTTTGCCTCTGTGTCGCTTAGGGCGATAAGTCGATAATTACTAGGATTTCTCCTTTCGCCCTGCTTGTAGATTGGGCTTATTATCGATCCTCTCCAGGACAATGGACATATCGCTAATTCCTTAATTTCCTTGAAGACTGGTACCAATGTGTCACTCCAGAAATCAGCATCATGCTTATACATTATTGGAGGAATTCCGTTGGGGCCAGGAGCTCCTTCCGATTTCCCTTTTGAAATTTGTAGCTTAATCCTAGCCGCTGTTATTTCATTGTTTTTTTCCTTCCTGCCTGATGGTGATTTTGAGCTCGTTGTTCCTTCCTCCTCCTGGTTTGCATGTTTGCCCTGGGTCTCAACCTGATTGATGTCTTCACATTTTACGTGTTTATTTTTTCCTTTGTTATTATCGCACGTATTCCTCTTGATTATCCGTGTTTTTCCTCTAACTGAGTCCCCCTCTGGGTTTTTATCATTGAAATGATTAGATAAGTAATGTGCCCAATCGGATTCTGATATGTGTGAGTTTACTCCATTATGGCCTGGCCGTTGAAGGCTATGGATTGTCTTCCAGAACCTGGCGCTGTTCCTCAATTTCGAGTCGTGCATTATTTTCGCCCAGAGTTCCTCATTCATTTGCCTTTTCTTTTCCCAGGTCTTCTTTTTTTGCAATGCCTTTAAGTTCCGTAACTCCTTTTGCAGGGCTTCGTTGTGTGATCGTTTACGGAGCTGTCTTAAGGTTTGGTTTATTTTCTGTTTTAGATTTTTTATCTCAGGTGTGGTTGTCTTTCCTAGTAGGTTGCCCAATGTGTTCCCTTTCAGGATTTTTGGCTCTGTAGCATATGTTGTTCCGAGGTCCTTTACAAATCCTTCCCAAGCCTCTAGTGGGTTCATTATCAAGCTGGTTTTTCGATGGATAATTGTCATTGCGTTAGTTGATAGTTCTTCTATTTTGTTGGTCTTGCACCTTATCTGTCTAAAATTTGAGGTGTGCTCTGTGCCAGCTCTTTCCCTTGTTTCCATATCGTTTCCTCTGGTTACACTTAGTTTCACTTCTTGTGGTAGATGGTCGCTTTGACCATTTTCACCCATCCTGAATGAACCTATAATATCAAACAGTAGAAGAGCTGCCAGGGTAAAGTCGAGGTAAGAAGAAGTGGTTGAAGAGAAATATGTTAATGCTGGCGGGATATCCTCTTTAAATCGACAATTCAATACCCTCAGATTTAGCTGCATCCAGATCTTTCAACAGTGTGTTTGCACCACGGGCCCCGCTGGGCCATATTTTAACTGCACGGAGTAGACGGCAAGTGCTCCATGACTGCGCTAGCTTTCCCAGTGAAGTAGAAAGCCACCAAATACGCACTGGGGCAAAAGCTAAGTGTACCAGAAGCATGAATGCTGTGCTTATCTATTAACATTTCAGTACTCGTTTTCATGACTTTTCTAGTTCAGAAAAGGTGCTTATCTCTGTATTCTTTGTATAATCGATGCTGCACTTTCATCACAGATTTCCTATGCTTTAAAGACAAAGTTTATTACCAGAAAGCAATAAGATGTATCATCACTTTCTTAAGCTATGAACCTGGAGTAACGATTATCAACTCCTTCCTGGCTCTGCAATTCAGCTAACAGACTTACAGTGTGTGTGAGGGAATCCTTAAGGATAAGTGAATGTATGTTTAACTTAGTGATTGGCTGGGGCAATATTTAGTTAATCTGTTTTCTACCTTGTCTTTTATGAACTGCAGGTTTCACAATGTGGCATTGGCTCCTTGTATACGCTGTTCCTAGGACAGAACCTCAAAGAGACAGCAAGGGAGACTCCTCTTGGTTGCAGAGTGTTCCTAGACTGTTGTTTATTGATTTATCCACTCCCCCATTCCCTTGGGTGTGCTTCTTGGGGAGCAGTGCTATCTGTTCTCCAATCAGAACACGGAGGGGAGTGGTCAGATTGTCTTCTCGCCATCGTCCCCGCCAGCAGGATATGTCAGTTTAGTGTTTTAGTTATTCTGTACTAACCAATCTGACAGTGCCACATGATGCTCACTGTGCCCAAAGCAGCATGACTTTAGACGTACCGCTCTAAGTACATATTAAAAGATGTGTACTTCCTGTGGACCTGCTTACATACACCTTACAGTCTCAACATTCTTAGTCTGTGAGCAGTCCTAAACAAACTTTGGGCTGCTTCTGTACTGATTCACAGACTGACAGCTCATTGATGGTAGCCGAAGTGTTACCTCCCACCATACATCACAATTGATCATTTCCACATAGATCATACACAGACATCGTAATGATACATACATGTACTAATTACACTTACTGGTAGCATTGGGCTCCTGGAAGGATTCCACCTCTCCCCTTGAGAATGGAAGATGTCCACCTCGGGAGACATGAAAGAGGACATAATATTGTAAATATTGCTTTAGCATATGCCAACCTTTTTATTGACTAAACTATTATACTCCAGTATTTCTGAAGTACACAACCTCAGAAACAGACATATGGCAATGTGCCCAGCTCATTGCACACACCTAGTCAGTTTGCAGGCCTGAGTAGGCTGGATGCTGGACTTCAGATGTACCCATCATGACATGCCTGAAGCATGCATCAAGGATGTGATTCATTAAGTAATTCTGGGCAGCATAATGGCAGAGTCCAGGGTACCGTGACACATGGGTGACATGATTGACCCGAGGAGTAACACAGAGGCATAATAATGAGCCCCTTGCACCCCAATACTATCACTTTTAGTGGTGCTCCAGAGGTGTTAATCAATAAATTATGTATATGAGGTCACACAAAGCCACTTCGGGTGGTTTAGTATGGCCTCATTGCTATGGAGTAAGGCAAGGCAGCTCAAAGCACTGTGTTGCAATACTCTGGGCTTGGGAGGCATTCCATGGGCCTTGTGGTGCCTGTTCCCACGCAACGCCTATGTTCAACGATGCTTCTCCAGATTGACAAAACTGTGTAGAACCTGGGGATGCACAAAGTCCTTATGGCTCCCCAGGGGAGGCACAACAAGGAGATATGACTTGATTTCTCCTTGTTTCTTCCTCTTTCAATGTGTGCTACATTTTGCAGCACACATAGAAAGAGGAGAAAGGGTCACAGGATTGTTTATGTGCAGGTAGTTGCCCCTTCCAGAAAAAACACAATCCTTGAAACAACACAGCCACCCTTGCACCATGGTGCAAGGGTGCGTGCATTGGCGCTAGTCGGCCGAAACGGCGCCAGTGCAGGATGAAGGGCCAGAAATGCACCGTCTTAGATGAACATGGTGCATTCCTACCCTTAACCTTTGGCCTCCGGCAGCACAGCAAGGCTACTTGCTGTGCTGGCCTACGCCAAATCTACATTGATGTGGCACTAAGTTCTATTACTTTACATCATCTCCTCATATATATTTATACTGTCATACATTTTGCATGTCGCTATATGGTTGAAAAACACAAATGAAGTACAATCCATGTTTATGTTTTGCATCCCTGATACAGGTACAATCACAATATGCAGACAAAACATAAATACATACCAACAGGTCCACCAATCTCAAGTCCCAGGAAGTCGATCACATTGGCCTTCCTTGAGATTACATCAGCCCATCGGTGTTTCATCTGGTGTGATGTCCATGCGACCTTGAAGGTTTGTTCATGTTGCCAGCGTACCCGCTTCCATTGGTCTTTCTTGTCCTTTGCAGGTTAGCCTTGGCTAACCCAGCCACCAGCCACAAGCATCCTAGTGAGGTTGTTGGCATTGCACCCTCCCAACTCTGGCTACCAGACATATTCCCAACCCTACCCAAAAGTACAAAGGAACTATCCTAAAATGACCCCCTAGTGACTATGACTACCCCAATAGACAAAACCCATGGCCTACACCGGACAGTACAATGACAACTAACAATACAAAACAATGACACACAAAAATGTATGTATGTGTCAGAGACACAATATGAACACAACACACACTGACAATACCACAACTCACACTATACTCTCAGACACTCTCAAACCACATCCTACACCAAGCACAGACTAACTAGGAGTAAGTGAAAGTGAGAGTAACTTCAAACTTCCTAGTTTGCAGCCTGCCACACCCAATACGCCACTTCCTGGCTGTATCCCGTCGGTTTTAACAAAGGCGTAATTTTTTCTGACACATCAGTACTGTAATAGCCAATGCGTTATTAACGCATTTGCTACAATGCTTTTTCAATGCATTGGCATAGATGCTCAGCTTACGATTCGCACAATAGGGGCAATGCTACACACAAATGGGTAGATGCGTGGCTGTGAACCATGAAAGTGGCATATTGTCTGGGATATATATACTGACTAATAAGTAAAGACACATAGGTCTCACTTTCCTTGCTCCTCTTTTCTTACCTGCCAGGTTTCATATTTATGTAGTTATAGGGTCCAATTCATGGGCAGTTGGCGTAGGGCATCACAGCAAATCACCTCGCAGCACTGCACTACGTCAAAGTTAAAGAGCAGGATTCCACAGTATTCATCAAATACAGTGAATTCCTGTCCTTTCACCCTTTACTGGTGCATTGTTGGCAGCCTAGCTACAATGCAGGGACACTTGCAACATGATGTAAGGGTGCCTGTGTTGGGCCTAGGTACACAATCCAGGCTTGGCACAAGGCAAGAGGCAAAAATTGAAGGTGTTATCTTATATACCTTGCATTTCTTACAGTGTCACTAGAAACATGGCTGTGGCATAGGGAGACTATCTGGGATGCACTGTGTGGCCATGCCCATTATATTCCTCTCTGTTGACACTCACAGGACATCATGTAGACTATAGTGTCATTCACATATGTAAGACAGAAACCAACATCATGAAGTGCAGGGCACAGACTCAGTCATCGCACAGTCTTTGGTACTACACTCTCTTTGGGCTGTGGCAGACAGTCTGCAGCTCAACACACTGTAGCAGCACACACAGTCTCTGGATGTGCACACAGTTACACATTGCTGACTTTATGTTGTGTATGTCTTGCACAGGCACACATGTTCTGCACATGTTGTTATCATGCACCAAAAATTGGGAAAATATTATGTAGGTCTGGGTTGAGTGTGTCACACAGGAACAGACCTTTCAAGTAGGTCACAGAGCCATTTGTTATGACTGGAGTGAAGCATGGTTAAATGGTCAATTTAACTTGTGATGTTTAATTAACTTGATGCTGCCATTCACACATGTTCTGTGTCTTACTCCTATCAACGTTCGTAGCAGTACATCTACTCTGCGGGCAGGCCTTTGTGTGTGCATGCTGGTCCTATGATACTGCATTTCCTGACACAGGCATGAGTTATGGTAGACACTCAACTTCCATTTCACCTTTGGGTGGCTACAAGATTTGTGATCCCCTCACCCATGCACTTGTACACTCAGGTCAGAGGTACACAACTTGTGCCATGCAAAGGGAAGTTCACATCACAATCCCTCCATCTGACCATGTTTAATGAGTTAGTGTGTATGCACATACAGTTTTGTCTGCCTTTTTAACCAATTGAAATCACGCTCTTGACATTTCAGTATTCTTCACGTCTTCTGATGTTGGCATATAACCAGGGCTACTGGAATTATGCGATTGTGTGGTGATTTTCGCATAAGTATATATTTGCCGCATTTGCCACATAATCCACCATCTGCCACATTATCAGCTAATTTTAACAAAAAAATTTTTTGATTGTAGCTTAAACGTTTATAAAGTTACTATAAATGCAGCAGCACGTGATGCCGTGCAGTGGAAGGCCCTTTGCAGAGCTGGACTGGTCACCTTTCTGTTGCTTATTGCTATGTTTGGGTGTTAAATTTGTACTAATTTAGTGCAACCAATGTCGATACAGTGTTACCAAGTTTAAAAATGATGAAATAATGAAGTATGGTATTACAAAATGTGCTGCATAATGCCACATAATTTGGCTTTTCTTGCTGCATAGTTAACTCAACCCTGCCGCATAATTTGGCCTTCTCCTGCTGTGAAATTCCAGTGGTCCTGCATATTACCTATCCAGTGTCATACTGCTATGGCTATTTACTCACTGTACAATGTCATCTGCTCATACTGTATTTTCACAGGCCTTTGTTCCTCATTGCATTGCTGCAGTGGCGTAACAAAAGTTCAGGGGGCCCCCCTGCAAGGTACATGGAGGGCCCCCGTGCCGTATTTAATCCGGAGCTGTCAGGCTGAGTACTGTGATGAGGGGGCCCCCTGCAGCTCAGGCCCCCTGCATCGCAGGGGCTGCAGGGGGCCTGTGTTACGCTCCTGCATTGCTGAGCAATCATGGCAAATGTGTCCTTGATCTAGTGTTTCATGATGTGGTATATCTGACGATGTAGGCAGGAAATAGTTCACATGTGCTGTGTTTGGTGATAAGACACATATGCATGTATGTGTTCTTGACAGGTGACAGTTTTTACACGTCCGCATGACACTAGGCCTTTATCAATTAAACATATCACTCATTATCTCTGATGGAATCTGCTACAACATATCTTACAACACACAACTGTCATTCTGCATGTTTACACATTGTTCAGACACACTACAATGTGAGGTTATTCTGAGGTATAGTAACTGGTGATTTGTGTTCCTAAATTTACTGAGTGCTATCTTCTGAACTCTTTGCCGCTGCACAAGACATCAAAAATGTTAGCTATAGAGCTCTGCACTGGTCAAGTGCAATGGGAGAGTAATGATCAATTTGGAATAGCAAATGTGTAATGTCTGGTCTATACCTTTGATCAGTACACTGCTTCACATTGCATTTCTGTATATCTGCAATTGATAGGTGAGACGCATGGCCCCATGTTGCTGAACAGGTCTGATGACATGCTTATTACAATTTCTTTTATTTGACGACATTAGGGTAAGTTGATGTTTACTGGGACTGTGACATAAACGCCTACACAAAGAATAGCTTCAAACATTTATTTCCATGTTGGACCTTCGTGTTATGTTTGGATATTCTGTCCACCAAAGTACATGTACTTTAAGAGAAGAAATTCTGCACAATGTATGTGCGTTGCCGACTCCCAGACACTGTATTTTGGAACTATCCTCCATCCTCCTCCTCCTCCAATGGGTCCTGCTTATCATGGTCCACGTCCCACGGGACATTTGTCCAGACACAGATGTTGTGGAGAATGGCACATACTAGGATGATCTTGCAGACTATAGGGCATGAGTAAAGCATGTCCAGGAATCTGAACCAGGACTTCATCACACCAAAGGTTCTCCCCTCGATGTTGCGGGTCTTGGCCAGTGCCTGGTTGTAGTGTTGGTCCAGCTCAGTGTGGGGTTGTGCTACTGGGGTCATGGCCCATGGCTGGAGACCATATCCTTGGTCAGCTGCAGGTTAAACAGAAATTACAACTGTCAATGCTTTGGCTCTCTGATACAGCTACATTCCCCACCATGTGTGTTATGTGTACCGAATTACTCAAACATATTTCTTATGGTATTTCACAATATGTGCTACTTAGTTGGCCATAGGTTAACACAAGTCTCTTCCTGTTCTATGTGGAATAGCAAATGAAGAGCAAGGCCTGATACATTGTAGACTTCTACATCCTGTCTTTCATGTTTATCCAGTTGCTTACTGTGATGGGTATTTTGGATATTTCTGATCACTCAGTGTTATGTGTACTCACTACATGTGTGAAGTGACAGATTATCGATCAATTATTTGTTTAGCTGGGCCTCCCTAGAAAGGTTGCGACATAGCCTACATGTTTAACACTCACACATACATATGTCCATGTTAATCCACATATTTGTTTGCGGCCTACATGACATTGTCACGCCCGTTTCATAGCTCACTTCCTTTAACATGTGATTTGGATGCATTCACTTGGTGCAATTCAAACATATCACGTGGATTGTTATGCTATTTCTTGCTGTCATTCAACTATTGTTTTTGGCAGAAAAGTTGTCATGGTGCACTTTAATTGACACATATGTATTGCAATGTAGGCCATCTTTTGCAGAACATACTGATGTTGTTACAAGGAACTGTCAACTCCAAATGTAGACACAATACATTGGTTTTGCACATGTTTGTATATGACTTTAACTTGTGGGCGATTGTGTACTTCTGTGCCTTTATTTTTTCCTCATTGCTGTCGCTAATGTATAATGAGATTGCTGCCCCAAGTACACTGTGGTGCCTTGTCCAGGTTGGAATGTATTCTATGTTGATGACTGATTTTTGACATGTTTGGCTGCATTGTGTTTGACTTAGTAAGTTTCACGTTGCTGGATTCATATGCTTTTCATTTGGGCTACTTAGTCCACAGAACAGGTGAGCCATCACATAGGTTACATCAGTCAATGTGACCATCAGCCTACGTGTATGTGTGTACGTAGACTGTCTGTATTGCTGAGACATATGTGTTTTTTGTACTGGTGGTGTCACAATGTTATCTAGTATTGACACACATGTCTGGGGCCTATGCTGACACGGCATGCCACACATAGCCTTTCTACATTCTTCTTCCTGCGTTGGTCCAGTAACTTTGGTCAACATAGATTTATACTGCCATGTATGGCACACTTGCTCATGTTCACAGTACTTGTTCTCACACCACTGACCTTGTTGACCTTTGACTGATACCAAGAGTAGGTGCACCATTGCGGAGACACTAATCTCAGACTTTGCTCTTGTGTTGCCTTTGTACTCATCTTGGGTTGTCTGTCATGCCACATAGTTTCATTAGTGAATCTTAACCCAGTGCAGTTGTTATTGTTCCACTCCTCCACACAGAGTGAAATGCCAAATTGCCACTCACTAACATTCTGTGGCTACTGCTATTGACAAATTAGTAAATGCATGACAATTTGGGACATCGTTGTGTACACATTGCAGTATGTTTTCCCACTATGCGCACATGACATGGTGGGGCAGATATTTGGCTAAGGGGCACTGTGCAGTGTGGCAAGTCACCTGCCTGCACTGCACTGCATCAATGAGGAAGGGCTAGAGTGCACAGTATTTAGGCTATACCGCGCTTTCCTCATATTTCAGCCTACACTGGCACACAAATTGCAGCCTACAACAAACACAGGCACTCTTGCATAATGGGCTTGAGTGTCTGCATTGCATTAGAAATTTTCTTTATGAAGGAGGGGGGCACATACCTGCACATGATTAAGCCTCAGAGTCCTGATCCTCTATGTCTGTGTGCCACAGATTGCAGCACACATAGTAAGTGGGAGTGACTTGGAGGACTTCAGTTGTTTTTCCTTGTGGCACATCACCTGGGCAGAACAATTGATTGGTCACATTTCTAAGTTTACCTGGTGTGGGATACATGACATGCCTCATGAACCATGGGAGTTGCATGGAGGTACCACCAGAGCGCCCAAGGAACAACTCCCTTGCACACGGTGATGTTACATCGCATTCTGCTCAGTGTTGCATTGCTCTGTACCTTTACGCCATTCAAAGGCACACAAAGTAGCTTTGCATGTCTTCACAAGTATAACTTGGGAGGTTTGCATTACACATGTCCCATAATGCATGACACATGTATGAAGCAAACCCCTCATACATATGGGCCTAGCTCCATCAGCAGACGAAGAGAGGGCTATTTTGTCATACATTTCTTACTGCTAGTGGTTCAGTTATATACTTCAGATTTGCTTACCAGCAAGTAGGCCATTCCCATATCGGCCATTTTAGAAGTGCTCATTGATGATGCAGTGCCTGAAGATGTAGGCATCATGTGCACTCCCTGGGTATTTGCCAGCACATTGGTGAACATCCCCCGATGGTCTATGATAGCCTGCACGTTGATAGAATAGATGTGCTTCTGGTTCCTGTACAGGTATGATGTTGCTGCAGGGGGTACCATTTGCACATGTGTGCAGTCCATAGCACCAAGCACATGTTGAAATCCAGCAATGGTGAAGAAAACCTGCATTGTGTCCAGCAGCTGTTGTTGTGTCTTGGGGAAGAGGAGGTAATGGGGTGCTAGGCGAATGATGGCATCCAGGACAGGGAGTAGGAAGGCAGAAAAAGATGGCTGAGATATTCCTGCCACTCTGGCTGTTGTGATATGGAATGAACCAGATGCCAGCATGCGGAGGACAGTCATCAGCTTGACCTGTGGAGAGATGTTGGTGGGCCTGGCAGTTGGTGGCTGGAACCTTGGTGCTACCTGGTTCAGCAGTTCTATTATGGATTCCCTCCTGAGTAAGTAGTATGTGATGACCTCATCCTCCCTGAGGTCAATGAGGGAAGTCCAATGGTGAAAAATGAGCGCCCTTCTCATGCTCTGCCTACATGGTGGGGTGGGGATGGTGGAGGGGTGCAACTGTGACACTTGAACACTTGGACACTCCAAGAAGGCAATCAGGTTTTATGTGTGACCTTCTAATATTACTACATTGCCTTTGATAGGATCCGTTGTTTAATATACAATGACCCAGACAATGTTCATGATATACATTCTACGTAAAGAATTGGTTTCGGACTCAAATTTAGTGTCTTTTTTCTTTCTTTATTATAGTGTTGAATTCCGCCACATGGCATGCCCCGATTTCATGGAGAAATATAAATTTGACACAATATACTTTAATACTCTTTGTCGTCTCACCAGGTTGCAGTTACTTTCTTATCTACTTTCGTAATATTATTTATCTACATTGTGCCGTTTTTTTGTACTACCATATAGACGTTTGCCTTACTCTTGACATACTATAAGATGGCTGCCTTTACTTTTGCCTTGTCACCTGACTCATACTAGTAAGTATAAATAGGACGATAAAGATGGCACTTACCGTCCAAACAACTAAAGGAGATGATGGACGGAGCGCTGAAACTTTCAATACACTCACCCCCAGTCACAGATCTGGGTTGAATCCATCATTGTTCTTTAGCTCACTTTGCCACCCCAGTTCAGACCCCCCATATGCAAATCAGTCTTGACCCTGTCCCTCATGGGAACAGTCCAGCCCGAACTGCCAAGCCAGGTCTTCCCTGTGAATATACCTCTTTACTACGCATGCAATACATCGCATGCCATTACAACACAGTCGTTACAATGACCGCGTTGTTACATCGCGAACCATTACATCCCAAGTTGTTACAACTACTTGCTGTAGGGGGCGCGCTGGACTTAGGAATAGTATAATTTACTATTCCTACTCCAGTTTGTGCAACAGCAGGGAAGGTGTTGGATTGTAAATCCAACACCTTCTGCCCCCTACAGCAAGTCGTTGTAACGACTTTCAATGTAATGGTCCACGATGTAACAACGCAGTCCTTGTAACGACCGTGTTGTAATGGCATGCTGTTTCCCCTTCCCTGCACCAGAAACAAGCATCCTGGGACCGGTTTTGGGGTAACACCCCTCATCAGCCAGGCTAGCTTGAATCCAGTGACAAAGTGAGCAAGGGACCCACGTCTGGGCATACCCTGCCAACTTAGGGCGAACAAAGCAACAAAAGGAGATGATGGATGGAGTGCTGAAACTTTTCAGACACTCACCCCCAGTCACAGATCTGGGTTGAATCCATTATCGTTCTTTTGCTCACTTCGCCACCCCAGTTTAGACCCAGCCATATGCAAATCAGTCTTGACCCTGTCCCTCATGGGAACAGTCCAGCCCGAACTGCCAAGCCAGGTCTTCCCTGGACCAGAAACAGGCATCCTGGGACCTATTTAGGGGTAACCCCCCTCATCAGCCAGGCTAGCTTGAATCCATGTTTCAGGGACCCAGAGCAAGAAGACAAATTTCCAGAACTGGATGGCATGTTGAGAACTGGCATGGGAGGCAGATGTTGACCTCGCTGGTGCTGTGGCCCATGGGCTGAAATCACTGTCCTGGAACCAGCATGTGAGACACCTGTTCCATATAGCTGGTGGACCTGGGGCCCCTCATGCTCTTTGATGGATTTGAGAGTGGGACTGCAGCACCCCCTCACTGGACCAAGACGTTTCTGTTCACCCCAATGTGACACTGGGGAGCACAACGATTTTGATTTGACTGGCACCACTTCATATTGAGGGACTAGCTTGGAGGGACAAATTGGCTCCGGGCTTGTCCTTGGATCATGGCAGGGGACTAGGCTCTCGCAGCTTAAATATTTGCTGTCTTCCTATTCCATTTCGCTACCAGCGGATTTTGATCTCACTCCTGTTGTCACTTAGTTGCTTCTTCAGGGTGAGTGCCAGTATGAGGTTGGATGCACTAGGGGTAACAAGGAAGCCCCAAGTCTGGAATCTTCTTAGACCTTAGGGCTAGAAATGGTGACTACCTCTTAGGGGGAGCAACTACAGCAACCTTGTTTGGACCAACAACCCCTATGAGCAAATTTGACAGGCTACTACTGGCATTCCAATCATCTCAAAAACCCTTGAGAGTTAGATTGATAAGGTTGCAGTGGACATGAGCTTGCTATGAGTGGACCAAAATAAACTCTCTGCCAGAGTGAAAACTGCAGAAGGGGCTATCAAAGAATTATCTAAATGACTGATACCCTCCAAACTGACATGAAAATCCTCAATGAGAGGGTCGGTCTGTTGGAGCACAGAGCTGAGGATATCAAGGCGTGCAACCTCAATAATAACATTAGAGTAGTAGGTCTGCCAGAGGGCCTGGAACGGAAGGACACAATAGCTTCTCCGCAAACATGGATAATGGACAAACTTTCACGCATGGAACTACCCATGTTTTTGCTCTAGAGAGGGTGCCTGCTGTTGGACTGAAAATGCATCTAGCTGACTCCTTGTAGCATTGTGCGAGTTAAGTTAGCATTTGCGGCACCATTTTATATTCAGCCGCCATTTTGTACCATGATCGAAATTAAGCTTCTGTCTTACACTGCCTGCCTCAGCAGAAAGCAGCCTCGATTGTTTCTTTTTATTATTCAAGGTTGAGGTTCGCTGCACTAATGAATAGATTGTTCAGTGTTTGCATGCCTTTCCCGGTAGGTAGACCTGCTCCCACTCTCAGAGAGACGAGCACGGGCAGAGTAACCTTGAAACTAAGATAGCGTGTACCCAGTCTCAGGATGGTAGCTCATCTTTCTGTACCTCCTTTGTTCATCAGTGCCCAGGCTGGAAAATTCCAGTCTGGGCGGGACTTAGGGGTGTTGGAAATGTATATCTGCCTTTATCTTGTGGACGGGGGTCAGTCCCTCGGCAGCTATCTAAGGAGGCTGGTCAGACCGGACTCCGCTCGAGCGCATACTAATAAATAACTTCGGTTTGTATTCTCTACTGTCTGACCGACTCTTCATTTGTATGGAAGGCTGAGAGGTGGTCGCGAGTGACCCGGTTGACCCTAAACGGGTCTCTTCCTGCAGTTGGCGCCCGAACAGGGACCCCATCGGGTGAGTGACCCTTCCTTGCCCGTGGACGGGTGAGGGGGATGGGGCCACGTTGGGTCGGATGGGCGGACGGTGGATCCCTGCACGAGAGAGTCTAGTACTCGCAGCTGCCACGTCTGTCTGACCGGGCAGTGCCTCGGCCAGTGATAATCCTGGCTGGGGTCCTGCACGGCGAAACCCTTGGATCTGACCGTTTGGTCCAAAGAGTCGGCAGTGGAGAATAACTTCGTTTGACCTGTGTGCACCAGGTGAGTTTGCTTTGGTTCTTTGTGGCTATGGCGCCATTTTGGTTTGTGTTTGGCATGGTCTAAGGACCGATTTGGATACAAAGTGTTTGTGAACACTTTTCCAGGCAACACAACAAATTTGGTTTTCTTTTGAGAGTGCCTGGGGTTAGCCGGCTTTTGGTTTGTGGTACCACTTTGGTTTGTGCTTGGTATGGTCTGAGGATCGTTTTTGGACAAGCGCTTGAATTTGTTTGAGTTCTTTTTGAAAATGGTATTTTTCTGATCCGGATTTGGTGAGGTCTGCGTACCAACTTTGGAAAGATGTTTGCAAATATCTGCTCGGCATAGATAGTAAAAACATTTTCGTTTTAAGATGCCGTGTCTCAATAAACTATGTTGAGTGAGTTGTCGTTGTTGTTCTACTGATGCTCAACTAGAGGTGAGGCAGCCAGCCCCTCCAGAAGGCATTCTGAATTTGGATAGGTATGTGTGCAATGGCCTTGGCCCTATTATGTTTAGTACGTTATGGCACAAATATACGAGGGACAATGCCAAAGTTGCAGTGGCCGTTGACAGGCACTTTCGATGAACAGAAAATTAATTCTTATAATAAAAAAAAAAAAGGAAATTGTTTGCAAAACGTAGGCAGTCAATATTTGATTTCCTTAGAACATGGCAGGAGGAAGGTAAACAAAGACGAATGAAATCAGAGAAAGAGGCCCAGAAAGGATGCAGACAGTGACTCAGAAAGCCATTGAGTATGATAAAGAGAAGACTGAGAAGGGAATAGAGTGTGCCGATAGGAAGTTTCGATTGCAATGTGACAAGTCTTATGTGGTTTGGGAAGACAATGATACATTTGTGGAGGAATTGTTAGACACCCGACCTCCGCCTCCATGCGCCCCGCAGAGAATATACCCTGCTGTGCCACAGCCCCAGTCGTCTGTCTCTTCTGCCCCTGCTGTTTCTGTTTCTTCTATTATTGATTCAGCTCTTATTTTCCCGCTATGCCTATTGTTTCGGCATATCTCTCTCCAGTTTTTCCACCTCCGACACAGTCGTTAGTGACATTGGTGCCTGTTCCCTCTGTTACTACCCCTTCCCTTTTTCTTCATTCCCCGACAGTACTGAGTAGTGGAACACCCGTACGTGGATTAGGGGACGGAGACTGAGCGACTGCTAGGGAGCAACTGGGGTGGATATTGATGCGATCTGATGTGGGAGGTGAAGAGAAAAAGGTGGTAGCTAATAAGGCCGCTCAGTGGGCCCATCTCTCCATTTACAGTGTGGAGGATGAGTGGAGTGTGATGTAAGATTATGAGCCGTTTGTGCAGCGGCATGCCCTTAAGAATGTGTTGGCTACTTTGATTGGACTGTGGGAGCAGTATTCCAGTGATGTAGCACCCCAGATTAATTATGATATCAGGGACAATGTGTATGCTGCTGCTATGACATCTGGTAAGGTATTTGGTAATGCTGCAACGCTGGTCGCTTAATTGAGGTAGGCTGCTTGAGAAGAGCCCGAAGACAGCATACAGGAAGTCGCGGGTTCTTGGAGATATGGGGTCGTGGAGCAGGTGGGCAGGACAGAGCTCAGCATGCTGCCGCCTCATGGGATGCAACAGGGGTGGACAGTATTATCACGATGACTAAGAAGATGGTTATCATTTTGTGATTGATTTGCGTGAAACGAATGTAGCAGTGATTCCCCAGTTTATAGCAGTTACTGACATTCAAGAATTTTTTGACTATGATTCCTTTTGCTGCTGCTTTGCTTTCTGTCCCTGACTAGAAGAGCACGTTATTCGGCATTCCTATTCATCCTGCTAGTGGATATCTGCTTGGGTTCACCTGGATTTTTGGGTTCACATGGGTTCATCCCGCTGGTAGAGGTTTTAGGTTTTGCTGTGCTTCTCCTGGCTACCCCGGTATCACTAATTCGACAGTGAAAAGTATTTCTTTGCGCTCCCCACAGATAACACATTATTTCAGTATGTCGACATGTAGCTAAAGATGACCATAAAGTATCCCTTTCTAAATTTCAATACTGTCGACAGAAGGTCACCTACATAGGTCACCTACTGTCAAAGGAGGGTAGGGGACTGACCCTGCTGTGCTAGGGGACTGACCCTGCTGTGCATGATCCTGCTGTGCATGGATGCATGTTCTGGACGCCTGAGTGTCAGCAGTATTTTGAGCAATTAAAGGTTGCGCTTTGCTTGGCTCCTGTGCTTGGTTCACCTAATATTAGTCTATGTGCTTGGTGCAAAGCCGTTCGTGTTGTGCGTACACGAGACGGTCGGTTGTGCACTCTTTGTTTAAACACAGGCCTTTGGAGGTAAGCAATGGCTGTGTGCTTATTTTTTCCTGCTATGCTTAACACTGCCGTGTGAGCCCTCCCGAGCTGTCTAAGAGTGGTCGTGCCCGTGGCTGTCTTGATAAGGCAATCGGTTGGCCTCATATTTGATACTGATCTCACAGTCATGGTACTCCATGCTGAGGATACATTTTTTGAATAAGATAAAGACACAGCACCTTACCCGTGCACGTCTAACTGCCTATGAATTAGTTTGGTTTGCTAAAAACATCACGATTGACAGATGTGTCACTCTGAATTGATCCATGTTACTGCCCCTCCCTTCTGAGGAGAGATGAAAGGACGGGTAGACTTGATTGATGTTCCCTTCTCTGACCCCCCAAGGGGAACAATATGTTGATGGCAACTGTTTTGAATTATCAGAGGGTACAACTACTGCTGCTTATGTTACTACAGTCGATCGGTCAGTCCGAGCAGAACATGGAAACTGCAAGTGTAGTGTCCACCGAAAAGTCACTGATAATGTGGGAAGGGATAATGCATTTGCAAATCAGGCCGCTAAGGAAATGGCTTGAAAAATGAAAAGGATGTTTGTAGCTTGCCCTGCTAGGTGGGTGCCTAAAGTTATAATGCTTGAGGACGTTTGAGAAGGTGAAAAGAGGTACCGGGTGGGGTCACAATAGAGGAATTAGCAATATGGCAAGGAAGTATAGCACAATTGAGCGACCCTGCATGGCAGAATGACAGTATTTTGAGAAATTGCCCATCTGGTGAAAATACTGTATGGTGTGTATGATCCATAATGCTGGGAAAGGTATACTTATACCACCCGGTAGTTCTACTCCACCCACTTTGTTTAAGTGTTCAGTAAAAGGATTGAGGCTTATTTCACCACTTGTTGCTGATACAATTATCTTTGCCAGTTAGCTTAAAGTTTGAATTCTTTTCACTCATAGGTCCGGGAAGCCCTACCAAGAGGGGCCCGGACGCAATACCCAGCCTGGCTATCTATTATGGGCCAACCCAAGGTGGCTGGGACAAAGATGGAATTACAGCATGATGACGTATTGCTCGCAGCAGTACCACCAGAAATGAGGAGATCTCCAGGAGTAATTGTTTACTGATCCCTCTGTGCCTAAAGTCATCAGATACAATGTGCGCCCTGACGGAGGAATGGTGCACCAGAGGAGAAGTCAGATTAGTAGCGATGGATCATAAGAGATAGGGTGTACCTTGTCTGTGGTACCAACGGCAGTTTAGGGACAGACGAAATTGGTGCATTGTTCGTATCTTGAACAGGATTGCTCGAATGTGCTCCCCTGGAAAAGGGAGTTCCTCAACCTGTGCGACGTGGGATTTCTTCAAAGAGCTAGGATTGCTAAGCAATAGGAGTCTACCAGTGAGACTCTGACGGACACTGGAAAATTGTATATTTCTCTTGCTGGAAATTAGCCCCCTTGCTTACCTATTTATTATACGCCCCGTTTGGCAAAATGGTTACTGTCAAAGAGCAACAAGTAACTCTCCTTGTTCGCTTACGAAATGGCTGGTCTACTAAGAAAAAACTGCTCTGTGCTGTTTTTGTATTGTTCCTGTTGTTGATTTTGGGTGGGGTGTCCTGGGTTTTGGAGTGTGATTGTAATGCCCCATCATGTGCTATATACAAGATTGTTTCTCCAGTTTGTGCCAAAAGAACAATCCCAAGCAATGTATTTCTAGATACACATAGGAAATTCTTTGGTGAAGGTACAGCTTGCTATCCTACTGAATCTGTTACGAGTTTGTGGACTGCTTACCCATTGTCACTGGTTAATTATACATATGTTCGCCCACCACAATTCGTAGAGGTAAAGGGTGAGTTCGGAATGGGATATCCCGGTCCCTGTTTGTATTATAGGAAGCCACGAGGGAAGGGATACCCAGGTTGGAACATTAATGTGTATTGTGACAATATGTATATGGAGGAACAGAACATTACTTTAGTGGGCTGGCATTATCAAGATTTGACAGTTACTCGAGAGGCTGGTTACTATCCTGCATGCTGTCCGATAGTTCATAGTACTGACACTTTCCTATACATAAATTGTTCTGGACTGATATTGTTCAAGAATACAATGTCTTTAGTGAGGAAGAATGATCCGAGTACAGTGGGAATGAACACCAGATATGCTCCTGTAGATTATCAAGGTCCACTTTATGCACACCCAGGATTTTACTTTTTGTCCAATGGTACTTATTCCAATGTTCATAATGGTACCGAGGACGTGGCTTTGGGAATGGTGCTTCCTCTTGGGGTGCCTTGTAAGTAAAGTAAACCAAATGTAAGATGGGTTAAAAGGACGCTAACAAAGGAATTTTGCGATGGAGTGACATACTTGGAGGTCAATAATTATAGTAATGGTATCACCTTTGGGTATATACTTTCCTCCATTATTACGTTTGGTGGTACCGCTATGGCCAGAGGTGAAAGGGCTAGGGAATATTTTGGATGTAAGCTGCAGATACTGTCTAACTCCACAATAGCAGCCTTACGTGACTTCACCACCCAGTTAGAAAGTATGCGAATATTCTCTGAGCAAACGAGATATGCAGTTGATTTCATCCTAGCTAAGAGCGGTGGTGTGTGCGCAGTAGTAGGAGACCAGTGTGTAGTCTGGATCACAAATATGGAAAAGAATATTACCCAACACATTTTAGATATTTTGGAGAATGTCAAGGGAATGGAAAGCGGAAATTGGAGTTGGTCTCTCTTTTGTGGATGGGATTGGATTCTGGAAAAGGTGATCTACTTTATTGTAATTCTAATTGTCTGTTGCATTCTGGTGCAGTGTCTCCCCTTATGCTGCTCTTACTGTACAACACTCCTCACTCCTAAACCGCAGAAGACAGTCCGTGACACTGCTGCGATTATGTTGCAGAAGGACATTCACGAAATGATGCAAATAGATGAGGGCATCTTTGGTTCTTCCTCCTCCCTTGCAACTTCTATTCCTGATACTGAATATATGGATAACTCTGAGTGTTGATGTCCCTATGCATCTCAGACAATGTCCCTAATGAATATGCAGGCTGCCCAAGACTTGATATCCATTGATGAGGGTATTCTTGAATATTGATAATGTGTGTATTGACGTATAATACTGTTCCTCTTAATTTGCACGCAGTTATTGGTTTCCTAGCATTAGACAAAATTGTTAGCAAATGCTAAAAGGAGGGTCTGTTGGACTGAAAATGCATCTAGCTGACTCCTTGTAGCATTGTGCGAGTTAAGTTAGCATTTGCGGCACCATTTTGTATTCAGCCGCCATTTTGTGCCATGATCGAAATTAAGCTTCTGTCTTACTCTGCCTGCCTCAGCAGAAAGCAGCCTCGATTGTTTCTTTTTATTATTCAAGGTTGAGCTTCGCTGCACTAATGAATAGATTGTTCAGTGTTTGCATGCCTTTCCCAGTAGGTAGACCTGCTCCCACTCTCAGAGAGACGAGCACGGGCAGAGTAACCTTGAAACTAAGATAGTGTGTACCCAGTCTCAGGATGGTAGCTCATCTTTCTGTACCTCCTTTGTTCATCAGTGCCCAGGCTGGAAAATTCCAGTCTGGGCGGGTCTTAGGGGTGTTGGAAATGTATATCTGCCTTTATCTTGTGGACGGGGGTCAGTCCCTCGGCAGCTATCTAAGGAGGCTGGTCAGACCGGACTCCGCTCGATCGCATACTAATAAATAACTTCGGTTTGTATTCTCTACTGTCTGACCGACTCTTCATATGTATGGAAGGCTGGGAGGTGGTCGCGAGTGACTCGGGTGACCCTAAACGGGTCACTTCCTTCACTGCTTAAAGGCCTCCTCCAGGGGCACCTTTTTGCCCTGCCATGGCAAGAGTACTTCACTTTTTCAATAGAGACACAATCTTCTTGGCCACACAGAAGGATCCCCTCAACTTGGAGGATAAATCATTATCCATCTTCCTGGACTATACTGCAGCTGTGCTACTTAAGCAAGTCTCATTCCTAGAAGTGAAGAACTCACTCACAGAGACCGGCACCCGCTATATACTTCTTTTCCCTGCTAAACAAAAAATAATGGTGGATGATGCTTTACATTTCTTTAGCCTGCAGACTTCAAGGAAAATATGATTATGTCATTTTCGTCGGCCAGGTAACTGATGGCTCTTCCTGCTAGCCTATGGGACAGAGCTTCACTATAGTTTAGATATAAAGATAGATCAGCTATGTATAATAAGAATGCAGTGGAGCAAACCTTGTTGAGGCAGTTAGCAGTCGGAATTTTCCCTGTTAAAGATTTGTTTGTTAACTTGACCCGAAGCCAGGTATTTTCACATAATGTTACCAAAAAATTAATAGGGTCCAGTTAATTCCCCATTTTCTTAACTTCTCCCATAATTCACTTTGATTTACTTGATCAAATGCAGATGAATAATCTACATAGCAATGGTACACGCAAAGATTTTTATGCAGGTGTTATCTATTAATGATCTAAGAGCAATGATTTTATCAACTGTTGCACATCCTGATCTAAATCCATATTGATCAAAAGGAATTCGATTGAAATTCATCAGATATGTATATAATTATTCCGCTATAAATTTTGCGAAGAGTTTAACCTCATCATCAAGAAGAGTAATAAGCTGCTAATTATTCGGATTCTTCTTTGAGCCTTTCTTGTGAAAAGGATGAATAACTGCTCCTTTCCAGGAAGGCGGGATGGTACTAGATTCCAAGACCTGGGTGAATAAGATGTGCTGCATCTCATTTCACAGAAGAACATCTGCTTTAATCAATTTATTGGTATACCATTTGGGCATGGGGCTCTAGAAGAGGGCGACTTTTTATTTAAGGACACTATTTCTACCATGGAGATTCATAACTCAGAGTTTAAAAACTGAGGGAATTTAGATAACCCAGCACTGCTGTCAGCATAATGCCTATCAATATGTGCTTTCTATGGCTCATATCAAAATGAAATGATGATTGGCAACTCTGTTTGATCCAATGCCCCTCCCTACTAAGGTCCAAAGTAATTGTACATTACCTGTTTTGATGGAATAAAATATTTTGGACCATGCAGCATCTTGGGTTCTTCTGCAAATTTCTTGAATTTCACATCTACAACGCTTTCTTTCATCCTTTTTCTTTATATCTCTCCAAGGGGTACTTTGTGTTTTTAGCAGCTGTCAAAGCTGTTGGTGATGTTTTCATTTTGCTATAAACATAGAGTGAGCCCTAGGTTTAAAATAAGAGATTTATCTCGTAAAAGGGTGAGCTGTTGGGGGTTCAAGCACAAACAGACAGGGCCCAATTCTTTGTGGGGCACAAGACCTGTCAGGTGGCTACACCCAAAGTCCACCAGTTAGGAGAAGTTATTGAACGCAAGATAGGTTGTGCAAAAAGATGTATTAACTTAAAATCCTGGGGTAAGAAATCCCAAAATCCAAAGGCATCATCTGTTTTAGGTCTGTATTTATTTTTTGCCAAAAGAAAGAAAAACAGAAAACAGCCGACACATGTTTCGCCTATAGGGCTAACAGACCAAGGGCCTTTTCAAGGCTGTTTAGGACATGGCGGGCATCATTCACACAAAGCTTATGTGTACACATCATATAGACATATGTTTAGATAACATGGAGATCAAGAAAGGGTTATCAAAACCAAAAGGATAAATATATAAAGTAGGTTGAAAATAATCAAAATATTTTGCAGTGGGGAGAAGAGAAAAAGAAAAGAATAGAGAAAAGTGGAAAAGAAAGAGGGGGTTGGCCATAGTACATGAGAAAAAATTTAGGAATATGTATCAGGTAGAAGCAAAAAGAAGGAGAAGGAACAAAAGAGAGGGTTATCAACATATTAGTATGTCAAAACTTGTTTTAGATAGTAACATGGATTTGTCATTACATCCAACTGAACGTGACGTTACGTAACAAAGAAGAGTCAAACAAGGCATTCAAGGATCCAAAGACATTCATCCTCACAGCGTAGTTCTATATTCAACATTTCATTTTTGCGATTTCTATCTTTTTTTAGGTTACTAAACTTTTTTATGTTTCTAACATTTGTGTGCCAGGAGGACGTTTCATTCATAAATTCAATTTGCAATTGCTGGGATGCCAGAAGTCTCAGTGCCTATGGGGTAAACGTGACACATTTCATGGGAGCAGAGACGGGAGATATATGCTCCATAAGTGCTATTATAGTGAAAAAAATGTTGGACTTTTTGAAAGCAAGAAATAGATTAGCTGCAGCAGTTGTCCCATGCCAGTGCCTTTCTAAGGCTCAAACGAGAGCCATCGAAAAGCAGCGCTGTGGGAGTGCCGCAGCATGTTCCTGCATAGGAAGAAATGCACCATGTTGTGCATTTCTTACTGTGCATGAACTGGGGGTACAAACATGCAGGGGGAAAAACATGTGCCCCCATGCATGCACCCCTGTGCACAGAGGCTTCAGGGGGCCCTGTAAGGGTCCCCTGAGTTGCCTCACTGCCACCCTTTTCATGGTGGGGTTCGCCACCATGGAAAGGGTCTTGATGGCCAACGAGTAATATTCCACATCGGTACCTCCAGTATATTGCGGTCTCTCACCGCTGCGCCAATAACGCGAGATCCATGATCCCCGGCAATTGCGGCAGTCCTGTGGTAGTGGAATCGCATAACTCAAAAGACGGTGGTCAGACCGCCGGTGCAGCGGTTGCTGCACTGCAATGATGGGTTTGGTGGTCCTTTGGACCACCGAACTCATAATAGGGCCCCTAATGAAAATGTTATTTGTTGTGGATTATGGTCAGTTTCTTTTCTTTTTAAGGTGTGTGAAGCTTTACCCAGGGGAAATGAAGCGCCACATAATAAAGTAAATCAATAATGCTTTTTCAATTTGATGAAACAAAAGTAGGTTCTGCCGGTTGATAAAGAAAACCTCTTGTTCAAGGTTCCGAAGCAAAGATCTAAAAATAATTGCCACATTTCATGATTTTTTGGTTTTGCATTCCCACCAGCTGGCAGTGGAAGAGGCTGTGATATTCGATGATGCTTCGGCTGGGTCGTCTATTGTATGAGTCTTCCAATGATTCTATAATAGGTTAATATTGAAATCTCTGGTGCTTATAATTGTGCTGGAAGAGTTATTGGCAAGGATAGACTCCAGTTCATTGAGTACCTCTCAAATACTCAATTTACTCTTCACTAATGCTGGAGGAAAATAGACATTCAATATCAAAAGCTGGTTTTGCCCTTCGGGACACAGATGATTGCTTGGATAAAATCAGATTTCCTGTTAATAGAATTACTTTTCAAATTTATGCTTTTGTGTATAAGGGTTATCAATCCTCTAGCCAGGTGACCCATGAGGCTCTGCTTTGTTTGAATTTAAAATTACACAAAATTTGATAAGTTAATGGGTTCCGTATGTCAAGTTTCCTGTAGACAAACTATTTGGAATGAGTCCAAAAATTACAACCTTTCAGCTTACAAATTGTTTAAAGTTAGGCCTGGGCGGTGAATTCCGCTCCGCTCGCGGAGTTTGCAGAGTTTCCCGCACTCCGCGTTACGCGGAGCTCACAGAGTTCCGAAAAACTCTGCTTCGCGGAGCGGAGTTTTTTCCTCCCTCGCGTTCACCAGCGTCAAGTTGGCGAGCGTGAGCGAGGAAAATCCACCTCCCAGTGAGATTTTTCCTCGTTCGCGATCGCCAACATCAAGTTGGCGAGCGCAAGCGTGGAAAATAAACCTCACGGCGAGATTTCTCAACGCGGGGGGTCAGGTTTCTCATTGCGAGTGGTCGCGTATGCTCGCGACCGCTCGCGTTGAGAAACTGCCCGTTTGCATTGAGAAAGCTGCCGCTCGAGTAAAAATCTACTGGAGCAGCAGAAAAGGTAAGCTTGCGCTGTGCATGGTGCTGTTTGCAATGATTGCACAGTGCGGACAAGCATCCGGCACTGTGCAATCACCGCGAACGGCATTTTTCTATCGTACTCCGCCGCTCGCGGAGCTCCGCGTAGTGCGACAGAGTTTTTTTGCACTTTGCGTAGTGCAACTCCGCGAACTCCGCGAACTCCGCCCAGGGTTATTTAAAGTGTGGTGAGTCAGTGTACTTTAAGATGTACAATAGTGCCTCATGTACTGCAATATAAGTATTACAAAGGAGGTGAAATGATACACCAGACAGCCAATAAAATCTGATGGCAGAGAACTAGCCCTCTGTGTGAAGTCAAAGCCCACTCTATCTATATTTTAAAGCAATAATAACATTAGGACATGCAGACAGCAATGCTGTCAAGCCTTACCTAAATAGAACCAGGTGTAAGGCACCTCCAAGACATTGAGCAAGCTGACAGCTAGCTACACTTTGTACATGCCATAGCTGTTACATAGCCCTAACACACCTAACTCTCAATGTGCTGAGAGCAAGTGTTCTTTTACAAGTTTCTGTTAACTGTCATGCTAGAGACTTACTCCTGCACCACTATGAACAGCACACTGATAGTGTAACTCTTCCTATTATAATAAAGCCTACAGTTTCCAGAATGCATAGGGCTACTGCTTGGAAAGCAAAGAGCGACGCCAAATCATTCTCATGACATGAGTTATGTCACAGTTATGGCTACACCACTAAATGTTCCTAATGTATTGATATAAGAAGCATAAAAGTTTGTTATGGCTATCTGAAGTAGCCCATACTATGTTTTCAAGATCACCAATGCTCATTGGAAATCACATATCAGTTCTTGTTGTTGCTTCAACAAACCAGTGCATTCTGGGAACTGTAGTTTCGTCTTCGTTTAAACTATCGAAATAACACAGCAGATAACTATAATTTGTTGAAGAAAACTCAGGGCTTATACTTAGTTTTCGACATACATGAGCATCTTTGTGTCTAAGAAATATCTGGTGCCACATAGAGACTGGTAGGCAGCTCAGAAAAGTCTACTTTTGTCTAAGTTGATGCTAGTGATGTGCAGTGGTGGCTGGTGAATTTGAAAGTGGTGTGGCGTAAAAGTTCATGATGAGTCCCATTCCCAGTGGCGAGAGAGAGAGTGCGACCATCCGTTTGGGGGTATTCTTCCCCTGAGAAAATTTGGAAAAAGAGTGGGCAAATGGTGCATTTCAAAGCCATTTTGAGAAAGCCAGAATGTTAATAAAGCAACTGTGAAGGTATAGTTATGACATCAATACAGAGATTTCATATGATAATGATGTAGGTAGCTGCTTATTCAGTGTAACCACAGAACTTCATAACAGAAGAGTCTGGCTTTGCTGGCTCTAAGAGCATGGGCCCAGCCGACAATATAATTAGAAATCCAAATCCTAGTTGTGTGTTCACGTAGTCCTGGAGAACTATGGAAGACTTAGTATGGGGAGAGCTGAGGTTGCAAACTACTGTGGCCAGGGTGAATATTTATTTTGAATGAGCATTGGCTGCAAGCGCAAGTATATTGAGCTACACAACTTATTTCTGCAGAGTTAATTTTAATTCTAGTCTTTAGTCAGGCCTATTGCACACATCTGCGACTGCACGTAGGCAAGAAACAATGGTGCCTCGTCACCTGGAGTTTTTAAAGCCTGTCAATTAGCACTGCCGAAGGAGCACATAGGGTAAGTGCATGCAGCTCCTTTTGATTACAAGCTATGTGACTTGACAGAATAGTCAGCTATTACATTACATTGCAACTTCAAAGTCCCCAAAAACTAAAACTAATCAAGATTACAAAGCGACAAACCTGGCTGCCATCTCCATGCACCATCCTCTCGCAAGTGTAGCGACCTCTGCCTGCTCCTGCTGTGTGTTAGCACTTTGTCAGTGCTTGTTTCCCTTGCATGTGGTATACCAGACTTGTTGGAAAACAATACACTGCTGACATACTGGTGCATAGGAACAATAGTGTCATAGTTATGGAAATCTCCCTGTTCGAAAACATACATTTTGGTGTATCACAGCAGAGAAGATACTTTATTTGATTAAAAGTAAGGGCGAAACGAAGTCGAAGGACAATTCAGTACTATGGCTATGTGCAGATGGCACTAGATTGATGTGAATATGGTTGATCCGTATCTGTAGTGACAGTGAGCAAACAACTAATGAACAGAAATGATGCGCAGAGTAATGAACTGTGGCTGAGGCCAATTCGAGAATCCATCACCATCTTGCCATTCTCAGATGGATGGAAAGAGGCAAAGACAAATGGGAAGGATGTAGCTGAGAGGTACAGCTAGGCAGACTGGTAGAGCAACTTTGCAGTATTGTAGACAGTAATTCCACAACCAATGCCTCATCCAGCTGAACTATTTTACTGGTTCTTTAAATATGCTGGAAAACCTAAATCCTATACTGTGCTTTCTGTCCAGTCAGGAGAGTCAGGCAAGGTTACTACCCAGATGCACTGCTTGCTTCCTTGTTTTTAGAGCTAGGTGTACAGTATGATACAAACTCCCAATAGAGCTGAAAGTAGGGCAGATCTTTAAAGAAATCACACAAACCCTAAATCAAATGCAAAGGTCATTAACCACCAAGAGGTGCTATCAAGTGGAGCATTTCAAACAATATTAGTTCATCACTAATCAAATTGCCAAGGACCTAGATCAGAGGGTAGGGGGGCAGATCCCTGTGCCTTCAGTACTTGTCAGGTTTTCAGCTGTGTTGCCCAGGCCAGAGAAGGCAACCAACCCTTTGAGACCTGTGTTTTTTCCATCTCTGTTTAAGAGATTGTTTCACTGGTTTGTCCTTTACAACACGTGAGAACCTCTGGTATGAAGGTATTATCTATTTCGTAAACAAGGAAGGGTGAGGTTAGGTATTGAGTGCCCTTAATTACTACAGTTTCATGCAAAATGCTGATATATAGCATGTTTCCATATAGGACCTAGCGGAGACTCATTAACTTGGTAGGGTGACGTAACCCCCTTTCTCATACTTTAGTAGCTTAAGTGGGAAGGGTGCCTCTGGGAAATGTGCGTAAGATAAAAACTTTTCAAATGATGTTTATGGCTTCAATGACTTTGATGGAAGAACATTATAAATAGCACTGCAAGAGAATGGCATGAGGAAGCTATGGATTAGGGGAACAAATGCAACAGGACAACACAAAAGGAAGGAAGGATGGAGAAAAGGGTGGAAGGAGAGAAAGATGGATGGACAAGGAGTATTGATCAGGAGAAATATGGATGGATGAATGGAAGGAAGGACGAGAGATTGTTGGAGAGATGGGTGGATGGATTGACAAATTAATGGATTTAAGAAGGATCATTGGCTGGATGCAGAGAAGGATGGATAGGTGCATGAAGTGAGGAAAGGTGTATGGAGAGTAGGAAGAATGGAGAAGGATGGGTGGATGACAAAAATTCCCTGAGAATGTAGGTGCAACATTTACCAATTAGCACCATTGGTTTCAGAATTCTCTCACTGTGGCAGGCGCCTGAATACCTGCTCACCTCTTTCACTCCTTTTACTGTTGTTTGGGATATGGTGTAAAGTGGAGCTTTAGTTTATTTTTCACCCTATTCTATTGAATCTTGGAGCTTCGGCAGAGGTGCTCGCTGGAAGTAGGGTTGCAGGGGTGCTGCCACACACCCAAAAAACACAATGCTGGAGTTTAGAAGATGAATGAGCAACAAAGATGCCTTCAAATTTTGTATTTATCCTGTCTCATTTTTTGTGTGTCCAGAGAGGTCAAATGTCAGACTCAGTCTTTTGACAAATTGCTGACTATTGTTTTAAAAGGGGATTGGTATTTAGTTTTCTATCTGATTGCAAAGTTAGATAATTTTGTAAAGTGAACTATGACGATCTTGCTGCGTACAAAAAAGGAAAGGTTATAGGGTGTCATTTTTTGTCACAAATCAAAATCCAAATACCTACTACAAATTAACTGTACAAATATCCCAGAATGCACAAGCAGTTAGGAAAGCACAAATGAAGCACATCTCCCTAATTCTGAAATGCGAAGGAAGCAGAGACTCCAATTGGATCAAAACAAATCAAAACACTATACTTTGTGATGCACAAATTAAAAATTCATTGAAACCCCATTTCCAGACATTATTATTTGTGTGTTGCATAGTCCCATCAGCAAAACTGTGCCTGTGCAAATCCAGTGGCCACCTCAACGGAAAACGTGCCATCTGTAAATGGCGGTGTGCCACCACATGATGCTTGAGTAATATATTTTCAACAGTGGTACTCCAAAATGCAGCATCAGCTACATACTCACTACACCTTTAGCACTCTCCACTGAATACAACTGCTGTCCTTGCTGTTTGTGTGATGCTTTTTCACCATTCCTATGACTTCAGTGATGCAACACTGGAAAACCGTTCCAGAACAACTGCACTCCTATCTGTGACTGTGGGAGAGTCGTTGCAGTAAGATTTCACACATTTCAAACATGGATTTCCCCTCATGAATGCAACGGGAATCCTAGAAGAAGGCCTTACCTAATGCTTCTCATTCATTCTTTTAGTAGTTATTTTACGCTGCTTCTTTAAAGCAAATATGCACGTGTTTCAAATTCATTGAACCAGCTTTCCTTTGCAGGTGTGAACAGCGGCCAGTATCATATGCACACGACTTCTGAATATTGTTTATATTTGGTGCAGAGCTACCCAATGTGGCGGGAAAAGAGACTTTTCACTTGTCTGCAGAGGGCATGGAAGCCTCTCTCTTCCAGATACATACGTTAAACATAGTAGCTCTGTTTTCTGAGCTGCCGAAGCCGTGAACTGATGCCCAACCCAAGCTCCATGTTTAGAATAAAAGCAGTTATACAAAACAACCTATGGAAAGTAAAGAAACTCTCGGATTCAATTACAGAGATTCTATTCCTCGCTCCATTGTACTTTTGTTTATGACAGACCCACCCAAATAACTTGACAAAAAAGATCAGAGAAGCGCATTTTAGTTCACAAACATCTCGTACGCACATGGCATGCAACCGACAGGCACTCGTTGGTGAGGCGCACGTTCCAGAATAACATAATCTGAATATGCTGCATTTTTCACTGTAAATCCACAGCGTTTCCACACCTATCAAACTCCCAGCTTGTTTCACTTAATACCAGCACCTTTGAAGGGTCAATTGTGGACTCCTTGGGGCATATTAACAACGGCCAGCGATAATTATCGCTGGCCGTGCTTAGCGTGAGGAATCCTATCGCCGGCTATCGCTGGAAATTATCGCCATGCTAGCGCTGTATTAACAACGCTTAGCGCAAAGGCGATAATTTTCCAGTGATAGCGATGTTTTCCATGGAACATCGCTGGTTTTCCAGCGATGTCCCATGAAAAACGGCGATATACTTGGCGATAGGGCCTGTGGTCTTAGCCACACAATCCACCCCCATGTTAGGTATGCCTTAGTCAGGAATTTAGCAGACGTTAAATTCCTGCGTTAAGGCATACTTAACGCAATTTAAAATATCGCTAACCCATGTTGCTAATATGGCGATACCTGGGTTAGCGATATTTCCCCCTGTTGTTTTCACAGGCACGCCCCCTTTGCATCTCATTAGCGATGCGATGGGAGGCGTGCAGAAAACGGACGCTAAGTCAGAAATCACGCGCTAGCGTGTCCTTGTTAATTCGGCGATAAAATTATCGCCGCTTTTCGTCCGAAAACGGACGCTAAAGCGGCGATAATTCATTAACGCCGCCTTGTTAATATGCCCCCTTGGGTTTTAGTGCCGGTGTCAGGTTTTCCCAAGGGTTTCTCGTGCTGCACGAAAAGGAGAGACAGCCTTGTCCCACGTCACGTGTGCACAACAGTTTAGCAGATGCCCTGCCTAGTAACGAAAACCAGGGCTTTAAGTGGGATGAAAAATCTGGGGGGGGTCTCTCAAAGGGACCTGGTTGATGTAATTAGGGCATGGCTTAAAAACAAGTAGGATAAAAATCTGTGCTTAGCATAGTGGGCTGCCCGACTGGTATTTTGCAGCTTCTGTCATTGCATCCAGATATATATAATACATCAATGAACATTATACCTACAACAAGCCAGGACTATTGGCTTTGTCAATGGTTGTTAGTTGCATAAGATAAATAAGCACCCACTACAGCTTCGCTGTATATAAAATCTAAAAGTTTTCAGTTCTGAAATGATGAGACTGTTAAAGAACTTTAACGAGTCTCTTTGAAGTTAAATCAGAGGCAGTGAAGGGTGGTACCGCTGCTGAGTTAAGATTTTTTTTTTCATCCTAATGGTGAGGGCAAAAATGGAGAGCCCGATAGGGACCCGTCTAAGCACCTGCTTTTTAGAACTGCTGGTGCTGAGCACCAGCATGACCCAGCCCACTTAAAGCCCTGATGAAAACACAGTGCTCCTAAGCCAATCCAGATGCTTCTCCTGCTGTTACAGCAGCGCCTCGATTGGCTGGGGCAGGCGACTTCCACACTCATACTAATACCGGGGGCTGCAGCTTAGATTCACCCCTGGCCCTCTGTTGCACAGATGGAAGGACTAAGAGCAGGCCTCTAGTTCGCATGTCAGGGTGGCCGGAGAAAGGCAGTGTTGTGTAGTTCCTACAACTCTATATAGGATATGCGTGTTTAGACAAAATAAACTAAGGGATTGGTGTCCAGAGTGATTCCAGACACCCCCAAAGGATATGTTAGCCTTTAGACCAGCTAGCTCACAGTGCCACCATAAGCTCCCTAACCTTACCAAGGAGCAAATAGTTTCTGGCAGCTATTGAACTTGACAACCCTTGATCCTTCAGGGATCGTGGAAACTGCAGTAATTTTCGCTCAGTAACTTGTGCTCACAAAGCCTCAGAGAGATACACAGAATAAACGATGGGGACGTTTTCAATAAGCATTTATTGAACCAGCCTCACTCTAGTATAAAACATGTTTGCTGCGACAATCATTAGACAGAAACAGATGTATGAGATTACAAGCACCAACAGAGTAAATAAAAGGTAAAATTCTACCATGGTGCTAAAACAGTGAATATATGCAATCATATAGATACATGGCAGTAATCAAGCGTACTCCTGTCCATGCGTGACTAGTAAGGCCAATCCCGTTTTTTTTCTTAGAATTCTGGAACTTCTAGTTCTGGTTTTATACTGGGTTAACTAAAACTTCAAGTTCCAGAATTCTAATAATAAAGAACAGGTCTGGACTAGCTAATCGTGAATGGACCTGGGAAACGCAGCAGCTATATAACGACCTGGAATGACGTGGTCACCCTATTCAAGTGGAATTGGGAACCCTTCCTTATAATAGTGCCTCGCTTGATTGGTCAAGCCTCCTTTACAGAGAGTGTGTCACCTGAACGTCACAGGGTCTTTTCAGGGTTGGTAGAGCCTTTTAGCCTTCTAATGTTGGTTTAGTGATTAACACTAAGTTGAGTAGGAACATCTATTATTAAAGAACCAAATATGATGTGCTCTATACATTATTATCAATATTAGCACTGACATCAGTGTTCCCCTTTAGAGGTGAACATCTCCCCTGCACACCCTTGACATGGCCTAGTATAGACCCTGCATCAGGACTTTCCTTTCTGCTTCTCTAAGACAGGTGCCTCAAACAGTAATTGCAAATACAGATCAATATGTCCAAGCTGGACTGCTCCCTAGCAGTCGAGTTGACAGGTGCTTCAGCAGATCGATATCCCAGGACTCTGAAAGGAGCACAGCTGTAAGATATGAGTGGAATCTGCTGCTGCACACTCACAATGTACAGCAAGGGCCGGTCCTTGGGTCCACGCCGTTTTAAGACTGTTCATTAGGCATCACAATTGTTTCAACTTCATTGGCTAAATCGACTTACGGATTTAGTAGTTCTTAAAGCGGATTGTTAAAATAATCCAGAACTTTCTTATACCACAGGAGTCTAATTCTCTGTGTCAACAAAATAATCATTGGCAATGCCAATAGGTCTGGCTTCAAAGTGGTGTTGTATAGTAATGTGAAGCATTACAAGTAGATATCATGGGGATGGACATGTATTTGTGTGGAAGCAAAAAACTGTACAATAATCTTGGTGTAGGTTAAAAGGTCAGGTGGCAGTTGCACTTGCAAGCCAGACCTAAAATCCATGTGGGTTAATGACTGCCCTCCTCCCAAATCTGCTGCCGCCAGAGAATAAATACCATAAATTATCTAGTTATCTAAGACTCTTTAATAGCTTTATTATGTCAAGTGTGTGCCACTGAAAGTTCAAGCTCAGGCAGCTGGATAAATAAACAAAATTATCAGAGATGTGTGGAGAGCAAGCACTTTCTTGTGGAAGCACACAACTTCTGCCCTATCAAAACATGAGCTCCTGGATCCCAACATGTGGGTGGAGCCAAAACCCCATTCTACTGGTGATTCTCACATAATTGTCTGGCGACAGCTGCGCTGTCAAGCCAGACCATAAACATTCTTGTGTCCTTCAGGATGGGATGAGTCTGGTAGAAGTAATTCATAGTGCGCATCTTCAGTACTGTGGTCTAGTCAAAACAATGCTCACTGAAAATAACATCTAGAAGATATCTTTTACTGGAGATATTCCATCAGAAGTAAAAGTCCAATCAGTATTGCTGCTAGTGTGTCAGGGCTGCTCACTTGTATGCACAGGGTGTCAGGGAGGCTGCTAAAATATTGCTCTGTAGAAATCTCAATCCCATTCCATGATTTGCCGTATGAGTCAAGATGATTAGTTTTATTTTTTTTTATGTGAAATCCATCTAGTTTAAGTAAAATATTTGGAATTAAAATGGATAAAAAACGCCTCTTTGTCACTTAAAAGTACATTGGATCGAGTAATTTGCTTCACATTTGCAAGACAGCTTTTAATTGTCTGTTGGTGAAAGCCTTTTGTGGGCCATACCAAAAACTGACAGAGGACTTCGAGCCCACCCATTGCTTACAATTGGCTGGCTTTATTCTCACACTCATTTGCTTGCTTCTTATTCAATGGCTTACCTTCTTCTTCTTGTGTTGGTCTCTCCCCTGAAGCATTCTCTCTTTACCATCCTTTTGAATGACTGTCTTGTATCCTTCCATTGTTCACACTTAGAGAACTACTTTTTCTTTTTTATTACGAATTCCAGGAGAGCCTGTGTTATCTGTCTCCCTCTACCTCCCTATTGCTTTCCTTTTACACATGTCCCATCTACTCCACAATTGCTCTACTATCTCTGTTGTTCCTTGAAAGATGTTTTCATTTAATTTTTACAGGTTCAACAGCTCACATTTGCTGAAGGGCCGGTCCGCATTCCAGCACTTTTGCACACCTCCTTTGATTCAATCCACCAGCTCTACACCCACTACTTCTTGGCATTCCCCCACTATCTCATCAATTGCGCCTCCATCCCTCGCCATCAATTTCAATTTTTTTCATTTTCATTTTTAGAGGGCCCTCAGGAACCCTGTGCTGTCAGGCCCCTCCTCTATCTAGGAAGCATTTTTCACAAATAAAATGTAATTTGTTTTATATACTGCTCAAAGTAGTGTCTGCCATCTGAGATTGGCGCATTGCCCAAAAAAATTTGGTGACCACATCATTCTGTAGGTGTGCGTGTGTAGTGACACATGCAAGTTCATCTGTTCATACACAGGCCTACAGAATTATGCAGCCATCAACAACCTCATCATCATGCCCTTCTCTCTCTCTCTTTTTGGTTTTTTGCTGATGCTGAATAGCTTCAGCAAAAAGCACTGGCAAAGCCAATATGTCAACAATGTGAGGCCTGCTGGCTTTGCCAATGCTTCTTTTGGTTCAATGACAAAATATTGTGTTAAAAAATATTGAATCACATAAATATGGTGTCAAAAATATCTTTTACATTCATATTGTCTTTCTATATATATATTAGGAAATGCGTCAAAAACATTGGGGAAAGGAATATCATTCAAAACAAGGTAAGTATAATCATTTTTTTAAATAAATGTAAACGTTAAAGTAATATTTAAAAAATATTATGTAACTAAACATAATGCAATGTAAACTACATAGTTTTAATCAATGAATATAATTATATGTTTATATATATCTATATAAAACAACAGTAAATATTTTTTTTCAAATAAATCAAAATTGAAATAGTAAAAGTAAAGCTAATTTCAAATTTGTAAACATGTATACAACTAAAAAATATATTTCTAATATTAAATATTAACAAACATATAAAAATAGTTTTAAATAATGTTTTAAATAAAATATAATAAATAAACAAAGAACTATAATAAATATACACATATATACCGGTACATATCTGTGTGTGTGTGTGTGTGTGTGTATATATATGTATATATATATACACCAAAAATCCAAATATGTGCGCTCTCAGGATACCAAATACACAAACCAGATGACAAGATGCTTAGGGGCCGATTCCGATCTCGGCCGGTAGGGCTCCGAATCGGATTCGGATTTACCGGATCCGATTCGGAGCCCTGTTTCCGACCGAATCGTACGCGGGTCCGGCCGAGCGAGTACGATGCAGGCACCCGCGAAAACTCCGACCGACTCGAACGCGGCTTCAACACGCTCCGACCGACTCGCAGGGACACGACTCGCACCGCGCTATGGAGACGTTTCCCGGCCGGGTAAGTACGATGCACGCCGCGAGCAGTCCGATCGACTCGCGCCATCCGGCTCGAAAAAGCTGTCGGAGCCGGACTTTGGGGGTCCGCGTCGGACCCCCCTGTACGCGTAGGCGCGTGAGTCGCACACAGGGGGGTCCCATGGGTCCCACCTACCTGTGCGTGTATGGCGTGAATTGCTTCGCCGCGTACCCGCTGTAGGGTGCGCCCTTGTCCGCCTCGCACCCATTGAGTCAATGGGAGCCCGCGTACGCGTTGTACGACGGGCTCCCATTGACTTCAATGGGAGTCCGACCGACTCGAGTCCGATGGCATGCGTGCGCATCGTACTCGTTCGGTCGGACTGCCCGAGTCCGATTCGGTCGGAAATCTCTCCGGGTCCGGCTCGGTCGGAGAGATTTCCGGCCCAAATCGGAATCGGCCCCTAAGTGTTTATTACACTACGCGTTTCGACTGCGTCCGCAGCCTTGATCACGTGTAAAGTGCACAGCCAATGAGTGTCCTTATAAAACATGGCTGAAACAAGGTTGAAACAAATGATGGGCAAATACAGCATCCGACAATGTCGGCCATATTGGAGTGGTTACACAAAACAGAGTGGTATTCATAGTGCATACTGGGACTCTAATCACCAATGAATTCATGTAAAACAATTATGTAAACCTAAATTGATATTGTATGACATTGAGCATTTGCCCGACATTGCCCTCCACATGAATTTCTGCACGTTTATATACGGCTCTAGTGGCCATGACATTTATTATTATTTTTCTGTAAGTCTGGCACTGTATCCTTCCCCGCTCTTGTGGGCGTCAAGCTGCTGGCATTTACGAACGTATTGATGTGTATTTTTCAGTGTTATGATTTATTTTAATCCTCGTCACTGTTTCTTGGCAACTGCCAGGGTTCATTGTATAGAATACCGCTCCACGTAGATGAATTTTGGAGCCTTCTTTCATGTACACGATTGTTTCATATTATGTATCGCTCCATAATTATGTATTCCAGAATGATTACGGGGATATAGGAATGGACACCAATTATTATTTTTGCTAAAATGAATTGTGGCACCTACCTATCTTCTACATAATGTTGACGGAGTATTTTCTCTATGTTTATGATTAACAAGATAGTAGTGCTGTTAAATATCAGTGTGGAGTTTGGACAATAGTAATGCATACTCAGTATTACCATGGAGATACATATGTACTTTTGTATGTATAACTTTATTTTTTGCATTGAGTTGCACGGATGTTTCATATTCATAGTATGTCCTCACTTTCCATGAACCAAGAATTGTATTTCTAAAGGGGATGTCACACAGGTTTCTCACTTCACAAAGGCTTTGCCGAAACGCGTTGTTGTTTGTGTGCACAATAAATCCATTGTGCTGTCCTCAGGTGTGCCGCTGTTTTCTTCGGGATCTTCCTGGAATGACTGGTTTCCCCAAAAATTAAGCGGCTGCTGCCACCGCTGCAGGCACCGGCATCGTGGGAGGTGGATCGGCTAAGTGCTGCAGGAGTCAGAAGAATATATATATATATAAATATATATATATATATATATATGTAAACATATTATCAACTTATTTCCAATTAAATCATCTAAAAATAGAATTAACAGCAAAAACAATTATAAAAAATATGTAACAATTATTTAAACTAATATAATATATATAGAAATTATAAAATAATATGAACCCAAGAAAAAGAAACAATTACAAAAATATAAACATACAATATAAAAACAGCAAAAAAACCTACTATGAATGCAGGTTAGCAAACATTATTTAGAGTATTTAACTTACAAAGGATTATTATGCTATTCCCGCTCCATCCTATAAAACAGCGAAATAAGTGTTGCACTTTGTAAGGGGTCATACTTGCCATTCCCACTTCACTCTAAGCAACAGTAGAGAAAATGTTGGACTACTGAGGGGTTAAATTAACTATTCCCACTCCAATTCGAGCAACAGTAGGGAAAGTGTTGGAGTCTGGAGGGATTAAATTTACTATTCTCACTCCAGTCTTAGCAACACCACAAAAAGTGTTGCACTCCACAGGCGTTAGATTTACTATTCCCACTCCAGTCTATGCAACACTACGGAAAGTGTTGGACTCTGGTAGGGTTAGATATACTATTCTCACTCCAATATTTGCAATAGTAGGGAAAGTGTTGGACTCCAGGGACTTTTATTTACTATTCCCACTCCGATCTGCAGAACAGCAGGAAAAGTGATGAACTCCAAGGGGTTAGATTTACTATTCCCATGCCAATCTAAGCAGCAGTAGGGAACTTGTTGGAATCCGGAGAGGTTTCTTTTACTACGCAAACACCATGCTAAGCAACTGTAAAGAAAATGTAGGACTTTGGAGGGAATACAAATAAAGTTCCACCTCCTAATAACTTTCTAAAAAACATGTAAATACCTAAAATTTGAAAATAAAATCTTATTATAAATAAAACATTCATAATAAAATTTAAAAAAATCAAAATATAACTAAAATACATTTAAATAAAATGTACTTCTCTACCACAGAGAAACAAAGAAACACCAACAATTACTAACATAATAAATTCAACAATATTTATTTTAAAATATTAACTTAACCAAAAGAAACATTTTAAATAATAAAATACACTTTACATGCATTAATAGTAAAAACACTTAACACTGCATTAATAAATAAAACAAATAAAGTATATCATATTTCCAACATTAAAAAGATACATAAATATAATTAATCAATTTAATATTATTGAGAACTAATTTGAAAAAAATACTATAATTTCAATACCTTCCCACCCTACTACCCTAAACAATTAACAAACTGCTACTAAAATATGCATTACTAACAAAAATCTAAATATTTATATACACTGTAAAATTAATAAAAAATAGAAGAACTATTACAAAGTAAAATTCTTTACATAATTAATCATAAATTACATAATTAATAAAATTAATACAATTTAAGTAGCATTAAAATAAAATTATTTGTACTTTAATGAACCTCCTAACCCTATTCCCCTCCAAAATCAACAACCTGAAATATAAATTAACAACAAAAATAAAATCATTTAAATATATATTAAAATGCTTGAAAAGATATACCAACAATCAAAAAGTAAACCAGTTAAAATAATTAATTGCATAATTATTGAACAGTTACAAATTAATTAGCATTAATATAAAATTGTTAGTATTTACATAACCTTCCCACCTGCTACTGTACCCACTACAATACTAAAAATAACTTTGAAAAGATTTAAATACACATTAAAATAACCTTAATTAACTGAAATATATAAAAGAAATATTAAACAATTAAAAATTATAGTAATCAAGAAATATTTATTTACAATAAAAAATCAATTAAAAATACAATTAAATGGTCTGGCAAGATGGCGTCTGAGTGAGGCCACCACTTACCTCTCTCCGCTCCTGCTGGAATCATTCCGTACGACGGACCGGATCATGCGCTGGGGGTATAACTGGGCCGGTGATGTCCACAGTGTTCTTCGTTGGCCCCTCCCGACAGCTCTCCAAGCCGGGCACCGGGCTCACTCCTGCGGGGGGAAAAGGAGCTTTTGTGGTGGACGCTGGGAGGCTCTAACGCGGCTTCTCCTGACAGCTGCTGCAGGGGCTGGGCACGCCTACGGCTTCCACCCACTGTGGTTGCCTGGAGACGATAACGCTTTCCTGACTGGAGCACTGACAGGGTCAGTTTCAATGGCTACGCGGGAGAAGGGGAAGCCGTGAACAACTACCTCCTCCATACAGCTACGACGGGAGGGGGTGAATTGAAAACAGAGATCAGGAAAGGAGACTCGCAAGGTGATAAACCAGAAAATGAGAGATCTGAGCCTCCTGTAAAGACAAATTCCCGACACTTGAAAACGCCTGGTGAGGTAGGGAAATCGCAACCCTCCATATCGAATATCTTTCTGCCCTTAGATATGGGGGAGAGGAAAACCCCATGATGGAGAGGCAAAAGGGTCAAGACAATGGCGAATTGAAGCAGACAGAGAGCAATCGAGCGAGAAAGCCAGCTCATATGGCAACACCTGGCAATCAAAGAGAAGAATCAGAGATACCTTTTGGGAAAAGCATTACCCCATGGCTGGTGAATTGTGACAATAATATTGTAGAAGCAACCTCGCACACCTTGTATACCAGTCCAGTGGGGAGAGCTGTAACTGATGACATGCACCCCCCCATGGTGATTACTGATGTGTCAAGTAATGAGCGAGGCAGCAGGACAATGGATATGGCAAGCACCAATAGGCAACATATTCCCAGCGGGAGCGAGGTCCAAAAGGAAACAATGGAGGCTGGCTGTTTATCCCCAGATGCGCTGGGGGAAAAATTCTTCTCTTTGACTGAAGAAGCAGAGGTATCGGATACCAGCCTATTTGTCAGCAGCCATGGTGATGGCGGAGGCTCATCCTCAGGTAATAGCAGCCCACCGGAGAAGAACACGACTGCTAAAAAAACAAAAAAACGTGCGTCTGGGAAAAAGACCTGCAAGAAAAACCCAGGTGATCATTAGACGGTTGAGGAATTGGGCTGGGACTATTCAGCCATACAATTGTTGCCCCAGGAAGATACAAATGGGGAAGGAAAGCAATCAGCAGGAAATGTCAGAGGGGATCAGGATCATTCAAATTGAGGAAATCCGGTTAAACCCTCACTAGCTCTAATTTTGCAGTCCCTACGAGCCTTTCAGGATGATGTCAAGTCCGACAATCGCCAAGCATGGCTGGCCTCCAAGAAACTCCAAGGATCGGAACGGAAAGTGGGGAAAATTTGTTCTGATATCTGATATCTCGGAGCGATTGAACATGGTAGAGGCACGTACTGAAGTGTTAGAAAACACAGTTGAGACTCTGAAGGTTCAGGCCACATCTCAGGAGAGCATTTTAAAAGATGTCATGTGGGAGCTCGAGGATTATGAGAACTGCCAGCGCCATAACAATCTAAGGCTGCTAGGTGTCCCTGAGAGCTGTGAGGGCAATGATGTAAGAAAGTTTGCAATAAACATGCTGAAGGGCTCCCTACCCGAGCTTTCCACAAGGGACTCGGATAAGTAAGTCCAACGTGTTCACCGATTTCCTCTATCACCATCAAGACACTCATACGGCGAAAGGACGCTACCCCGTTCTATATTGATCTATTTTAGCAATTTTCTTCTTCGACAGGCTGTGTATGACCTTGCCAGACCCAACTCTAAAAGAAGCTTCGAAGGATTCTTCTTCTTTGCCAAACCTGACTTCGCACATGCCACTGTGGAGAGGAGATTGCGGCTTAGCCAGTTAATAACCCCATTTCAATCTGCAGGGGCCTGGTATTTTTGCAAAACCCAGCCAGGCTGAAAGTTGTCTATAAGGGTCAGAATTTCAGTTTTACCTCTGAAATCCAAGCCCAGAAGCTTCTGGATGATATTGTAACAGGGACCCTGGGTGTTAAATCTTAAGTATGTAACAAAATACAGAAATATGCTGGATTGAGGCTGGTGACTTTTCTAGTTTGGGAAAGTTAAACATGTCACTGTGCATTAACTGAGGGGGAAGAGGTGAAGGGAGAGGAGGAGTGGTCTAGACGTCCTCACACAGGCTCAAGGCTGAGCCTGATTGCCTAGGTATTGGTGTTGAGTGGGGGTAGGCAGAGGGGGGGGGCATCTCAGACAGGGGATGAAAGGGATAGACTTATCACTTTTTTTTCTTGGCATCATAGTTATCATTTCTGTTATTTTCTTTAAAAAGAATGAGGCTTTTGGGTTGGTGGTAGTGCTCTATAGAGATGGGGTCTCAGTATCAGGTTAATGGCACAAGCCCGTATGGGTATACTTAGAGTTGCGACTATTAATATCTGCGGCCTAGATGATATCAAGAAAAGACAGAAGGTAGCGGTTGGGTTGCAATCGCTTGGTGCTAATATTATTTGCCTCCAAGAGACGCATATAGAGGGGTCACAACTGCATATTTTAAAAACACTGGGATTTAGGGTATTTAGTTCAACAACGCAGGGGGCCAGGGTGCGGGGTGTGGTGTTAGTAGCTAAAGGAGGTGGGATGCAATTCACCCGATCATGTTCTGATAAATTTGACCACTGGGCGATTACGAAATGCCAATATAGTGCGGGAAAGAAATTGACATTATGCACATTATATGGATGTAACAGTGATGACCCTTCTGTGTTGGATACTATTTCGAGTGAACTTGCCCACTGTCCTCTCCTTCTTATCGTGTGTGGGGATTACAATATTAACCTACCTAGTGATTGGTCTCTGGAGGCAGGATGGAGGTTTGCAGGTAGGAAACCAAAAGTGTTTCATGCTCTAAGAAATCTGTGTCAGACTCATGGTTTGATTGATTGCTGGCATTCGTTAAAACCGAATGACCCAGTGAATACCTTTTTTTCTAACCCGCACATGACCCTTGCTAGACTGGACTATATGTTTATCTCTAACTCATTAAACTCGAAATGCCATATAGACAAGCTACCACGAGTGCTCTCAGATCATAACCCGTTGATGCTTGAGTTAGAAGTGGAGCTATCCAACCCTAACATAAGGCCCTGGACATTTAAGCGAGCACTGTTGCTCAATGCTGGATATTGTGCACACATGAGACAGTGGATACTAATATTTCTGGGGGATAACATGGGGAGTACCTCAATCGAGGTAGTGTGGGATGCCATGAAGGCAGGTATCAGGGGAGAAACATTGCGGTATTCCCTAAACCTTAATAACAGGCTAAGCAATCCATGAAGGCTCTACAGGATAATCTGGGGGTGGCAGAAGAGGATTTGGGAAGAGCGGTTAGAGAGGGTCAGGATCTGGGGACAGCACAGCTATCACTGACGTACTTGTGGATAAAGCCAAGAGTAAAGCAATAACTCAAAAAGAAACAGTCTATGAGCTCAATGAGCAGATTGGTCACCAGCTGGCAGTTTGCAGTAGGCAACAAACAACCTCAAACATAATCCGAGAGATCAATGACCTGGTGCTAGGACAGATCACCAACCCAGATCTAATTATGGATGCATTTAGGAGGTTTTATCAATCTCTATATCAGGTGTGATCAGGGTGATATTAAGGGGTACTTAGACTCAGTATCACATGTAAAGTTTGTGAAAGAAGATCAGGAAAGCTTAGACAGCCCACCCTATTGGGCCAAAATATTGTTGACCATAAACAGCTTGGCAAGAGGGAAAGCCGCTGGAACAGACGGCATCCCGACTGAGTTCTACGTCACCTTTTCCAGCCAGTTAAAAGATATTTTTTTTTAAAAAGAACAAATCCCCTTTACAATTGGGCTCGTACCATCCTATCACACTGATAAATGGGGATTCGAAGATTTATTCAAAACTGCTAGCCAGTAGACTAGCACCTATAATACAGAAGGTTATCTCTGAACGCCAGCACAGGTTCATTCCTGGGAGGTCCACAATAGATCACACTCAGAAATTTATTGCATTATTTGACATCACCAATGTTGCTGGATACTTTATGGCTCTTGTTCTGTTAGATGCAGAAAAAGCCTTTGATAGGGTCTCCTGGCAATATCTATGGACCGATTTGTCCAGGATCGGGATTAGGGATGGTTTTATTCAAGCGATCAACACTATGGGGCCGATTCCGATTCGGGCCAGAAAACCACCCGACCGACTTGGTACGGGAATATAGTCCGACCGACACGTACCTGCGCCGTCCGACCCGGGTAGTACGATGAAATGCATGTGAATCACGACCGACTCGTACGGAACTCAAGCCGAACGACCGACCCGGACGGAAACAAGCTATCCGGCCGGGAAACCACGCGAATAGAACCGACCGACACGCACCAGGAATCAACCCGAACGAAACGTACCCGCGAACTCCGACTCGCGCAGTACGATGCAATGGGTGCAAAATCAGACCGATTCGCACGGAGCCCAAGCCGTACGACCGACACGCATACAAAAGCCAGCCGAACAAACACAATACTCCGCGACCGACGCGTATGCCGCATATGAAACCTAGCTGAAACACAGCGGGAACGACTCGGAGAGGCGCGCACAAGACAACTGCAACGTCCTACTCGGTCAGAAGTACGTCTCCTACATGCACAATAATTACAAATGAAAAAATACAAAAAAAGAGGGCCAAACAAGCAATGACAAAGCCAATAAATACAGGGGGGGGACAATGGAACAAGGACACACCCCCAACTCCACCTACATAAAGGCCACAAATCCCTACCATGATCCTTTGCAAATTCCACTGACCTGCCAGCACAGAACACCATCAGACAGCAAACACAGACACACACACAGCTCATCCAACACAAAAACCACACACCATTAGCACCTCAACAAATAGAACCCTCACACACACCCAGCAAAACCTACACTCACACACCCTCACTTGCACACACACACACATCAATCACCACCACCACCCATCACCATGCCCCTAAAGAAGAATCCAAAGTTCCTAGATAGTGAATTGGAAGTCATGGTAGACGAGATCCTGAGGGTAGAGCCACAGTTGTTTGGCACATTGGTCCAACAGACCCCCATGGCGCAGAAAACCAAGATGTGGGCGAGGATCGTCGACAGGGTCAACGCACAATCACCATGTTTGCGCACAAAGGAAGACATCCAGAACAGGTGGTATGATGTGCGCAGGAGGGTCAGGGACCTACTGAAGAAGGATTACCTCCTGAGCCAGCACACCGGCAGTGGCCCTCCTGCCAAACCAGTATACCTCAGGCCCTGGGAGGAGAAGGTGCGGGCCATCCTACCACCAGTGAGCGTATATGGACTAACAAACATCCCAGAGCCTGGTGAGTACACAACAAATATACACAATATTGTGTGACAATACACACACATCACTGTCAAGGGGATAGTCAAACCATGCACCCCTAGCAAATCCACAGCAACCAAAAGATAATCATCCCAAGATGTGTATGTTAGTCAGATAAACACAATACATGCCATGTCATAGTGATATGTAACTGTGTCATGACATGTACAAACCCAATAACAAATAGAGCTAGGCAGTGGCACAAATCTAACCAACAAACACTGTCAGATATTTAGCCACCACTAGAACACCACCTCACAGGGAAGCTCACTGAAAGAAAGGAATCCTGTGTATGCTGATGAAGTTAGTGTAGCCAAGAGCATGATGGGAGTCGTAGTAACAGATAATGGGCAGCCTCACATTTGGCCCATCAACACCACTCTGAACCATGCTCACAACACAGGGAGTGGAAAAGGACTGACAAGATGGCTGACACTGGGTACTGCTGTGAGGAGCACAAGGCCCTGCTCGGAACTGTGTACCAACAAACAACAGGACCACACTGTCAGCCATCTTGCCATAGCTGTCACACTCACACACAGTGAAGTCCACTCAAAAGGAAGGAAGTATGGGCATGCTGGGAAGGGGGTGTAGGCAATAGCATGATGGGAGTTGTAGTCACAGATATTGCTCACCCTCACAATTGGCCCATCAACACCACTCTGAACCATGCTCACATCACAGGGAGTGGATAAGGACTGACAAGATGGCTGACACTGGGTACTGCTGTGGGGAGCACAAGGCCCTGCTGGGAACTGTGCACCAACAAACAACAGGACCACACTGTCAGCCATCTTGCCATTGCTGTCACACTCACACACAGTGAAGTCCACTCAAAAGGAAGGAAGTATGGGCATGCTGGGAAGGGGGGTGTAGGCAATAGCATGATGGGAGTTGTAGTCACAGATATTGCTCACCCACACAATTGGCCCATCAACACCACTCTGAACCATGCTCACATCACAGGGAGTGGATAAGGACTGACAAGATGGCTGACACTGGGTACTGCTGTGGGGAGCACAAGGCCCTGCTGGGAACTGTGCAACAACAAACAGCAGAACACCACTGCCTGACATCCTGAAAGCCAACTTGCACTCCCTGCAATGCAAGCACGTTGCATGGTGGGATATCTGGCTGGGTGGGAAGGAGGACTGACAGCACTGACCATAGTTACAAGCAGCTCTCCTCACACCCCGCCCCCCTCAACACAAACTCCACATAACCCACCTGGGAGAATGCAATGCCTCACACTCCAAATGAAGATCCCACAAGAACCACCACCCTGGGCAATGCTGTGTGAAGCACAGGGACACTCTTGGGACTTGTAGCCAAACAAACGCCAGGACAACACTGTCAGCCTTCCTGTCAGCACAGGCACACTACCCCACAGGGAAGCAGAGTCAAAAGGAAGGAAGTATGGGCATGCTGGGAAGGGGGTGGTGTAGGCAATAGCATGATGGGAGTGGCAGTGACAGATCAACATCCCCCACCCACATGGCCCAGCAAGCTCACACTGAAGCATGCACACCTCACAGGGAGTGAAAAGCCACCTCAAAGATGTCTGACACTGGCCTCAGCTGTGGGGAGCACAAGGCCCTGCTGGGAACTGTGCACCAACAAACAACAGGACCACACTGTCAGCCATCTTGCCATAGCTGTCACACTCACACACAGTGAAGTCCACTCAAAGGGAAGGAAGTATGGGCATGCTGGGAAGGGGGGTGTAGGCAATAGCATGATGGGAGTTGTAGTCACAGATATTGCTCACCCTCACAATTGGCCCATCAACACCACTCTGAACCATGCTCACATCACAGGGAGTGGATAAGGACTGACAAGATGGCTGACACTGGGTACTGCTGTGGGGAGCACAAGGCCCTGCTGGGAACTGTGCAACAACGAACAGCAAGACACCACTGAATGACATCCTGAGAGTCAACCTGAACCCACTGCAAGGGAGGCATGCTTCATGGTGGGATAACTGGGCTAGGTGGAGAAGGATGGCCGGATGTCCACCAAATACAACCAATGCTGGCCATGCACACACCTCAACATTCACATTGAAATGCCCCAGGTATGCAGGACAATGTGCTACACCAATATCAACCTCTTACTGTGACAACTTAGGACAATGCAATGTACTGGAGAGGTGTGGTGCAGCGGCCAGGGCAGCTGACTTCGGAGCACAGTGTTCACGGTTCGATCCCCGGCTCCGGCGGCAGCTCAGCACCATGTGACTCTGGGCAATAGCTCACTTAATTTCCATGACGGCCCCCAGCGCCTTGAGACCCGAAAGGGTGAGTAGCTGCGCTATATAAAAACGGACTTACATTTTTTTTTTTTACATGCCCGCATCCAGAGGTACAGTCACAACTGTCAGGTGTGTGAACCATTGATGCCTGTAGAAACATAACATACAATGTGTGTCTCTTCCAAATACAGGTGATGATGGGGACACAGCAGCAGGCGAGGAGGAGTCCCTGTCCCAGGCTCTGGGGGACACTGAGCTCACTGGTGTGGAACAGCCTCTGCCCTCCTCGGATGGCAAAGACCTACCTGGCCCCTCCGGTGTGAGTCATCATGCAGCACCAGCAGGACCAACATCTGCACCCCCTGCACCCACCCCTCCAACAACTGCCAAGACACAGACCACCCCCGCCGACACGGACAGACCAAGGACCACTGATGACAACAGCACAGGGCCCCAGGCCCACCGTGGAGCAACGGACAACAACACCACTAACAACCCCCAAGGGGGCCTCGGGTCACCTGTGCGTGCCACCGCAGGTCCTGCACGTGTCGCCAGGGGTGGTGGGAGGGGTGGTAGACATAGGTCGCTGCTTGCAGAGCGGTCTGGACTGCATGATGACCCACAACTGGCACGCATTGCTGATGCGTACCAGAATAGCACCAGAGAGGTCAGACAGGTAGTGGGGATCCTCAAGGACATACAACAGCAGCAGGCTGCCCATCATGCCTGCTTGGACTCCCACATGTCCCGTGTGGAGACACACATGTCTCGCATGGAGTCCAAGTGGGACACATTGCAAGAACTCACAGCGGTGCATAGGGACATATTGACATGCCTCCGCCAGATTAGCACCAACATGGCCACACCTCCCTGTGTGCCCACAACATCTGGTGCTGCAACAACCGCCACTGCCACAGGGAGGGAGGAGGACTCTGGCGGAGACTCCCCTGCACCGCAGCAGCCTGCACGTGAGGGTCCCCCCCAAAGAAGAGGGGTCGTCCGAGGAAGGAAAACTGAGAGGTTGATGGCCACGTACATCCCCCAGGCAGCCAACACCTGTTCCAGAAATTCTCCTTTGTGTGCAAACTTTTCACCCTGTCGAATGCAACACAACTCTCCCACATGACATGGGGAGTTCAAGTTGGACTAATGTATCATATGACTGTGGACTTCACTCAGGACATTTCTGCTACCAAGACTTGCAACTCATCTGGGAACTTTGGATCACAATCCCAATGTACAGCACCCACCATCCTGTGCACTATACACACACACATTTTTGTAAATAAAATCACTAGTACACCATACTTGCCTCTGTTGTTATTCAAATGTGGATACTGTTATGGTGATGATGATCTGCTAAATTACACTGTGTATGCTAACTGCTACAGCAAGTACAACACCGTCATGTGAGTCATGGTGACGTGACACATATGAGGGAGACACACCACTAGGGCTACACAACACAGAGACACCAGGGCCATCGGACTCATCGCCTACAGTGATGTTGCCAGGAAATACTGTGGAATGCACAGACACCACACCTATTCAGAGTCTGTGTCTACTAGCCCACAGGTGCAGTAAGCAAATGTCAGTCAGATGTGTGACCACAGACAACGCACATCCCAAAGTGAAGCACAGGTTTATTACACATTTGCAACATGTTGTTTCCACTACAAATGCAAGGTTTACCCACGTGGCAGTGGCCACACAGTCAACAAGTGCAGAAGATATGAAGTCCAGGGGTGTGTGGCACATCACCTGTAGGGAAACGACTGCTGCCACCCTGAAAGCTGAATCATGGTGTCGGGGGATCCAAGTTGACCAAAGTACTCAGTAAGCACCCTGTGAAGGACAGACATGACACACAGTTAAAACCACTGAAGAACAGGACAGAACTGCAATACTCATGCCCAATACATGTCACAAGACAACTACACAAAACCAAGTTATCATGTCAACACTGTTGGGGAGTACAGACTACCTGTAAGGACACATTGCTGCACGCATCCAGTCAAGTAGCACATGGCCACACTCAAACAGCACCAGAGCACCACCCACACATATCATGCAAACTCACATCATTCACATTACATCTCCCTGGATACTCACATTCAGCTGAAGAAGTTGGTGATGAGCTGTGTGCAGACATCACCATCATCATCATCATCATCACTGGCATCGTGGTCCAGGCCAGGATCCTCCACAGGTGGCGGACGTTGGTCATCGTCATCCAGGATGAGAGGCAACTCCTTCCGCACTGCCAGGTTGTGTAGCATGCAGCAGACGATGACAATCTTGCACACCTTTGCTGGGGCATATGGGAGGGCCCCTCCTGTCTTGTCCAGGCAGCGGAAGCGGCTCTTCAGGAGACCAAATGTCCGCTCGATCACTCTCCTGGTCTGACCATGTGCCTCATTGTAGCGCATCTGGGCTGGTGTCACAGGGTTCCTGAGGGGTGTCAGCAACCACGGCATGTTGGGGTATCCGGAGTCACCTACGGACAGACAAGTGCACATTAGCTGAGTTGGAAAAGTGGGCGGAATACTACAGAGCAGAACACACACAATGGTACAAAGTCAGTACACACCGACAAGCCAGGCACGCTGGTTCTGCATCTGTGCCATCATCCTCGGGATGCGACTACTCCTCATCACGTAGGCATCGTGTGCTGAACCAGGGAAACGGGCACACACATGTGTGATGCACATATCTGCAAGACATACCACCAGAGCATTGATCGAATGGTAATGTTTCCGGTTCCGGTATGCCTGCTCATGTGCCTGTGGTGGTACCAAAGCCACATGTGTCCCATAAATGGAGCCAATGACATGTGGCATCCTCCCCAGGGCATAGAAGTCACTCTTGATGTCAGTGAGTTGTTGACGTGTAGGGAAATAGATGTACTGGTTCAGGCATCTCAACATTGCCTCCAAAACATCGCGTAGGACACGGCTGAACATAGTCTGTGACATCCCACCGGCAGTCGCCACAGTGTGTTGAAAGGTACCAGTGGCAAAGAAGTGTAGGGCTGCCATTACCTTCACCTTGGGGGTCAGCGGCGTAGGGTACGGCCGGCCAGGTTGCAAATGTGGTGCCAAGCGCACTGCCAAATCCTCAATCAGCTGCCTGGTGAAGCGGTGCCGTCGGATGCTGTCACGTTCCACCATCGTTGCCAGGTCAGGGAATGGTCTATGGACAGCTGAAGCCCTGCAGTGCATAGGTTGAAGAAAGAAAGATTGTCAGTCACCCCACATATGTGCCATTGAACATACTTAATTTCACATGATACATCATTACGAGACACAAGTACTTGATGTGTGTGCCGTTCTGTTCGGACATAACTGGCACCTACATGGCCATCATCTAACTTCTCAGTACAACATGTGTGGACAACAGGTTCCAGGTTGTGCTATGGGAAACCATTAGGCTGTGTCACAGTACCCATTTACTGCTGTCACGTTCCACACACACACCACAGTGACATGTCTGGACAGATGCGCCACAGGCATCACAGCTCATTGACAGGTAGATTCCCAGTGACCCTGTCTTGCCACATGGACACTGGCATGACATGGCATATCATGTACACGTCAGAAAATGAAACATGACTCCCACAGGTAGTGGCCCCTGTCGCCGCCGCAGGACAGACATGGACGCCAGTGACGCACAACATCAAAGTCCATGCACAAACAACGTTGATGTGGAGACTGTCTCCCATCGTGCACATGGAATCAGAGACATCGGAAACACAACATGCACACAGACTGTGGAGGGCCATCACTATTGTGGCAATGGGTCACCCTGTGACGTACATGCCTTCCCCCATGGAACCCTGGGGGTATGTGACATGTCATACACATACACAACCTGGAAATGTGACCATGCCACATGCTCCGAAATGAACTGTTGCACATCACAGTGGTCATGTGCACAACACACAAAGGACCCTGTCCCCATGAACACATGCACAGCCTGGGTGTGGCTGCCCACAAGTGCCACCACAGAAACCACATGTTTACCCCCATACACAGAAAAGGTAATGCAGCCTTACAGGCCTTAGGAAACAGTGTGGACTGGGTGTGGTGTTGTAGGTGTGCCCCTGAGTCTCTGGCAGGTATATGTGGCTGGCATACGTTCACCAGTGACAAGCATGGTGACATATGCGAGTGACCTGTACAGGTACACGTTGTACAGCAATGGACCGATCGGTGTGCCCGGCCGGCCCATTGCATCTGTTGTGGGCGGGTACGCGTTGTACAGCAATGGACCGATCGGTGTGCCCGGCCAGCCCATTGCATCAGTTGTGGGCGGGTACGCGTTGTACAGCAATGGACCGATCGGTGTGCCCGGCCCATTGCATCTGTTGTGAGCGTGTACGCGTTGTACAGCAATGGACCGATCGGTGTGCCCGGCCGTCCCATTGCATCTGTTGTGGGCGGGTACGCGTTGTACAGCAATGGACCGATCGGTGTGCCCGGCCAGCCCATTGCATCTGTTGTGGGCGGGTACACGTTGTACAGCAATGGACCGATCGGTGTGCCCGGCCAGCCCATTGCATCTGTTGTGGGCGGGTACGCGTTGTGCAGCAATGGACCGATCGGTGTGCCCGGCCGGCCCATTGCATCTGTTGTGGGTGGGTACGCGTTGTACAGCAATGGACCGATCGGTGTGCCCGGCCGGCCCATTGCATCTGTTGGGAGCGGGTACGCGTTGTATCCCGACATACGCGTTGTACAGCAATGGACCGAACAGTGCGCACGCGTTGGCTGGGGCCTGGCATGGCAACGGACGCATATTCGAAGCTTCAACGAGTCTGATGCAGTGAATTCAGTTGGCCAGCCACAACAATGTTGCAAAATCATGGGTGTCATGAAGTTGGATTTTTGAAGGATGCTGTGGGCGTGTATTAGTGCTGCTATTCCATGGATTGGTCAGATTCAGAAGATGCAAACGACTTGGACCTATCACTTTGGACACATGGGACAGTATCTGCCTCTGCAGCACACATATAATGCTGGCTGTTCCCCTGAGAGCTCACTTGCCTGCACTACATGCTCCAGGACGACATCTGCCACCAACACTGCTGCTGTCTCTGCATCCTCTGGCTACTGCAATGGCACGTACTGTGGAGAGAGCCCCAGCCTTCAGCCTTGAGGAGAACCAGGCCCTGCTGGACAGCCTCCTTCCACAGTACAGCAAGCTGTATGGGAAACCAGGGGAGCAGGTGAGTGTGCTGTCCACTGCCTTACTAATTTTGCATGTTGTCTGACTAGCAGGACTTACAGTGTGCACACCACTGGCTAGCATGCTCACTGAGTAGTTCTGACCCCCCAAAGTGTGTAGTTACATGCACTGAACAGGTACAGTGCAGTAACAGTGCATTCCAACAAGGTTTACTTCCCATGCAATGATACCATGTAGTAACTGCTGGCAAACTGTTCATAGCCATCGTTGCACTGCCTGTGTACATCATATGCCCCAGTGATTGAGACATGTATATCCAACTGTGTGATGCATGTATATGTTGCATGTGTAGTAATGGCATTTTCACTTTGTCATCCTCACAGGTTGATGCCCACCAGAAGCAGGAAATCTGGCTGACCATCGCCCGGGCAGTAAGATCCGTGGGGGACTACAAGCGCTGGATCCGCAACTGCCAGAAGAGGTGGCAGGACCTTCGAGGCTGGACCCGGAGGATCGCAAGGGTCCAGCTGAAGCTGCCGCCTCCTCGCAGGAGGGGCGGACACCGGACCCTGACCCCCCACATGCTCAGGATCCTGGCGGTGGTCTTCCCTGACCTGGATGGGCAGCTGAAGGCCAGACAGCAGCAAGGAGGGGGTGAGTCCATGACAGCACTGTGCACTTTGTCTGACATGCTATGTGCCCTCCTCTGGCCTGGTTAAACTTCCACAGTACATCAGTCTTGTGGTCCAGGACCCTTGTCCCTCATCTGTGACATGCCCACTTCTCCTCTGATACGCATATGTGTGGCCCTTACAGTCAGGAAATTGTGTCACTTGGGGACTGTGTCATTGCATTTTGCTTTGCTCAAGGTGGGGGACAGCATTTGTTCCGGTGACTATGTTGTGGGATTCATGGGTGGGTCAATTGCTTACACAATGCCCAAGTTCTGACATGTAATCTGGGTGTAACTTTGATATGTGGTCCACTTGCTGATCTGATTCACCACATGTCCCTGGGGTATTTGGCACACCCCCATGCTGTGGGTGGGAAGAATGTTTGGGCCTCAGGAGTATGTATATCAAGTGTGTCACACATGCTTAGACACCTGCCTACTGTCCAGGACTCATCCCTCTTACAGGTGGAGCTGGACAGTCATGCCTACTCCAGGGCATACAATACACTCTGTACTCCCACTCCCGTGGATCATCTGACATGTTGTGATCAGTGACATGTTCCCTCAGGTGTCTGCCTCTGTGTCATTGTGCTGTGGCTTCGTTGTCAGGACTACTGGTATGTTTGTCGGTTAGGGCTCAGCATGCCATTTCAGATGTGACCATGAGAGACGATACTTCTGTGACTTATAGATGTTTGATCACTTGACTGTGCACACAGGTGTATGCGACTGTGACATTCAGGCAGCTGTTATTCATTCACAGCACACTGTGAGGTGCTCAAGTTCTGAGAGTTGTGTTCCATGTCCCCCATATGTCCAATTGGCATGACGTGGACAAATACTAGTTCAGATGATGTGGTGTGTGGGGGATGGACATGTGCACTTGTCAGTTACATAACTTGCATTCCCCATGTCCTAGGATTGTGACACAGTGCAGACTGTTGTTGGCTGGCTGCCATGGCCATGTGAATGGAGACAGTGATGTATGACTTTGCACGCATGCCTGTGTCATGGCATTAAACTTCCTAAGAGTAATCCTGCAGGGGAGTGACATGTGCAACATGCACCCCATTGTGGCATGGACTATCCGGACATGGGTGCATCATGGTGTCTGGTGCTGGTATGCATCACATGCATTTCTATTTAGACTCTGGCCATCCCTTTCTCCGGACACCTGCACTGACTCAGTGGCAAGAGATGTGATGTGTGCATGTTCACATACTTCACCGTGTTCCCTGCAATGTCCAACAACTGTGTAGGTGGTGCATGTGTCCACACTGGGGTCTTACCATCAGACAGGCACCAGACAGATGGGTGCAAGGGCAGGAGGGGTGTGAGTCCCATGGTTGACCATCAGACTGACAATTGGCTTCTCCAAATCTGTGTGAGGAGTTTTGGCAATGTTCAACTAAGGATGCCAGGGCTGGCTCTGTAAGTGCTGTACTTACTGTGGTGTGTGCGGTCAGTGCAGGTGACTGATGTTTGTCTGTTTCCCTAATTGTTTGCAGATACATCCACGGCCACAGGAGGGGACAGCTCCATGGACCAGGAGGAGCTGCGGAGCCAGACTGGGTCAGCATCCGACGAGTGGTCAGAGGGACCCAGTGGCACGGAGGGCGAGGGGAGCCACACCGAGGAGTCCTCAGCACCATCCACCTCAGCTGAGGACCACAGCAGCTCGGAGGATGACTCCCTTGTGGAGGCGGGTGTCAGCAGCCACCACACCCCAGCTAGTCTGTCTGGCCCCGCCACCACCACCACCAGCACCGCCCTCCCATTGGCTCCAATTCCAGAGGTCTGTGGAGGCTCCCGTGTTCGGGAGCGTGTCTCCTTCGTGCCAGGCACCGCACCCCCTGCCCCTGTGTCCCCTGCTGCCCTGAGTGAGGAGTCTGTGTACCTACTTCGGCAGCTCCATGTAGGGCAGACAGCAATGCTGAGTGTCCTCCATGCACACACCACTCTGTTGACACAGCTGGTGTCGTTCATGGAGGGCATCTCGACGGGTATGTCTGCCCTACAGAGGAGCAATAAGTCCATGGACTCCTCCCTGACGGCAGCAGTGTCCCTCCTCCAACAGTACCTCCCCCCTCCTACCTCTGCCCCATCCACACTTCCTGGCACCCTACCTGTCCAAAGCACATGCACACCTGCACAATCACCCAAACACACAGACACGAGCAGCACAGACACACCCAAGAGAAAGGCAAGACGTGCACACAAGCATCCTCAGGGGACAGATACCACACACACAGGGGATGGGGAACAGACACACACACAGGCATCCACAGTCACTCCGCAGTCCTCCAAATCCTCGCCCTCCAAGACCCCTTCCCTTGCCTCACCTGCAACCCCACCTACACAGCAGCTCTTCCTCTGTGACCTCGGCCTCTTCCCCTCCGATCCTGCAGATCCGGCATACCGGGGGAAGAGGAAGTCCACCCACACAGAGGGGAGTGCCCCTCTCCCCCGGCTACCCTCCCCCAGGTGCAGGCAAACTGAGGACCCCATTCGGAAGTCCCCCCAGACCAGGAAGGGCAAGACCCCACCACCACCACCACGCAGCTCCACCACCCAGTCTCTCTCCTCCATCCCCCAGGCCACCACTCCACAGGCTCCACCGCCACACCCTGCCCCAGGTTCCCCCACACACCAATACCGCATCCCCAAACTGCTTAGGCCCTCCCCCCCTGTCACTTGCTCTTCCACCCCCAACCCAGATGCTCAGCCTGTTTGTGCCACTGGTGTGGAGACCGGGTCCCCCCTCTGTCCTGCCCACCTCATCTGCCCCCCTTCCACTCCCTTGGAGGCATGCACTGCAGTGGAGTCCACAACCACCCCGTCTGACTCGGGCACTGCAGTGGGGACCCAGTCCACTCCATCAGACCAGCCCACTGCAGTGGTTGCAGCACCAACACCATCTGACTTGTGCCCTACAGTGGTGCCGGCCCCCTGAGTCAGACACCTCCACTGCAGTTGCCGGTGACACTCCTGCACCCACCACCCCTTCACTGCCTCACTCTGGCATCCCCTGATCCTGTCCCTGCGGTACCTGGCCTGCCCCTTGTATGCCCCTCCAAGGGGGATGTCCCCTGTCCCTACCAGTGCAGGCAAGCAATGGGTGACAAGTTGTCACATATCACCCTGTTGGGACTGTGTATTTGGACTCTCCATTGGCCTTAGTTTAATTTGGACTTCTGATTTTTGATTGACATTTGCTGAATAAAGCCTCTTTTTGTTTACTTGTGGTTTTTCTTTGGATGTAAATGATGTAGATGAGTATCATCATGCATTTGCAGTTGTAATAGTGTTCAGATCAGGAAAATGAAGTGTTGCTGTGATGGACTCCATGTGGTCCATGGGATATGTGTCCTGTTGTAGTCTGGATCTATAGCATCCTCTGCTGCAGTCTGAGGGTGTGATGTTCAGCATATGACACAGGGATGTACGTTTTGCATTTGTAAATTAACATCTTTGTCTTACAGTGATGCACATCTGGTGGGCTTACCACTGTTCACTGTTTCTATTTCCCTGACTGTGTGCCCATCTCCACTGGACATGCAGTTTAGCACACCAATGTTGAAGGACTCATCAGTGTATACAGTGCACCTTGCTTGACACGTGTTTTGGGTGTATGCAGATGACTGACGTGACACTCCCGTACCCAGGCTGATGTGAGCAGAGCCTTCAGTGTGTTGTAGTTGTTGACTCACTGACCGAGTGTTCTGCCGACATGTTTGAGTCGTGCACAGACAAGGTTTGGCACAGCGGACCTTCCACAGCAGTGGAGTGCCCTCATGGCAGTGTGTAATCCCGTGACATTGCCTGGGCCCGTGTTTTGTGTTGTGTAAGCATGTCTGTGCGTGTACCCTTCCCTTTTCCTACACAGGCTGTGTCCCTACGGATGTTCCTGTTTCTGGTGCTTGCTGAGTTGTTCTGTGTTCATCCAGCATCTTGGACCTGGTTACTCCGGGATGTGGGTGCATGGCAAACTAAGGTTCATCAGGTTGTCATCCCAGGTTGTCTTTGTTGTCAGGGCTGGGGATGTGGGCAAACGCAGATGGGACACATTCAGGATTCCCCTTGGCACTTGTTGGTTACACATGTCATGTAATTTACAGTCTGTGGTAGCTTTCAGTGATTGTGACACGTTGTGTGTGTGACTGCTGCCACTCCTCAGGGTCAGAGCTGCAATGTTGGAAGTTGTGTACGTGTGTTCTTTGTGTGTCACCTTGTCTTCTTCATTGGTGTGTGACTATGGCCGGGATCCCATTGATTGTGGTGGATTTCACGTCATGCCCATGTACCGCGTAGTGTGCAGTGTGTCAGACATTCACGAGTCTTGTTGACTGGCCATGTGTGATGGGTTTCTGCACCTTAGTTCCCACCACCACCCCTGGGATTGTCATGGGTGCATGTGCAATGTCACCAGTCCATGTGAGCTTCACTGCTGCACATTGGTGGAGATCAAGGTGTGTGGTGTTGAGTGTGTGCAAATGTGTGTTGTTGCACGGCTAGACCCCTACCTCCATATTGGCCATGGCTGGCAGGCCGTGCTGATTGATTTGTGCTTGTGTAGGTGTGATGGTAGTTTGTTGCTCAGGACAGATGGCTGTGGTTCACAGTGTGAATGACATCTACCTTTGTCATCACAGTGGGATTATCATGCAGGCTAGTGTCACCACAATGTGGGGTCCCTGGGGGTAGTGCTGTGGTGGGTCTGTCTCTTGCTGTGTTAGTTGCTGTTCCTACAAGCTTGTGTGACATGTGTAATTTGGGCTCCCTCTCATCTAACAATGCCTCTTTGCCCACATAGGGGAATCCGATCCATGAGTAACTTTTGTATGGCACTGTATACACATCTGTGTAATTGGAATTCAGGCCTCCTCATGTGTTGTGTGGTTGCCTGGGGACACTGGCACACACCCCCATCACCTGTTGTGTTTGATATGCAGTGTGAGTCTGCCTGTTTGTGTTTGTGCATTTGCACCACTGCATTAGCATATCTTTAGTGTGCCATTGGCTGTATGTTGTTTGGTGGCTTTCCCCTGCTGTCCCTGGGACTCCTAGGTCATCAGTCAGCACAATAATCATGGTTTGTATGTCCCATTGCTGCCATGGTATGGTATTTGTTCACCTGACATCTACAGTCTCCACAGGATATCTACATTTGTGTGTCCATTGGTGCAGATATGTGGGTCTGCATTACGATGGTCACTTCTGTCATTGTGTTATTTGTGAATGTTGACAATGTGAGCCCCCATGGGTGATGTTTGTATGCACATGGCCAAAACGATGTTTTATTGCCACTGCACTGTTTGCCTCACCCAATCTATGTTGCTATGGGACACAAGGACTACTATGCCACTGATGTGTTTGTTGTTGTGTGACCAGGAATCATCCATGCAGTTTGGCTTTGGCAGCTTTTACCCTGACTACACTTACCTTTTGATCACTGTGGTGATGGGGCTTTGGGCCCCATTGCCACACTGTTCAAAAGGTGCATCAGCTATGGACCCCACACCTACCTTGTGGTCACTGTGGTGATGGGGCTTTGGGCCCCATTGCCACACTGTTCAAAATGTGCATCAGCTATGGACCCCACACCTACCTTTTGGTCACTGTGGTGATGGGGCGTTGGGCCCCATTGCCACACTGTTCAAAAGGTGCATCAGCTATGGACCCCACACTTACCTTTTGGTCACTGTGGTGATGGGGCTTTGGGCCCCATTGCCACACTGTTCAAAATGTGCATCAGCTATGGACCCCACACTCACCTTTTGGTCACTGTGGTGATGGGGCTTTGGGCCCCATTGCCACACTGTTCAAAATGTGCATCAGCTATGGACCCCACACCTACCTTGTGGTCACTGTGGTGATGGGGCTTTGGGCCCCATTGCCACACTGTTCAAAAGGTGCATCAGCTATGGACCCCACACCTACCTTGTGGTCACTGGTGATGGGGCTTTGGACCCCATTGCCACACTGTTCAAAATGTGCATCAGCTATGGACCCCACACCTACCTTTTGGTCACTGTGGTGATGGGGCTTTGGGCCCCATTGCCACACTGTTCAAAAGGTGCATCAGCTATGGACCCCACACTTACCTTTTGGTCACTGTGGTGATGGGGCTTTGGGCCCCATTGCCACACTGTTCAAAATGTGCATCAGCTATGGACCCCACACTTACCTTTTGGTCGCTGTGGTGATGGGGTGTTCAACCCCATTGCCACAGTGGCCATGGTCGGCTTGTATTGTGGAGGCCACACACATTTATGTGTGACACATGTGCTAGGGGGTCACATTATATGTTCAATGTCATGTTCAGTGTTGTAGGCATTTGACACAGACTACACACGCTTGTCATGGTGTTGGGGGGGATGTAATTTTCAGACATTCCTTATGTGGGAGTATGCTGGTTGTGTCATGCATTACCCGTCCTATGAGTAGGGGTGGAGGTAGTGGCAGGCATCCATCCCCCTAAGGGTGGGGATGGTAGTAGTGACAGGCATCCAGGCCCCCGTGGTGGTAGTGGCAGGCATCCAGCCTCCCCTGAGTAGGGGTGGTGGTTGTGGCAGGCATCCAGCCCCCCCTGAGTAGGGGTGGTGGTAGTGGTAGGCATCCAGGCCCCCCTGAGTAGGGGTGGTGGTAGTGGTAGGCATCCATCCCCCTAAGGGTGGGGATGGTAGTAGTGATAGGCATCCAGGCCCCCATGAGTAGGGGTGGTGGTAGTGGCAGGCATCCAGGCCCCCCTGAGTAGGGGTGGTGGTAGTGGCAGGCATCCAGCCGCCCCTGAGTAGGGGTGGTGGTAGTGGCAGGCATCCAGCCCCCCCTGAGTAGGGGTGGTGGTAGTGGTAGGCATCCAGCCCCCCCTGAGTAGGGGTGGTGGTAGTGGTAGGCATCCATCCCCCTAAGGGTGGGGATGGTAGTAGTGACAGGCATCCAGCCCCCATGAGTAGGGGTGGTGGTAGTGGTAGGCATCCAGGCCCCCCTGAGTAGGGGTGGTGGTAGTGGTAGGCATCCAGGCCCCCCTGAGTAGGGGTGGTGGTAGTGGTAGGCATCCATCCCCCTAAGGGTGGGGATGGTAGTAGTGACAGGCATCCAGGCCCCCATGAGTAGGGGTGGTGGTAGTGGCAGGCATCCAGCCCCCCCTGAGTAGGGGTGGTGGTAGTGGCAGGCATCCAGCCCCCCCTGAGTAGGGGTGGTGGTAGTGGCAGGCATCCAGCCCCCCCTGAGTGGGGTGGTGGTAGTGGCAGGCATCCAGCCCCCCCTGAGTAGGAGTGGTGGTAGTGGCAGGCATCCAGCCCCCCTGAGCAGGGGTGGTGGTAGTGGCAGGCATCCAGCCCCCCCTGAGTAGGGGTGGTGGTAGTGGTAGGCATCCAGGCCCCCCTGAGTAGGGGTGGTGGTAGTGGTATGCATCCATCCCCCTAAGGGTGGGGATGGTAGTAGTGACAGGCATCCAGCCCCCCATGAGTAGGGGTGGTGGTAGTGGTAGGCATCCAGGCCCCCCTGAGTATGGGTGGTGGTAGTGGCAGGCATCCAGCCCCCCCTGAGTAGGGGTGGTGGTAGGGTGGTGTTGGTGGTAGGCATCCATCCCCCTATGGGTGTGTATGGCACTGGTGATGGCCATCCCACCCCTATGGTTCTGCTGTTGCTAGTGTACGTCATTTGTGCATCCCTATGTGTGTGTGACATATTTCGGGTACATGTCGTTTGTTTGTGTTGTTGGTGTTTGACTTACCATCTGCGCCGTACGCGTCCGTGCCGGTCCCGGTAATAGATGTACAGTATAGGTAGGACCTGCGCAATGGGATTCATGCTTGGATCGTCTCGTTCGGGTTTCTCGTGTCTTCGACTCGTACTCGTAGCAGGCTTGTTCGTCTCGTAGCCGTGGATCATCTTGTGGCGCGAAACGGAGCTTATGTACAGCTCGCCTGGATGCTCAAACATCCCGGACGTAGCTACGGGTTCGGCGCGTACGGAGTGCGCATCGTACTCGTCCGGCCGGAAGGTGCTGTGTATTTGCTTCCGTACGACTCAATTCGGCGTTTACGGTTCCGGCTCGGGTGGGGAACAGGAGCTGGATTGGGTAAGTACGGCTCGCTCGGAATCTGGGTTGTTATGCGCATCGTACTTGTTCGTTCGGACGAGTGTTCGAATCGGTCGGGAAACACGCACTCGGCTGGTTTTTTTTACGGACGAATACTGTTAGGTGCGCTTCCGGCCGAGATCGGAATCTACCCCTCAATGTCGATGGTGAATGGTATACTCGCAAAAGATTTTCCAATCTCTCGTGGGACCAGGCAGGGTTGCCCATGCTCCCTGTAGGAGAGTAGGATCTGCTTCACATGGGTACCCCCACTTTTTGCTGATGCTTCACTGTTTTTCGACTTTAGTCTGGCTGGGGCCCTGCTAATCAGAACCCCAGCCTAGCTGCTTCCTCTCTAAAATGGGTTCCATGTACCTTAGGCACATCTCTGATTGGAATCTGGAGTGCCCTTGTAAGTCCCTAGTATATGGTATACTATGTACCCAGGGCATAGGTACCTCAGAGGCCTGCCAGGGGCTGAATCATGTATTGTGCCACCCCTGGAAGGCCAGCCAAAAGGACACCACAGGTCTGCTACTGCAGCCTGGGTAAGCTGGTGCATGCACCCCTTACTGTGATATAGGTTACCTATATCACTACATACATACACACATATAAACCTATAAGTCACTCCTATGGCAGGCCTTGTCAATCCTGAAGGCAGAGTGCTTGGTTCCTATGTGAGAGGGTGCCCCTGCATGAGCAGAGCCCCTCTTCAGCGTTCGGAGACCCTTCTCTGATGCTGTTTGTAGTGCAGCCTGACCATATACTCTTAAGCGCATTATAACCTCGCGTTAAATGCTAACTTTGGGATGGCTGCACGGAAACATGTCGTGTTTGGTGTCAAACATCTTGGAATACTACCCCCCCGCCAGTTCTGGCGGCGGGGGTAGCATTCCACCCTTCTAGAGGGAGAGACATGTACACACCGGCCAGCCCGGTAACTTCTTTCCAAGCCCTGGCATCACAAAATGGATGCCGCCGCCACAGACACGGGTCTGGCCTCCTGCTGCTGACTGAAACTCCGGCAGGGGAGGCCTGGACAATAGGTTTCCTGTCCCAGGGAGGTGTAACCACCTCCCCAGACAGGATAATGTGTATTGGGGCTGGGCGGGAGCACCCTCTGGTGCTTTGAAGTCCTGCACTGGGGGCACACTTGGTGTCCCTGTGCATACCCCAGTTCAAACTGGTTCAGGGGCTTCCAGCCCCTGCTCTGGCGTGAAACTGGACAAAGGGAATGGGTGTAACCACCCTTCTTTCCTGACCCTCCCATAGGTGGGTCCCCAGAGTATGTCCAACCCCCTAACTTAGTATAAGTATGGGACCCCAGTCCTTAGGACTTTAGATTTACCTGGACGAAACTCTGACACAGAATCCTGGACCTTCGACGCTCTACTTTAAGATTAGAGGACAGAAGAATCTCCCTTGGGGTCAAGGAGTGACTCCCTGCTTGGCAGGCACCAAAGAAGCAATTGTCCGGTCTGCATCGCTGAAGCTCCGCCAGACGCCGAAGTCTTTGCATCACCAGAGGTGAATTTCCAGACTTCCCGAGGCTGCCCTGAGTCCCCAGCAAAGCTGAGGCCCGTAGCTGTCGTGGGTAACGTGGAACCGTGACCCCTGGACACCAAGCACATTTGCAAGTGCATCCTCTTCCTGGGCTCACATGAAGTTGTGCTTTGGGCTCCGAGTAGCCCCCGCCTACAGCACCGACTGCACCGAAGATCACTGGCCCCCACTCCACGAGTGTCCCGTGAGCCAGCTCCAAGTGCGTCCACTTGAGGCTCCTTCGCGGTCGCTAGTCCGTTGGCTAGTGGGCCCTCCCGAAGGCAACTCTTATTCTAATTGGGCTTTCCTGGTTGCTCCAGGCGTGCCCTGACTTACCCTTGCTGGGTGAGTCCCTCAGACCTTGCTGGTCTGCATCAACGTCCTTCTTCTATTTCCACGAGACTTGCCGTTGCCAAGGCTTGTTGGGTCCAATCCGGTCGCCGACACCTCAGCAATCGACAGACTTCGTGGGACAGCTCGAATCCAGCTCCTGGTCATCGTCGACACCTCCTGGACCTCGTGGCTGAAGAGTCAAGACGACCGTCAACCTACCTGAAGCACCCGACATCGGTGGGCATCCGCTCATCGCCTTCCTGGTCACTGGCTAGTGACCCAGACTCTGTCCCCTCTTCTTTCAGGTTCTTCAGATCTTCGATCCACCTTGGGATCCACCCGAACACTTTCGACTTGGCCGCCAGCAGCACTTTGCAGCAGATCGCCATTGAAAATGACGACGAAACCCGACCCCGAAAGACACCTATGCACCCGGCTTCCCTGGGTGAGGTAACTCGAGTACTCCGGTGCTCCCGTGGGTATAGACTCTAGAACAACCCAGTTCTAAAGGGGTTTGCTCCAAGTCCTCCTCTAAGTGTCCCTTTTTTTTAAAATTCCAACCGCGACTTTCCCCATAGAAGTCAACGGCGATTCGCGGCTGTGTTCTCACACTGCACGCGTCCCACGTGGGTCCCCTGTGTCACTACCTTGGGTGGTTCCTTGTGGTCCAAGCACTTCTACAGGCTCTAGGCCTTGTGTCTAGCTCAGTCGTGGTTCTTATACCACTTTATTGGTATATGGTTTGGTACGCCCCTAGGGCTCAAACGTGTATTTGTACTATTACTGTTGATAACTAACTTATAACTTATGTACTTCGAACTCTAGCCTCATAAAGAGACTAGAGGGGTGTGTTTAGCAATAAATACATATATTTTGAATATATGCCTGGTGTGGTCCTCTTTCATTTGGTCACTCAAGAGATTATAGGCTGGTAAAACAAGCTGCTTTACATTCCTTCAAGACTTAGCCTGAAGGCTGCTCTCCATAGCTACCACTAGGATAGCTTTCAATAAAGGTTGTCTTTAACCTATCTCCAATAAGGGGTTGTTTGGACTGGTGCAAGGTGCCCACTATAATTAGTGGACAGCATATACCAGGCCAACTTCTCACACTCCCCTCTTTTATTTGCGATATATATCGATCCTTTTATTTGCAGACTGGAAAATAATAGGCAAATACCAGCAATATGGTCTCAGAACTGGGCAACCAAGACCTTGGCCTATGCAGACGATATTGCCCTGGTGACAGCATACCCAAACTCTGCCATAACGGTAATTGAAGAAGAGGCTGAACGTTTCGGGCATGTCTCTGGATCTGCTCTGTATCCAGACAAGACCCAGGTTGTCCTTAATGATAAGGTCAAGATGATTGACAAATGGGTGGTTGAAAAGGCCACATATCTAGGTATTAGTATATCCTCCAGATTAGACAATGTGGTCAAGGATAATATGGAGCCCCTAATGGAAAGTATTAAAAAAGACCTCATACGGTTAAATAACCTGCACTTATCCATAGGTAGTAGGTGCAACATAAGAAAAATGCTCTTTTTCCTGAAAATCCTGTATCTTTTTAGGGTCATCTGTCTGGAATTCACGCCGCAATGGCTTAAAGCAATGGAAAATATATTCTACCGGCATAATCCCGACCTCAGCGGGCACTTAGATTTCTTACTCTGCCAAGGGATAGGGGGGGTCTGGCTCTCCCGAACTTGAAACAATACTATTGGGCTTCTACACTAATCTATAGTCGTGAGCTACTTAGGACAAAAACAGAAAACATACTAACTGATAAAATCCCCTCCCCCTTTGAACTTATGTTGGGGAGTGAGACTGGTGGATGTTTTTGGCGTCAACTACATGACAGCTACTATAAAAAACTCAGTTTTAAAACTCTTCTTAGTGCTTGTAAAGTATGTAGTGCTACACGTAGAGTATTAGGAATCGGCAGATTATCTTTTTACACACCCTTATCTAATAATCATATTCTTCCTGAGTTTTTTAGAGATTTATTTATGGGGAAATAGATTAGGGCAGGAATCAATCAGACTGGCTGTTTTTTCTCCTCCTCAGGATTCCGCTCCTTTGAAGAATTGAAAAAAGAATATACTTTGTACTGGAGGGATTTTTTAAAGTTTCTCCAGATTAGAGATTTTCTCCTAGGGAAAGGAGGTGGACGGGCCAAATTTGTGAGGGTGGAAACTATTGAAGGAATAGTTAAAGACAAAGTAAGCTCTATTGGGGAGATATATGCTCTTATAAATGCGGTATTGTCAGATGATCTGGACAAATTTTCTCAAAAGTGGCAGGCGAAAGTGGGGGTGTCAGATGGGACTTTTTACTATGCTTATGAGCTGTCACAATCTATTTTAATGTCCACTAGATTACAAGCACAGTTTTATAAAACATGTTTTTTCTTGTATTAGACACCTGACAAATTTGCAAAATGGGGGTCGGAAAGGGAACATTTTGTCCACGGTGGGCACTTTATAATGCCAATAGAGTTCATATCTTTGCATCATGTAATGCTCTGCAAAAATTAATTAAGGACATATCAGATTTTTTATCGGAAGTGTTAAAAACCGAAATAATAGTGTCTCACAATGTAATTCTGTTTGGGATCTCGGAAGTAAATCTTTTAGGAGTGGGGCATGAATTGATCTTTATCTCTATGGAAGTATTAAGGATGTGTAATGCTTGCGCTTGGCTGGACCCCAGAGAACCGGTTTTTCAGCAATGGTTATCCAAGCTATTAGCAATGTATAGTCTAGAAATAGCTATATATAAACGAAAAGGGAGTCACCTGCGTAGAAAAGGTATGAAAATCTGGAATCCCTTGAGGACATGGATTCAAGCTCAAAATGGGGCATGATGGAGCAAAAATATTAATTTCACACTGTGGGTTTTAGAGCAAAGAATGATCTTTATATTATAAGAAGAAACCTGCACGTCACTTTAGGATTTTTATCGGTGTCACATTGGTTGTTTTTTGTTATTAGGATTATATTGTATTAATATGTATTAGGCGGGATAGTTCTACTTTACAATCATGAAATGATGCAATGAACTTTTGGATTGGCTTACCTGTTGTATCAAAGTTTTACCTGTCTGAGCAAGTGGGTGGGTGGGAGCGGGGAGGACTATAGGGTGTTTAAACTTAAAATGAATAAAAATTGTTTTAAAAAAATACAATTAAATTAATTATAATTTAAATTACTTCCCAGCCTATTCCCCTACAAACCCAGTAACCTGCTGCTACATTATAAATTACTAGCTTAACTAAAAAATAAATTAAACATTTTAAGCTACAAACTATTGTACAAAAAATAATGACAATTATATTAACAATACTAACACCTAAAATTCAAATTTTTGATAGCATATTTAAAATTAGACAAACCAAGATATTACTTACAACTATATTTAAGTAAACAATATGAAACAAAATGATAATATTTTAAACAATGGCCGGCATTCTAATATATAGACCCCCGTGCCCTGCCGGAAGGTTTCTAGCGTCCATTGGTGACGCCGTCTCACCCTTTGCTATGAAATATAAACACTGTCTGGTACTAGGAGATTTTAATATGCACATGGATAAACCGGATGATTTAGACTCTACCAGACTACAAGAGTCCTTGGAGATGTTAGAATTGGCCCCTTATATACACTATCCTACTCACGAAAAGGGCCACACTTTAGACCAGATTTTCTCCACTGCAAAAATAGGAATGAGCCAACCACTTCCCCTCGTGTGGTCTGACCACTTTCTTTTGGATTTTACAATTAGGAAGGAATCAAACCTTCCCAAAGCATCTGGAAAGTCCCAGATCAGAAATTTCAGACCTTTTCATCTTATTACTCCTGATGCATTGAGTACTGCCACCAACAAGCATCCGATTCCTTTTAGTGGAGATTTGGAGGCGGATGCTGCGGGTCTGGATAACTGGCTCCAGCTTCGGGCAGGGGAACTTGCACCCCCTGTTTTGCGTCCTGTGAAGACTGTCCGATCCTCTGCTCCTTGGTTTACGACTGCTCTTAAAGAAAGTAAGAGGATCTGCAAACACCTAGAAAGGATCTGGCGGAAGCACTTTGACCCGAATGATAAAATTAACTATAAACAGGCGCTGAAGGCTCACTATAAACAAGTTCTTGAGGAGAAAAAACTTTTTCTCTCCTCTGAAATTGAACTTGCAATGAACAAAAACAAGGACATTTTTAGAATAGTTAGTGAATTTTCCTCCCCTGCAGCGGAAGCCAAGCCATTCATCCCTTCTGAGGCATGGACTGACCGTATGGCCTCCTATTTTCATGACAAGATTAAAAATATTCAGGAGACCTTCCCGACAACATCTCCAGCACTCAGAGACAGTTGTGAGTTCGACTCCTCCTTAACTCAAGTCAGAGAATCATCTCTGGAACAGTTCCCATTGGTCTCCTTGGACAAATCCTTAGAAATCATGAAAGGCCTAAAATCCGGCTCCCCCTCTGATCCATGCCCTGCTACCATTCTGGCATCAATAGCGGAGATTATTAATCCAGCGGTTAATCGGATCCTTAATCTCTCTCTGCAGATGGGGCGGGTCCCCAATAGATGGAAAAGGGCAAAAATTCTTCCCTTATTAAAAAACCGACATTGGACGCAGAGTTAGCCTCTAACTACAGGCCGATATCTCTGCTTCATTTCTTCTCTAAGGCCCTGGAAAAAGTTGTGAACCATGCCATCACCTCATTTGTAGAAACTAATTCAATACTCCATTAGAGTCAGTCTGGATTCAGGGCAAATTTCAGCACTGAGACGGTGCTGCTGGAAGTGTCGGAGCCCATAAAGGACGTTTTGGATAAGGGGGGCAAGGCCGTACTGATACTATTGGACTTATCTGCGGCCTTTGATACCGTCCCCCATGACCGACTCCTGGTAAGACTTCAGGAGTGCGGTTTTGGGGGTCGGGACCCAACTGGTTTGCCTCCTTTCTAAAGGATCGCCAGCAAACAGTTTGGTCCCCGCCTTTTGCTGCCCCTATCCCCCTTTGGAGGTGGGAGTGCCTCAGGGCTCAATTTTGAGCCCCACCCTTTTTAATATATATATGGCTCCCTTAGCGATTCTGGCTGAGGGGCTTGGAGCTAAAATTGTATTGTATGCGAACGATACGCAGCTGCTCTTTACCTGCGATAAAGACACAGATTTTAAAGGAGACATGATTAACTCCTACTTAACAGAAGTGTTTTCCTGGCTCCAGTCTAATCAGCTTAAATGTAATCCAGAAAAGTCAGAGATCATCTTCTTTGGCCAACCCCCAGCAACGTCTGGCGTAACTGGTGGCCAGCTGATATGTCTCCCCCTACAACTTCCGTAAAAACAGTGAAAAATTTAGGGGTGAAGCTGGATGAGAATCTCTCCATGCAGGCACAGATTCAGGCAGTTGTTGGATCCTGCTTTGGCGTGTTGAAAATGCTAAAGCAGTTTCTGCCTCTCCTGCCTATCACGCACAGGAAAACGGTAGTACAAGCACTGATAGTCTCCAGGTTGGACTACGTAAATGTACTGTACCTAGGGTTGCCAGAGTATCTATTGGCAAGGCTGCAGGTGGCTCAGAATGCATCAGCCAGAGCAATACTCATGCTTGGCCCAAGAGCTCGGCTGTCCACACAGTTGAAATCCCTACACTGGCTCCCAGTCCGCAAGAGGATCCATTTTAAGGCCATGGTCCTAGCTTTTAAGGCTCTCCACGGCATAGGTGCCTGGTACATCAAGAAGAGAGTCCAGTTCTACTGCCCTCATCGTACATTAAGGTCCTCTACACTTCAGTTGGCCCGCATCCCCAGATACCATTGTGCGCAGATAGGGGGATGTTCCTTTCAGGTACAAGCGGCTCAATTGTGGAACAGTCTGCCACTGGAACTAAGACTGATGCAGGACCTTCTTGCGTTTAGGAAGTCTTTGAAAACCTGGTTATTCCAGCAATAACAATCAACCTGGTCTGTCATAGCACACAGCTAATATTATCACGCCTCAGCGCCGGGACACTAAATTGAGAAGCTGTGCGCTTTATAAAAGCCATTTAACATAACATATCTAAAAATTGATAAAGAAAGGTTGTTGATTGAAATGCAATTCATCATGCCATGTTGATGGAGTTTTCGAATGAAGCTTTTCCAACTCCTTATAATCCATTTGTTCTTGTGCCTTCTTAACCTCTCCAAAGAAGGACTGAACAATTCTAATCACATGATGAGGAGGTATTGTAGGCTGATTCAAAAAGTGAAGAGTCTGGATAACGGCATGACAAGGTGTCAGTCAATAAATTATTTGAGTCAGGAAAATAGGTTATCCAAAAATTCTACTGAGCAAGAAAAAAAAAACATACCTGACTTGACTGACAACAATTCTTACACTACAAAGTATGTAAACTTCCTATGATTGGTCCATATTTCAAAAGTTTCTTTAGTATCCTTCAATATATGTCCCAATTCAGTACAGGCCACCTTCATGGCTTAAAAATTTTCTTTCGAGAACTTAGTAATTCTGTTCACTTTCTAACAAGACAGGGAATAATTAAAAAAAGAAGATAAAGCCATACATCGCTATGCTGCAGTTGTAGGAACACAGACCTCACTGCTATTAAAGTCTCAACAATTCACTTCATAAAAGTATCTGTTACACAAAATTGGAACATTAGTAAACAATTGCTTGAGAACATTGAAAGCTCCCTTAAGTTGAGCATCCCACTGAAAACCGCCCTTCTGATTTTCTTTCTTCAGAACAAAACTAATATCACAGGTCTGATCTGCAAAAATCACAATAGAAATGTGCAAAACCCAAGACACTTTGCATTTATTTAACACTGGCAGGAGAAGGCCATCCACATTAGCTACTACATTCTTTGAAGAATTTTATCCGAAACCAAGATACTAACGGCCCGATTACGAGTTTGGTGGTCCGCCCACGCAAACGCCGCGGCCTCTAGAAGGGCGCAGTGTCAGTGGTCTTCCGACCACTGTATTACTAGTTGACCATGGTGCCACGGTGTGGCTGTGGAGCTTGTATGGTGGTGGTGAATGGTTTTCCATATATATCGATGTCTGTGTAAGCACTTTGACTGTATATGTGTCGAATGCACACATATGCATGATATATGTGGACAAATACCACCTACCCAATGCCCATATGAGGACAGTCCAGGAAATGTGTGTATGATATAAAAAGGACTGACCTGCATATCGCCGCAAACAGTGTCGCATTTCTCAGGATGAAGCTGCTGCTGTGAAGGGGGACCTTGAGAAAGGGATCCACGTCCAACTCTGATGGGAAGAACAGGAAAGGGGTGAGTAAGCACCCCAAATCCTTCATTTCTGCTGGCCTGAAGACAGTGGTTCCACTGCTGCGGTCGGCTTGTAGGAAAGCCTACTTTTAACATAGATGGCAGTGAGCCTCCTCAGTACGCCCAATGGCAGATGCTTTTCCCTGACCACAGCCGTGGCGGTGTCGGCGGTTTGACCGCGGTCTTTGCGAAAGCAATCCAACAATCTCATAATACAGCGGTTGAACTGCCGAGCTTGCGGCTGTCGGACCACAACCGCAGGTACGTCTGTCTCGCAGATCGCCAAACTCGTAATCAGGCCCTTAGTGTCCTCTATCTCAAATTCATGTTTTTCTGGTTTACAGGTTTACTAATGTTGTTGAAGCCTGAACAACTCTAGAGCCACACACTCCTTATGTTCCATCAGAGACTTTAAAAAAAATCAAATATCCTCAAAATAGATCAGTACAAAATGATTTAGGACATGAAATGATGGGAACTATGAATCATTGTAAAATAGCAGGAGCATGACATAACCCGAATGGCCTTACTTGATAGTCCAAAAATCCCATCATATTTTGGAGAGTCTATAATGTGAAAAAGACAGAACTTCCGAATGATCTCCAAAAGAGACCTGTAAAGCTATTGAAGTCTCCTTTACAACTCCTGTAGCAAACGGTGAACTATCAACTGTCTGGACCATCTCAGACATCTCATTCATTCTCTTAGGAATATTGTTTTAAGGGCCTAATCATAGTGAATAAATATTCCACAAACTCCACTATCTAGCAGTGCTGTAATGTTATTATTTTTTCCATCTTCCACTTTAAAGTCAATTGATAAAAGAACAAATGACTGCCACAGCCAGCCATTAAAGATCTGACATAGGAAAATCATTTTACACTTGTTCCTTTAACTTACTTAGAGACTATGGGGCCGATTCACAGAACTGGAGAAAACAAAAGGGGGGTGTTAATTTATCACAGGGTATGGAGTGGCGCTCGCCAAGTAGCGTGTTGTTAGCACAAATGAGAAAAATGAATGCGGTGCTGCAGGTGAGGGAAAAACCCCTAAACCCTCAATTTTGGACCAAGGTCCGTCTATGAACAACAACAATTCCCGTGCACACGCATATGAGTGGAAAAAAAACAATACAGAAAGTTATCGTTTAGCAAGCATGAAGGACAAGGGTGTTCTTTCTTGAAGTGTTGATTTTTAATGGTATATTGATTCACGAGCCAGCCAACACGTGTTTCGTCAATGGGGTGTGAAACCCTTGACTTCTTCAGGGCTGTAACGGAGTGGAATGAATCGTGGACCTTACAACTGGTGATAATTCCGACCCAGTGGGTCCTAAGATATCTCTGCGATGAGGAAAAATCTTCTATTGGATGCTCTGTGTATCTTATGAGTAAGGTGATGCAATATAAATCTCGATGGTGAGTCTCTCTCCTGGTATTATAAATCACGTTTCTATCTCCTTTTAAATTTCAATACGCCTCGTGTAGGCAAGACCGAGTTAATACGGCATCATCCGCCGTAAACCGATGCTTCGGCGAGTACGCCCTTTTTCTCTCGTGTGTCCGGGACCACGTCTGACCGGATACTGTGCCGTATTAACTCGGTCTTGCCTACACGAGGCGAATTGAAATTTAAAAGGAGAAAGAAACGTGATTTATAATACCAGGAGAGAGTCTCACCATCGAGATTTATATTGCATCACCTTACTCATAAGATACACAGAGCATCCAATAGAAGATTTTTCCTCATCGCAGAGATATCTTAGGACCCACTGGGTCGGAATTATCACCAGTTGTAAGGTCCACGATTCATTCCACTCCGTTACAGCCCTGAAGAAGTCAAGGGTTTCACACCCCATTGACGAAACACGTGTTGGCTGGCTCGTGAATCAATACACCATTAAAAATCAACACTTCAAGAAAGAACACCCTTGTCCTTCATGCTTGCTAAACGATAACTTTCGGTATTATTTTTTTTCCACTCATATGCGTGTGCACGGGAATTGTTGTGATTCACAGAACTAATCTGAGATAAAATCCTAAACTTACTACTTTTGGTATTCACAGAAGGCATTTAGTAGTAGCAAAGTTAGGACTCCTAACTTTACTACTACTAAATGCCTTCTGTGAATACCAAAAGTAGTAAGTTTAGGATTTTATCTCAGTATAGTAGTAGTAAAGTTAGGAGTCCTAACTTTACTACTACTAAATGCCTTCTGTGAATACCAAAAGTAGTAACTTTAGGATTTTATCTCAGTTTAGTAGTAGTAAAGTTAGGAGTCCTAACTTTACTACTACTAAATTCCTTCTGTGAATACCAAAAGTAGTAACTTTAGGATTTTATCTCAGATTAGTTCTGTGAATCAGCCCCTGAAACTTTATTCAATTCATTCTAAGAACAAATGGCACAGATCATGTTTTCAGAATGACCACATTTGAAAAAAACTGTTCCAACTTTAAACAGATGTTCTTTTTTGTCCTCTGTTAACAGACCTTCTGCTGTACGTATTTTCATAGGTTCTTCCTAAAAGGAGGAATCCACAGGGCTTTCAATTCTACAGGGAATAAGACACAACTCAAGACTTCTTTCTTTCTTTACATTTTTCGCATAATCTATATTCAATTAAAAGTACAGAATTAATGAGTTCAAAAAAAGGAATATAGCATGTTACAATGCATGCTATTACATTGCGTGCTTTTACAATGCGGTCGTTACAACGACCGCGTTGTTAGTACGTGATGCCTTTACATCGCAAGTCATTAGAACGACTTGCTGTAGGGGGCGTGCTGGACTTAGGAATAGTATTATTTACTACTCCTACTCCAGTTTGCACAACAGTAGGGAAGGTGTTGGAATTCATTTTCAATACCTTAGCGCCCCCTACAGCAAGTCGTTCTAATGACTTGCGATGTAAAGGTATCACGTACTAACAAGGCGGTCGTTGTAATGACCGCGTTGTAATAGCACTGCGATGTAATGACAGGGTTGTAAACGCTGTTTCTCCATAAAAAGTACCTGGTGGTTGACTATAGACATACTGATCATTGATTTTTTTTCTCAATCCTCAACAAAATAATGTCATTTAGGTTTTCACAATGCAAGAAATTTCAGCTGCCAATTGGTGAAAATGTTTCACATACATCAATACATCCATTCCATCATAAAGACTATCACATACATCTTCCTCGGCAGTATACTCCAAATTGGGGAATTCAAACATTTTGTTACAGGTTAATAGGATGGTATCATAACTATCCAGCAAGTTATAACTAAAGGAGCAACCCAAAAAAAAAACAGGTCCAGTAAGACAACTGATTAGGAACTCCACCGTTACTTGATCTTGAGTAAATTGTGCCGGAAAAACCACAAAGTTCACTGCTAGGGAATTTAAAAATTACCTTAATTTGACAAGGTCATCCAAAAAGCAGGTATATGAATAGACCTTAAAAATAAGGGGTCTGTTTGAAAGCTGTTTTTTCTAAATGAATCTGGTTTAACTCTGGAATGAATGAATGAATCGAAGGATTTATAGAGCATGTGGCTACTACTAGAGTGTCCCGGCGCTAGGCAGGCAGCAGGTGGACCAACTCAGTCTTTGAACAGGTGGGTTTTCAAATGTTTACAGAAGGTCTTGATGTCCTGGATGCTTCTCAGGGAAACTCAGAGAGCATTCCAGTGTTTAGCTACAAGGACTAAGCAGGCTGAGCCAACCCATTTCTTTCGTCTAATAGGAGGGATAGATAACAGAAAAGATGATTGAGATCTCAGGGGTCTGTTCGGACAGTAGGGGGTCGGTCTGTCCTTTATGTGTATTCAGCCGGTCCTGTGAAAGGCTGCATGAGTTACTGTCAGTCCTTTAAAGATAACCTGGTAGCTAGTGTAACTGGCTGTGTAGTGAGATAGTGAGGTGTATTTAGGCAGTTTAAACAGGAGGCAGATGGCCAAGTTCTGTTCTTAGCCAAATGTTGAACAGAGTGAATCACACAGCAACAGGGACAATCACATAGACTGGTCAAGTGAGACTTAGGTATCTTTTAAGGACTGAACACAATGAAGGTCTTACTAGCTTTCTTCTTCATTGTCGGAGGAAATGGTGACTTCTCCAAGTAGCCTCAGTGCCAACTTGGACTTAAAATGCACTTGGGAAAAGTGTCAAGTATCTCCTTAAGAGGGTGCCAGCTAGGAGGAAAAAGCCACAAGGCTAAAATTCCAACATGGCAATGTTGATGGCCCTTGCCTGTAGTTGAATGGCAAGGTTAAGGTTTATAACAACTGCAGCTAAACCACCCTGATTCAAGGTTGAAAAATCCCACCAAAAGTCTTTCTGAAGACCAAGTCCACAAGAATCCAGCTGGAAAAAGGCAAGTGTCAGTGCCAAAAAATAATAATAATGGGTGATATGATCGAAAATCAGTGAAAAAGTGCATTGGGATGCATTCTTTTCAAGCCCAAGCCTGCTTAAATATGCTCAAACAGGGAATAATGTCACAGGAAAAGAGGTTAAAAGCCAGTTTGATTTGGGATCTTCAGACAACAGTGTATAGATATAAGCTTAGCTCCACCTATTCTAACAGGAAAATGGCGTTTCCAAATAATGGCTTGAGAAGGAAGGACAATCCCAGTTTACGTATTCCTTGTCATCCATATCTAATCGTCTGTCTCCTGCACTCAGCTTTCAACGCAGCCCATGAAGTGGCCGCAGACACACTGATAATCCCAAGGTGGAGTGAAGAGAAACATCCTACCATGTGCCCAACAGAAGTTCTGTTTTCAACTCGGACAAAAGCCAGCCCAAAGAACCTTGCCACTGCTGCTGAGTTCTATTCTGAAACATATTCTAAGTTTAATCAAATTGCCATATTATACTTTTCCAAGTCTTTGAAGCTACTATCCAGTATTTTTACACAAGACCTACCAGGTTAGCATGTCTCACCAACTCATCTACTTGATATGTTGAAACATATTTCCAGTCTGATCAAAGAATTTTAGGTTCTCATGTTGTTGGGGGACCGTAGCGGAACGTGCTCATCAGCAATTTTAACAGCAAAGCAATGTAGTCCAAGTTATGAATGCAATAAAATTGCATAGAAGCAATAGTTGTGTACTACCAAATTCTGAAAAGAACTCCTATAATAGTGGTAATTTTTTTTATCAATCATGCTTTAAGTATTATTAATACACTCTTTTCATTTCATATCACTCAACAGAGCCTCTGCAGCACAGTTATAGGTGCTTCTCCATTAAGCACCAGCTTTTCTTGATGCCGGATATCTACTTGCTGGTTAATTTTAGGCATCAGCTGTAACAACAACAAGGTGAATGATGGAATGCTTGAATTAATTTCAGCCACTGGCAGTCTCTTTGGGTAGCATCCCAATCCATTGTTTTTTGCCCACTATGCCACCTCAGTTTGGACCCCGCAAACCAGCCTTGACCCTGTTCCTCATGGGAACGGTTCAGCCCCAACTGTCCATGCCAGGTCGTCCCTGATCCGGAATACAAGAAAACTATGACCGGTTTTGCACTAATAAGGGTAAATCAGCTAGGTATAGCTTGATTCCAGTGGCACAGTGATCACAGGGCCCAAGTCTAAGCATTGCCGTTGCACTTAGGGTATGAACTGCAACAACAACAAGGTGATGGATGGAAAGCTTGAATAAATCTCAGCTGGGTCTAAACTGAGGTGGGATGATGGGACAAAAATGTTGGATCAGGATGCGGCCCGAGTGAATGCCAGTGGCTGAAATTAATTTAAGTGAGTGAAATCTGAGCCTAACTATAACGTATCTGTAACCCTTGGTTTTTTCAGTGAAAATATATATATATATACAGTTCCACAAGTGCCCAAAGCTTAGGACACACTCTCCATCAGTAAACCTCAGTCTAATAAGGCAGCAGTGCAGTCAGCAGATTCACAGGTACAATCCAACTTGCCTTACGCGTTTCAGACTTTTTATATGTCCTTGATCACAGGCATGAGCTGTAGCAAAATAAATGGCAAAAAGACTTCAGATACACGTCACCAGTACCTTTTATTGCCCAAAAAATTGCATTATGGGATCAGTAGTCTTTGAATAAACACCACAGTTCGTAGTAAAGCTCAATACTGCCAGCTCAAATTATTTGTCACAATAATTCAGCCGTTAGTGGGCTCCCCCTGATCAGCATTTTGCGTTGCATTAATATTCTCTGCCATACCGATGGACCGGTCTTGGTTCCCAACATAAAGAGCCCCCCGGCCCGCTGTCATCTGTGGTGGTGCAATCCTCACGGCTGGACCGCCGTGCCATTTATACAGTTCCACAAGTGCCCAAAGCTTAGGACACACTCTCCATCAGTAAACCTCAGTCTAATAAGGCAGCAGCTAACTCTAACTCGCGCCCACACAATGCACTGCTGATGACGTCACATATTACATCATTCATGACATAGTCAGTGACATCACTGATGACATCACTGATGACATCTCACAGGAAACTATAACTGCTGAATTTCACTGGTTTTGTATGAGTGAAATGTGAGCCTTACTATAACGTCCCTGTAACCTTTGTTTTTTTTTCTGTGAACTTCTACATTTTTTAATGTTAATTCTTAACATAACATCCCTGTAACCTTTGTATTTTTCAGTGAATTTCTAAGGTTTTTTTAAATTATATTTCCTAACTATAACATCCCTGTGAACTCTGCTTTTTTCAGTGAATTTCTAAGGTTTAAAAAAAATGTTTTTCATAACTGTAACCTGTGACTTTTGATAGTGGGTGTGTGAGCACCAGTGTGGGTCTGTGATCGGTTGTATGAGTGTCTGTGTGAGTTTGTGAGTGGGAGTTTCTCAGTGGCTGTGTGCATCTGTAAGTGGGTGTGTGAGTGGTGCTATGGGTTTTGGGGCGTTGCATTTGTAGGGTATTTAAATGGGAGAACTATGGACTCTACTCTGCTCTGTGGTTTAGGGTGGGTGTAGGGTTTATGACTGGTAAGGGTATTTTGAGGGTTTAGGGTGGGTGTGGGTTTTGGATAGCAAGGGCATTTTGGGGGTTTAGGGTGGGTCTAGGTTTTGGGTGGCAAGGGTATTTTTAGGGTGCAGGTTGGGTTTGGGTTTTGGGTGGCAAGGATATTTTAAGGTTTAGGGTAGGTGTGGGTTTTTGGGTGGCAAGGGTATTTTTAGTAACTAATTTTTATTTTTAGTAGTTAATGAGTAACTAGGTTGTGTCAGTACTTGGCTACATATCTGAGTGAGTGATGGCGTCCACTTTCAGCAGTGCCATGAGATGTTTAAGTAAGTTTGCCAGTATATGGCTGTATGTTTTATTAAGTCAATGGCTCTCTCATTGTGTATGTAACTGCCAGAACTAATACCTCAGCGCCTGTGTTAGGGAATAGATGGGTATGTATGTGTGTCTGCAAATGCCTTTGATACTGCTGCATACATAAGTAGTTTGTTAGTAGCCTTTGATACTGCTACATACATAAGTAGTTTGAGTGAATGTATAAGTCCCTCTGTCGCTGTGTGACTGTGTGAGAGAGAGGCTCAATGCTTTGGAAACATGTATGTCAGTTGAATTATGGGTGGTATACTCTATGTAGTGCTTGGCATAGGGCTGTGCAAGTGGACGAGTAAATTACTGAAATGCATAACAACATCTCTCTTCTTTTAAGCACAAACCACCGTGCTTTATGGCATACCTGCAGCGCGTCTCAGAGGTGAGCTAAGTGTACTGAAATGTTGATTTAGAACTTGACAAATGGCTTTTACATGCCACGTGAAGCTGGCAGTGAGAGTGCACAGACAGTGTCTGCACTAGTAGGCCTGACCAATGTTTAAAGGACTATTTGTCTGGATGGATGACAAGGTTTTGTCACTACTTGTCTACATATCTAAGTGAGTGTAGGAGTCCACCTATAGCAATGCTATGAGATCTTTGAATAAATGTGTTGGTTAGTGACTGTCTGTTTTAGAACCTCTTTGGATGTTGTGCATGCAAGTGACTGAACAAATACCTCAGTGCCTGTGTTAGAGATTTGAGGGTATATAGGTATGTCTGAAACTGATTTTATACTGCTGCATACCTAAGTAGTTTCTGAGTATGTGAGTGCATGTATAAGTCCCTGTGTCACACTGTGGCTGGGTGAGAAAGAGGCTCCTTGCTTTGGAAATGTGTATGCCAGTTGCATTATGGCTGGTATACTCTATGTAGTTCTTGGCATAAGGGTATGCAAGTGCATGCGTAACTTACTAAAACTCAAAAGTACATCTCTCTATCTTTTAAGCACAAAGCACAGTGCTTTATGGCATACCCACAGCACATCTCAGAGGTGAGTTATGTGTAATAAAACGTGGATGTAAGACTTGACAAACAGCTTTTACATGCCAAAGGAATTTGGCAATGAGAATGCACAGACAGGGTCTGCACTGGTAGGCCTGACCTAGGTTTAAACACTACATATTTAACAAGTAGACTCACACTATACATGTGACTCAGTATTATTTTAAAGGGTATGTCTTACCACCTAAGGACATGCAAACCTGCCCTATAATTTACCAACACCTGACCTAAAGGGTATCTAATACATAGCTGCAAAGTGTCACAGTGTCATGCATTATGTATACCTACAGTGCATGTTTTTCCTTTCAATTCTGAGACTTGTGGCCCTCTTTTAAAATGGAATAAATAGGACTACAAGCCCCAGAGTTCAAAGAAAAACATTATTTGTGACTTGTGAAGAGCACATCGTGTATAGACATGTAAAACTTTGCAGATCTTGTAAGACATTGTTAAGTATAAGTTTAACCCTTAGCAAGCAGTTATTTTCTAGCAATTAGAGCATGCAGTAAAACAGAACATATACAATATACAGTTCCAGGACAACATATTGTGAACCAACGTCTCACACACCTAGGGGTCGATTCCGATTCGGGCCGGAAAAAGCACCGACCGACTCGGATCCGGAAATAATACCGACCGACACGTACCTGTGGCGCCCGACACGCCAAGTACGATGCAAGCCGCGATAAATCCGACCGACACGTCAGGAAACCAAGCCGACCGACCGAGCCGCTCGGAAAATAGCAATCCGGCCGGAAAAACACGCGAATCCAACCGACCGACACGCACCCGGAACAAATCCGACCGAATCGTACCCGCCAACTCCAACCTGCAAAGTACGATGCAAGGCGCGAAAAACACGACCGAGTCGGACGGAGGACAAGCCGTACGACCGACACGCATACAAAACCGAGCCGAAGCAACACAATACACCGCGACCGACGCGTACGCAGCATACAAAACTGCACAAACACAGCGTGAACGAAACGGAAAACACCGTACGAGACCAATGCAGGGTCCGACTCGGTCACAAGAACGTTTCCAACATACACAAACAGCACAAAGGAAAAATCAACCAAAAAAAGGCCAAACAAGCAATTACCAAGCCAATAAATACTGGGGGGGTGGGGACAGAGAACAAAGACACACCAACAACTCCACCTATATAAAGGACACAAATCACTACCATGAGCCTTTGCAAATGCCATTCCACTGCCAGCACCCAAGAGAAAGCAACCACACACCCACAGCTCATCCCTCACACAAGCCACACACCAGCAGCACACCAACAAATACCTACCTCACATACACCCAGCACAACACACACCCACACACCCTCACCTGCACACCAACACACACATCACCCACTATCACCACCCATCACCATGCCCCCCAAGAAGAATCCCAAGTTCCTAGATAGTGAATTGGAAGTCATGGTAGACGAGATCCTCAGGGTGGAGCCACAGCTGTTTGGCACTCTGGTCCAACAGACCCCCATGTCGCAGAAAACCAAGATGTGGGAGAGGATCATCAACAGGGTGAACGCCCAATCACCATGTCGGCGCACAAAGACCGACATCCAGAACAGGTGGTATGACGTGCGCAGGAGGGTCCGGGAGCTGCTCAAGAAAGACTACCACCTGAGCCAATACACCGGCAGTGGCCCTCCTGCCAAGCCAGTATACCTCAGGCCCTGGGAGGAGAAGGTGCGGGCCATCCTTCCGCCAGTGAGCGTATATGGACTAGAGGACATCCCAGAGCCTGGTGAGTACACAACAAATGTACACAATAAACTGCCACAAAACACACACATCACTGTCAAGGGGAGAGTCAAACCATGCACTCATAGCAATTACACAGCAACTAGAACAGAATCATCCCAAAATGTGTATGTCAGTCAGATAAACACAACACATGCCATCAAAAAAGTCACATCCAACTGTGCCAACACATGTACAAACACAACCACAACTACAGCTAGGCAGTGGCACAAATAGAACTAACACACACATCCACACATGTAGCCACCACAACAACACCAACACACAGTGAAGACCACTCAAAGGAAGGAATTCTGTGTATGCTGGCCAAGTCAGTGTAGCCAATAGCATCATGGGAGTCGCAGTCACACATATTGCCCCCCCACAACTGTCCCATCAACACCACCCTGAACCATGCTCACATCACAGGGAGTGGAGAAGGACTCACAAGATGGCTGACACTGGCTACTGCTGTGGGGAGCACAAGGCCCTGCTGCCAACTGTGCACCAACAAACAGCAGGACACCACTGACTGACATCCTGAGAGACAACTTACACTCCCTGCAATGCAAGCACGTTCCATGGTGGGATATCTGGCTGGCTGGCTGGGTGGGAAGGGGGACTTGCAGCACTGACCATAGTCACCAGCACCTCCCCTCACACCCCCCCAACACAAACTCCACAGTACCCACCTGGTAGAATGCAATGCCCTCCATCCTAACACAAGATCCCACAAAGCACCACCACCCTGGGTTATGTTGTGTGAAGCACAGGGACACTCTTGGGACTCTTAGCCAAACAACTGCCAGGACAACACTCCCAGCCATCCTGTCAGCACAGCCAGCCCACCCCACAGGGAAGCAGAGTCAAAAGGAAGGAAGCATGGGCATGCTGGGAAGGGGGTGGAGGCAATAGCATGATGGGAGTCGTAGTCACAGACATTGCTCAGCCTCACAACTGGCCCATCAACACCACCCTGAACCATGCTCACATCACAGGGAGTGGAGAAGGACTCACAAGATGGCTGACACTGGCTACTGCTGTGGGGAGCACAAGGCCCTGCTGCCAACTGTGCACCAACAAACAGCAGGACACCACTGACTGACATCCTGAGAGACAACTTACACTCCCTGCAATGCAAGCACGTTCCATGGTGGGATATCCGGCTGGCTGGGTGGGAAGGGGGACTTGCAGCACTGACCATAGTCACCAGCACCTCCCCTCACACCCCCCCAACACAAACTCCACAGTACCCACCTGGTAGAATGCAATGCCCTCCATCCTAACACAAGATCCCACAAAGCACCACCACCCTGGGTTATGTTGTGTGAAGCACAGGGACACTCTTGGGACTCTTAGCCAAACAACTGCCAGGACAACACTCCCAGCCATCCTGTCAGCACAGCCAGCCCACCCCACAGGGAAGCAGAGTCAAAAGGAAGGAAGCATGGGCATGCTGGGAAGGGGGTGGAGGCAATAGCATGATGGGAGTGGTAGTCACAGACATTGCTCAGCCTCACAACTGGCCCATCAACACCACCCTGAACCATGCTCACATCACAGGGAGTGGAGAAGGACTCACAAAATGGCTGACACTGGCTACTGCTGCGGGGAGCACAAGGCCCTGCTGGGAACTGTGCACCAACAAACAGCAGGACACCACTGACTGACATCCTGAGAGACAACTTACACTCCCTGCAATGCAAGCACGTTCCATGGTGGGATATCCGGCTGGCTGGGTGGGAAGGGGGACTTGCAGCACTGACCATAGTCACCAGCACCTCCCCTCACACCCCCCCAACACAAACTCCACAGTACCCACCTGGTAGAATGCAATGCCCTCCATCCTAACACAAGATCCCACAAAGCACCACCACCCTGGGTTATGTTGTGTGAAGCACAGGGACACTCTTGGGACTCTTAGCCAAACAACTGCCAGGACAACACTCCCAGCCATCCTGTCAGCACAGCCAGCCCACCCCACAGGGAAGCAGAGTCAAAAGGAAGGAAGCATGGGCATGCTGGGAAGGGGGTGGAGGCAATAGCATGATGGGAGTGGTAGTCACAGACATTGCTCAGCCTCACAACTGTCCCATCAACACCACCCTGAACCATGCTCACATCACAGGGAGTGGAGAAGGACTCACAAGATGGCTGACACTGGCTACTGCTGTGGGGAGCACAAGGCCCTGCTGCCAACTGTGCACCAACAAACAGCAGGACACCTCTGACTGACATCCTGAGAGACAACTTACACTCCCTGCAATGCAAGCACGTTCCATGGTGGGATAACTGACTGGGTGGGTGGGTGGGTGGGAAGGAGGTCTGGCTGTCAACCAAACACAATCAATGCAGACCATGTTCACACCCCAGAGAATACATAGAAATGCCCAAATAATGCAGGACAATGTGCCACACCAATATCAACCCCTGACTGTGACGACTTAGGACAATACAATGTACAGGCCCGCACCCCGAGGCACAGTCACAACTGTCAGGTGTGTCAACCACTGATGCCTGCAGAAACATGACATACATTGTTTGTGTCTCCCAAAAACAGGTGATGATAGGGACACAGCAGCAGACGCTGAGGAGTCCCAGTCCCAGGCTCAAGAGGATGCCGAGCTCACTGGCGTCGTACAGCCTCTGTCCTCCTCGGACGATGAAGAACAACCTGGCACATCCGGTGCAAGTCAACATGCTGCACCAGCAGGACCACCAGCTGCAGCACCAGCAGGTCCACCAGCTGCACCCCCTGCACCCACCCCTCCAACGACTGTCACCACGAATACCATCCCTGCCGACATGGACAGAATAAGGAACAACACCAGCGCAGTGACCCTGGACCAACCTGGGGCCATGGACACCACCACCACCACCAACCCCCGAGGTGGACCAGGGTTATCTGTGCGTGCAACTGCACACACTGCACATGTCAGCAGGGGTGGTGGGAGGGGTGGGAGACAGAGGTCGCTGCTTGCAGACGTTGCTGGTGTGCATGAAGACCCACAACTGGTACGCATAGCTGATGCGTACCAGTCCAGCACCGGAGAGCTCAGCCAGGTAGTGGGGCTCCTCAGAGACATCAAACAGCAGCAGGCTGCCCATCATGCCCGCTTGGACTCCCACATGTCCCATGTGGAGTCACACATGTCACGTGTGGACTCCCACATGTCACGTGTGGACTCCCACATGACCCGCGTGGAGTCCAAGTGGGATGTACTACATGAGATGACGGCGGTGCACAGGGACATTTTACAATGCCTCCGCCAGATGAACAGCAACCAGTCCACACCTCCCTGTGTGCCAACAACATCTGGTACCGAACAAACTGCAACTGCCACAGGGAGGGAGGAGGACTCTGGCGGAGAGTCCCCTGCACCGCAGCAGCCTGCACTTGAGGGCCCCCCCCAAGAAGAGGGGTCGTCCGAGGAGGGGAAAGTGAGAGGCTGATGGCCAAGCGCAACTCCCAGGAAGCCTGAACCTGTTCTGGATTTTCGCCTTTGTGCACAGACTGTTCACCCTGTTGATGGCAACACTACTCCCACACATTGCATGGGGAGTACAAGTTGGAACAATGTGTCAGACAACTGTGGCCCCGATACTGGGGATCCTGTCTACCTGGACTTTCTATTCATCTAGGAACTTGGGATTGCAAGATTCATGTACAGCACAATCCATCCTATGCACTATTATCACAGATGTATCACAATAAACACAATAATACACCATACTTGCCTCTGTCGTGATTCCAACGTGGGTGCTGTTATGGGGATGATGAACAACAAAATTACACTGTGTATGCGAACTGCAACAGCAAGGACAACACAGGCATGTGAGTACAGGCAACGTGACACATATGAGGGAGACACACCACCAGGGCTACACAACACATACACACCTAGGCCATCTGACTCATTGCCTACACTGATGTTGCCAGGGAAGACGGTGCAATGCACAGACACCACACCCATTCCCAGTTGTAGTCAAGTAGCCCACAGGTGCAGTAAGCAAATGGCACTCAAATGTGTGACCACAGACAACGCACATCACTAAGTGAAGCACAGGTTTATTACACAGTAGCAACATGCCGTAACCACTACAGATGCAAGGTAACCCCACCTGGTAGCGGGCACACAGTCAACAACTGTAGACAGAAGGAAGTCCATGGGTGTGGCGCACATCACCTGTAGGGACACAACAGCTACCAGCCTGGATGTGCAATCACGTTGTCGGTGGACACAGTTGACCAAACGAATCTGAAAGTACCCTGTGAAGGACAGAAATGACACACAGTCAAAAGCAATGGAGTACAGGACAGAACAGCAAAACTCATGCACAATACATGTTACAAGATACCCACCCAGAACCAAGTTAGCATGTGAACACTGTTGGGGAGTACAGCCCACCTGTAAGCACACATCGCAACACACATCCAGTCAAGTAGCCCATGGACACACTCCAACAGCACCAGAGCACCACCCACACATCATGCCAACTCACATCATTGACATGACACCTCAGGATACTCACATTCAGCTAAAGAAGTTGGTGATGAGCTGTGTGCGGACATCACCATCACCATCATCATCATCATCGTCACTGGCATCGTGTTCCAGGCCAGGATCCTCCACAGGTGGCGGATGTTGGTCATCGTCATCCTGGATGAGAGGCAACTCCTTCCGCACTGCCAGGTTGTGGAGCATGCAGCAGACGATGATAATCTTGCACACTTTCGCAGGGGCATATGGGAGGGACCCTCCGGTCTTGTCCAGGCAGCGGAAGCGGCTCTTCAGGAGACCAAAGGTCCGCTCAATCACTCTCCTGGTCCGACCATGTGCCTCATTGTAGCGCATCTGGGCAGGTGTCACAGGGTTCCTGAGGGGTGTCAGCAACCACGGCATGTTGGGGTATCCCGAGTCACCTACGGACAGACAAGTGCACATCAGCTGACTTGGAAAAGTGGGCGGAATACTACAGATCAGATCACACACAATGGCACAAAGTCAGTACACACCGACAAGCCAGGCACGCTGGTTCTGCATCTGTGCCATCAACCTGGGGATGCGACTACTCCTCATCACAAAGGCATCGTGTGCTGAACCAGGGAAACGGGCACACACGTGTGTGATGGTCATGTCTGCAAGACACACCACCAGTGCATTGACCGAGTGGTAGTGCTTGCGGTTCCTGTAGGCCTGCTCCTGGGCCTGTGGTGGTACCAAAGCCACATGTGTCCCATCAATGGAGCCAATGACATGCGGCATCCTCCCCAGGGCATAAAAGTCACTCTTCACGTCAGTGAGTCGTCGCAGTCTAGGGAAATAGATGTACCGGTTCAGGAAGAGCAACATTGCCGCCAAGAAATCGCGGAGCACACGGCTGAACATGGTCTGTGACATCCCACCAGCAGACGCCACAGTATGTTGGAAGGTACCGGTGGCAAAGAAGTGTAGGGCTGCCATCACCTTCACCTTGGGGGTCAGCGCTGTAGGATACGGCCGGCCAGGCTGCAAATGTGGGGACAACTGCACTGCCAAATCCTCAATCAGCTGCCTGGTGAAGCGGTACCGTCGGATGCTGTCCCGTTCCACCATCGTTGCCAGGTCTGGGAATGGCCGATGGACAGCAGGAGCCCTGCAGTGCAGAGGAGAAGTAAGCAAGATCGTCAGTCACCCCACATATGCGGCATTGAACACACTCAAGATCCCAACATACATCATCATGAGGCACAACTACATGAAGTGTGCAGTACCGGAACGACATGTATGGTACATACATGGCCAACATCTGTCAACACGGTCCTACAGGTGGCATCAATTTGTCCCAGGTTGGCCCATTGGATATCATGATGCTGTGTCACAGTCACCCCCCAGTGACATGTGAGGACAGATGTGCCCCAGGCACCACAGCTCAACGACAGGCACATTCCCAGGGACCCTGTAATGCCACATGGACACTGGCATCACCTGGAGTATCATGTGTACACCACAACAAAACAAACATGACCCCCACAGGTAGTGGCCACACTTGCCATGGCAGGAGAGCCATGGACGTCTGTGACACACACGCACAACATCAGAGTCCATGCACACACAACGTGGATGTGGAGACTGTCTCCCATTGTGCACATGAAATCAGAGACATTGTAAACACTACATGCACAAAGACTGTGGAGGGCCATCACTATTGTGCCACTGGGACACCCTGGCTCAAACATACCGTCCCACATGGGACTCACGGGGTATGTGACATGACATACACAAACACCACTGTGAAATGTGACCATGGCACATGCACAGATATGAACAGTTGCACATCACAGTGGTCACGTACACGTAACACCCAGGAACCTGTCCCCATTAACACGTGCACAGCCTGGGGGTGGCTGCCCACAGGTGACACCCACAGGACAAAATGTACACCAACATACACACAATAGGAAATGCAGCCTTACATGCCTTATGATAAGGTTTGGACAGGCTGTCGTGATGTAGGTGTGCCCCTCACTCCCTGGGAGCTATCTGTGGCTGGCATATGTCCATCTGAGACAGGCATGCTGACATATGCCAGTCACATGTACAGTGATGCGTTGAACAGCAATGGACCGATCGGTGCCTCCGGCCGGCCCATTGCATTCAATGTGTGCGGGTACGCGTTGTACCCCTGTGCGCGTTGTACTGCAATGGACCGATCGGTGCCTCCGGCCGGCCCATTGCATTCAATGTGTGCGGGTACGCGTTGTACCCCTGTGCGCGTTGTACTGCAATGGACCGATCGGTGCCTCCGGCCGGCCCATTGCATTCAATGTGTGCGGGTACGCGTTGTACCCCTGTGCGCGTTGTACTGCAATGGACCGATCGGTGCCTCCGGCCGGCCCATTGCATTCAATGTGTGCGGGTACGCGTTGTACCCCTGTGCGCGTTGTACTGCAATGGACCGATCGGTGCCTCCGGCCGGCCCATTGCATTCAATGTGTGCGGGTACGCGTTGTACCCCTGTGCGCGTTGTACCTCAATGGACCGATCGGTGCGCACCCATTGACAATGGGCTTGCCTGGCAACGGACGCGTTTTCGAATATTCGAACGAGTCGGTTGCTGGAAAATCAGTTGGTCACCCACAACAATGTTGCAAAATCATGTATGTCATGAAGTTGAAATTTTGAAGGATGCTGTGGGCGTGTTTTGGTGCTGCTATTCCATGGATTGGCCAGATTCAGAAGATGCAAACGACTTGGACCTATCACTTTGGACACAAGGGACAGTATCTGCCTCTCCAGCACATATATATTGCTGCATGTTCCCCTGAGAGCCCACTTGCCTGCACTACATGCTCCAGGACGACATCTGCCACTGCACTGCTGCTGTCTCTGCCCCTCTGGACCCTGCAATGGCACGTACTGTGGAGAGAGCCCCAGCCTTCAGCCTTGAAGAGAACCAGGCCCTGCTGGACAGCCTACTTCCACAGTACAGCAAGCTGTATGGGACACCAGGGGAGCAGGTGAGTGTTCTGTGCACTGCCTTTCTGAATGTGCATTTTGTCTGACTAGCAAGGCTGAGAGTCAGCACACCACTGGCTAGCAGGCTCACTGAGTAGTTGTCACCCCCCATAGTGTGTAGTGACTTGCACTGGACAGGTATGGTGCAGTGACAGTGCTTCTGAACAGGGTTTTACTCCCCATGCTATGATACCATGTAGTGACTTCTGGAAAACTGTCCATGGGCAGCCGTGCACTGCCTGGGTACACCATGTGCCCCTGTGATTGCGACATGTATATGCAACTGTGTCATGCACGGATATGTTGCATGTGTAGTAATGGCCTTATCACTTTGTCATCCTGACAGGCTTCTGCCCATCGGAAGCATGAGATCTGGAAGGACATCGTCCGGGCTGTCCGGTCCGTGGGGGTCTACAAGCGCCGGATCCGCAACTGCCAAAAGAGGTGGCAGGACCTTCGGGGCTGGACCCGGAGGATTGCACGGGTCCAGCTGAAGCTGTCGCCTCCTCGCAGGAGGGGCGGAACACGGACCCTGACCCCCCACATGCTCAGGATCCTGGCGGTGGTCTTTCCAGACCTGGATGGGCAGCTGAAGGCCAGAGAGCAGCAAGGAGGGGGTGAGTCAAAGACTGCACTGTGTACTCTGTCTAACATGTTATGTGCCCTCCTCGGGCCAGGTTGAACTGCCACAGTACAGCAGTCATGTTGTCCAGGAGCCATGTCCCTCTATTGTGCACTGCCCACTCCTCATCTGATACCCAGGTGTGGCCCTTACATGCAGGGAATTCTGTCACTTAGGACTGTGTCCTTGCAGTTTGCTTGACTCAAGGTGGGAGACAGCATCTGTTTCCCTGACTCTGTGGTGGGCATCATGGGTGGGTCCATTGCTTACACAATGCCTGTATTCTGACATGTATTCAGCGTGTTACTTTGATCTGTGGTCCAATTGCTGAGCTGATCCACCACATGTGGCTGGGGTACCTGGCACACACCCATGCTGCGGGTGGGAACAATGTTTGGGCCCCAGGAGTATGTATATGACGTGTGTCACACATACTTAGCCAGCTGCCTACAGTCCAGGGCTCATCCCTCATTCATGTGGGGCTGGACAGTCATGCCTACTCCAGGCCATACAATACACTCTGTACTCCCACTCCCGTGTATCAGAGGACACATTGTGCACAGTGATTTGACCCCTCAGGTGTCTGCCTCTGTGTCAGTGTGCTGTGGATTAGTCGCCAGGACTGCTGTGGAGTTTCTTGGTAGGGGCTCAGCATGCCACTGGAGATGTGACCATAGGAGACGATACTTGTGTGACACATAGGTGTCTGATCAGCTGCCCATGCAGACTGGGGCATGTAAATGTGAAGTTCAGGCAGCTGTTCCCCATGCACAGCAGAGTGTGAGGGGCTCAGGTTCAGAGGGTAGTGTCACAGGTCTCCCATATGTCCAATAGGTATGACCTGGACAGATGAGGGTTAAGAGGATGTGTTGTGGGGGGGATGTACATGTGCACTTGTGCAGCTCCAGGACTTGCATTCCCCATGACCTACTATTGTGACACAGTGCAGAGTGTTGTTGTCTGGCTGCAAAGTCATACATCACTGAGACAGTGATGTATGACTTTGCAGTCATGCCTCCGCCATGGCATGTGTCTACTGATTGGTGATCCTGCAGGGGAGTGACATGTGCTACATGCACACCATAGTGGCGCTGGCTATCAGGACATGGGTGCATCATGGTGTCTGTCGCTGGTATGCATCACATGCATTTCCTATTTGACTCTGGGCATCCCTTACATCCGTAAACCTGTACTGACTCAGTGGCAAGAGCTGTGATGTGTCCACACCGTGTCCTCTGCACTGTCCAACTACTGTGTACTTGGTGCATGTGTCAACACTGGGGTGTTGCAATCCAACAGACACCAGACAGATGGGTGCAAGGCCATGTGGGATGTGAGTGCCATGCTTGGCATCAGACTGACAATTGACTTCTCCTGTTCAATTAGGGCACTTTTAGCAATGTACAACTAATGATGCCAGGGCTTGCTCTGTAATGTGCTGTGCTCACAGTGGTGTGTGCGTTTGGTGCAGGTGACTGATGTCTGTCTGTTTCCCCATTGTTTGCAGATACATCCACGGCCACGGAAGGGGACAGCTCCACGGACCAGGAGGAGCCGGAGAGCCAGACTGGGTCAGCAGCCGAGGAGTGGTCGGAGGGACCCAGTGGCACGGAGGGCGAGGGGAGCCACACCGAGGAGTCCTCAGCAGCATCCACCTCAGCTGAGGACCAGAGCAACTCGGAGGATGACTCCCTTGTGGAGGCGGGTGTCAGCAGCCACCACACCCCAGCTAGTGTTGCTGTCCCCGCCACCACCAGCACCACCACCGCCCTCCCATCGGCTCCCATTCCCCAGGTCCGTGGAGGCTCCCATGTCCGGGAGCGTGTCTCCTTTGGGCCAGGCACCGCACCCCCTGCCCCTGTGTCCCCTGCTGCCCTGAGTGAGGAGTCTGTGTACCTCCTTCGCCAGCTCCATGTAGGGCAGACAGCCATGCTGAGTGTCCTCCATGCGCACACCGCGCTGTTGACTCAGCTGGTGTCGTTCATGGAGGGCATCTCATCGGGCATGTCTGACCTACAGAGGGGCAATAGGTCCATGGACTCCTCCCTGACGGCAGCAGTGTCCCTCCTCAAACGGTCCCTCACCCCTCCTGCCTCTGCTCCATCCACACTCCCCAGCACCTTACCCATCCCAGGCACACACACACTGGCACAGGCACACACCAGCACACACACATCCAGCACACTGACACACACGCCAATGACAAAACGCACACGCACGCACATTCAGGGGACTGAAGCCAGACTCACAGGGGATGGGGCCCTGGAACACACACACGCATCCACATGCACTGCGCAGTCCTCAGTTCCCTCTCCCTCCAAAGCACCCTCCCTTGCCTCACCTGCAACCCCAAAGTCACAGCAGCTCTTCCTCTGTGACCTCGGCCTCTTCCCCACCGATGAAGCTGCTCCAGCATCCCGGGGGAAGAGGAAGCCCACCCACACGGAGCAGAGTGCCCCTCGCCCCCGGACACCCTCCCCCAGGCGCAGACGGACTGAGGCCCCCACCCGCAAGTCCCCCGGAGTGCTAAGAGCAAGACCCCGCCACCACCCTGCAGCTCAGGCACAAGGTCTCCGTCCTCCATCCCTCAGGCCCCCACTGCACAGGTGCCCCCACCACACCCTGCCCCAGGTTCCCCCACCCACAGATATACCATCCCCAAGATGCTCCGGCCTTCTCCCCCTGCCACTTGCTCTCCCAGCACCACACCCCCCGCTGCGCTTGTCTGTGCCACTGATGTGGTGAGGGTGTCCCCCCTCTGTCCAACCCACCTTGCCTGTTCCCCATTCTCCTCCCCTGGAGGTAGGCACTGCAGTGGAGTCCACTACCGCCCTGTCTGACTTGGGCACTGCAGTGGCGGACCTGTCCACCCCATCTGCAGGGTCCACTGCAGTTGTGCCGGCACCCACGACATCTGTGTCATGCCCCCCAGTTGTGCCGGCACACACCATGTCAGACACCTCCACTGCAGTTGTCAGTGGCTCTCCTGCACCCACCACCCCTTCCCTGACTCCCCCTGGTGAGCCCTGATCCTGTCCCTGCGGTGCCTGGCCTGCCCCCCGGTTGCCCCTCCTAGTGGATTGTCCCTGGTATTGTGCAGGCATGCGTAGGGTGACATCTGCCAGTGTCACCCTGTTTGAACTTTGACAATGGACTGGCCATTGGCCTTTGCTCTTTTTTCAGGACTTCGTTTGGCCTCAACACATATGCTGAATAAAGCAACTTTCTTTTCTCTAGTGCTCATGCTTCAGATGTACATGTTGTTGGTGCAGCTAACCATGCCCTTGCTGCAGTGATGGTGATATCTGGTCTCATGATTATGAAGTGTTACTGTGCAGGAACCCATGTGGTCCAGGGGGAATGTGTCCTATCATGTGGTGTATCCATGTCATCAATAGCAGCATCTGAGGGTGTCATGTGTTCAGTATTTGGCAATGGGTTTCCTACTTACATTGGCAATTTCATATCTGTGGCTTCCACCCCTGCACATCTGTTGTGCCTGCCATCGTTGCATTTGTCTACTTCCCTGACCGTGTTGCCATCTCCAGTGGACATGCAGGTTTGGGCATCAATGGGGAGGGACTCATCCGTGTAGTCAGTGCAACATTGCTATACAAGTGTGTTGGATCTGTGCTGATGATTCCGTTGGCACATCCATGACCAGGCTGATGTGATGGGAGCCCTCATTTGGTGCTAATTGTTGATTGTGTGACCAAGTGCTCAGCTGACATGATGGGGCCCTACTGAGGCAACATATGGCACAGCTTTCCTCACACAGGAGTGGAGTCCCCTCATGGCAGTGTGTACACGTGTGACATTGCCTGCGCCCAAGGTGTGTGTTGTATGTGCATGTCTGTGTGTTCACTTCCATTCATCTGCGCATGCTGTGATCCCTAGTGTTGTACCTGTTTGTGATGCTTGCTGACTTGAGCTATGTTCCCCCAAAGTCTTCTCCCTGTGTTCTCTGTGATGTGGGTGCATGGCACATTACTGGTCATCAGGGTGTCACCCATAGGTGTGTTTGCTGTCAGGGCAGAGTTTGTGTGCTGACGCAGATGGGTCACAGTCAGGTTTCCCTTTGGCACTTGTTGTTTGCCCCTGTCATGTGATTTCCAGTTTGTGTTATCTTTCAGTGATTGTGACACGTTGTGTGTGTGACTGCTGGCACTCCTTAGGGTCCGGGCTGCAATGTTGGTTGTTGTCTATGTGTGTTCTTTGTGGGTGACCTTGGCTTCTTCATTGGTGTGTGACTGTGGCTGGGATCCCATTGGTCGGTGTGGTATTGCCGTCATGTCCATGTACAGAGTAGTGTGCAGTGTGTCAGACATTCAGGAGTCTTGTTGAGTGTCCATGTGTGATGTGTTTCTACACCTTGGTTCCCACCCACCACCCTGGAATAGTCATGGGTGCATGTGCAATGTCACCAGTGCATGTGTACTTCACTGCTGCACATTGTTGGAGGTCGAGGGGTGTGGTGTTGAGTGTGTGCAGATGAGAGTTGTTGCCCGGCTAGTCCCCTGCCTCCATGTTGGCCTTGGCTTACTGGCCATGCTGATTGATTTGTGCTTGTGTAGGTGTGATGGTAGTTAGTTGCTCAGGACACCTGACTGTGGTTCACAGTGTGAACGACATTTAGCTTTGTCATCACAGTGGTATTTTTCTTCAGCCCAGGGTCACCACATTGTGGGGGCCCTGGGGGTGGTGCTGTGGTGTGTCTGTGACTTGCTGTGTCAGTTGTTGTTCCTACGTGCCTGTGTGACATGTGTGTTTTGTGCTCCCTCTCACCTGTCAATGCCTGCTTGCCCACATAGGGGATTTGGATCCATGAGTTAGCTTAGTGTGGCAGTGTATGCACATCTGTATGATTGGTATTCAGCTCTCCTCATGTGTTGTGTTGTTGCCTGGGGACACTGGCACCCCCACCCCTCACCTGCTGTGTATGATGACAGTGTTGGTCTGCCTGTTTGTGTTTGTGCATCTGCACCACTGCATTGGCATATCTTGGGTGTGCCATTGGCTGTATGTTGTTTGGTGTGTTTCCCCTGCTGTCCCTGGGACTCCTAGGTCATCGGTCAGCACAGTGATCATGGTTTGTGTGTCCCATTGCTGCCATGGTATGGTATCTGTTCACCTCACATCTGCTGTCTCCACAGGGTATCTGCATTTGTGTGCCCATTGGTGCAAATATGTGGTTCTGCATTCTGATGGTCACTTCTGTCATTGTGTCATTGATGACTGTTGACGGTCTCAGCCCCCATGGGTGTTGTTTGTCTGCACATGGCCAAAGGAATGTTTCATTTGCACTGCAGTATTTGGCTCCCCCAATTTATGTTGCAATGGGACACATACACTACTTTGCCACAGATGAGTTTTTGGTTCTGTGACCAGGAATGATCCATGCAGTTTGGCAGTTGCAGCTCTTTCTTTGTTAACAATTACCTTTTGGTCACTGTGATGATGAGGGTGTAGACCCCATTGCCACAATGGTCAAAATGTGCTTCAGCTATGGACCCCACACTTACCTTTTGGTCACTGTGATGATGGGGGTTTAGACCCCATTGCCACAATGGTCAAAATGTGCTTCAGCTATGGACCCCACACTTGCCTTTTGGTCACTGTGATGATGGGGGTTTAGACCCCATTGCCACAATGGTCAAAATGTGCTTCAGCTATGGACCCCACACTTGCCTTTTGGTCACTGTGATGATGGGGGTTTAGGCCCCATTGCCACAATGGTCATGGGCTGCTTGCATTGTGGGTGCCACACACATATATGTGTGGCACATGTGCTAGGGGGTCACATTGTATGTTCAATGTCATGTTCGGTGTTGTAGGCATTTGACACAGCCTGCTCACACGCTTGTCATGGTGGTGGGGGGATGTCTTAATCTTGCATTCCCTAGGTTGTGGTGTGCTTGTTGTGTCATGCATTGTCCATCCTATGAGTGGGGGTGGTAGTAGTGGTAGGCATCCAGCCCCCTGGCTAAGGGTGGTAGTAGTGGTAGGCTTCCTGCCCCCTGGCTAAGGGTGGTAGTAGTGGTGGGCATCCTGCCCCCCTGGGTGAGGGTGGTAGTAGTGGTAGGCATCCTGCCCCCTGGCTAAGGGTGGTAGTAGTGGTAGGCATCCAGCCCCCTGGCTAAGGGTGGTAGTAGTGGTGGGCATCCTGCCCCCTGGCTAAGGGTGGTAGTAGTGGTGGGCATCCTGCCCCCTGGGTGAGGGTGGTAGTAGTGGTGGGCATCCTGCCCCCTGGCTAAGGGTGGTAGTAGTGGTAGGCATCCAGCCCCCTGGCTAAGGGTGGTAGTAGTGGTGGGCATCCTGCCCCCCTGGGTGAGGGTGGTAGTAGTGGTGGGCATCCTGCCCCCTGGCTAAGGGTGGTAGTAGTGGTGGGCATCCTGCCCCCCTGGGTGAGGGTGGTAGTAGTGGTGGGCATCCTGCCCCCCTGGGTGAGGGTGGTAGTAGTGGTGGGCATCCTGCCCCCTGGCTAAGGGTGGTAGTAGTGGTGGGCATCCTGCCCCCCTGGGTGAGGGTGGTAGTAGTGGTGGGCATCCTGCCCCCCTGGGTGAGGGTGGTAGTAGTGGTGGGCATCCTGCCCCCTGGCTAAGGGTGGTAGTAGTGGTAGGCATCCTGCCCCCCTGGCTAAGGGTGGTAGTAGTGGTGGGCATCCTGCCCCCCTGGGTGAGGGTGGTAGTAGTGGTGGGCATCCTGCCCCCTGGCTAAGGGTGGTAGTAGTGGTGGGCATCCTGCCCCCCTGGGTGAGGGTGGTAGTAGTGGTGGGCATCCTGCCCCCCTGGGTGAGGGTGGTAGTAGTGGTGGGCATCCTGCCCCCTGGCTAAGGGTGGTAGTAGTGGTGGGCATCCTGCCCCCCTGGGTGAGGGTGGTAGTAGTGGTGGGCATCCTGCCCCCCTGGGTGAGGGTGGTAGTAGTGGTAGGCATCCTGCCCCCTGGCTAAGGGTGGTAGTAGTGGTAGGCATCCAGCCCCCTGGCTAAGGGTGGTAGTAGTGGTGGGCATCCTGCCCCCCTGGGTGAGGGTGGTAGTAGTGGTGGGCATCCTGCCCCCTGGCTAAGGGTGGTAGTGGTGGTGGGCATTTGGCACCCCCTGGCTAAGGGTGGTTGTGGTGGTTGGCATCCAGCCCCCCTGGGTTGGGGTGGTGGCGCGCATTCAGGCCCCTGTGTGCATATGTGGCATTGGTGATGGGCATCCCGCCCCTATGGTGCTGCTGTTGCAAGTATATTCAGATTCCCCGTGTATGTGTGTGATGTGTCGTGTACGTGTTGTATGTGTTTTGTGGTTGGTGTCTGACTTACCTTCTGCGCCGTACGCGTCCGTGCCTGTTCCGGTAGTAGATGTAGAATATTGGTATGATCGGGACGAAGGGATTCATGGTTGGTTCGTGTCGTTCGTCCTTCTCGTTGCTTCGCGTCGTCCTCGTCGCTTGGCTTCGTCCTCGTCGCTTCGCTTCGTCCTCGTCGCTTCGCGTCGTCCTCGTCTGTGCTGTGTTCGTCTCGTAGCCGTGGATCGTGTTGTGGCGCGATTCGGAGCTTATGTGCGCCTCTCCCGGATGCTTTGACGTGCCGTGCGTAGCGACGGGTTCGGCGCGTACGGAAAGCGCATCGTACTTGTCCGGCCGGACGGGGCTGCATTTTCCCTTCCGTGCGACTCGATTCGGCGTTTCCGGATTCGCCTCGGTCGGAGAACAGGACCTGGTTTGGGTGAGTACGGCTCGGCCGGAATTTTTGCTGTTGTGCGCATCGTACTTGCTCGTTCGGTGTGCTGTACGGATCGGTCGGGAAACTGGCTTTCGCATGGCTTTTTTCCCGACCGAATAGTATTGGGTGCGCCTCCGACCGAGATCGGAATCGGCCCCCTAGTCTGCACCTAAGACAAACTAATACATACTCACAAAGTGTCTTACTCACCTATCAATTAATATATAAAAAGACTCACACTACCACTCATAGATCATCTCATAAAGTTTCAATACTTTTCAACATATTTGATACTCACTTTTAACAACCTCACATACACATGTACCTTTTCATTCCATTTTTTCCTTAAAATTAAATGTGATTCACATACCTGAAAATTGAGTTCATCTCTGAAATAGTTTTTTTTTGCTCTTATTAGATAGATTCAATGCTCTCAGGAAATGTGAAAACTAAGCATTAGAAAGGCACACCACTCTCATACAAAGCAATCATTAATGGCAAATTTTTCAACTTTGCACTCACAACATATCTTTCATATGTTACTTTTGTAACTTCACTTCTGACAGGTTGGTATGTGTTAACCCTTTTATGCACTTTTATAAAGAAGCCCATTATCGGCTATACTTGGGCTACATTTGGGTGATACTTTTGCAACACTTGGGCTCTTTTCTCTCAGGTGGCATCTTGGGAGACTTATTTGTTATGAGGCTCCCTAATCTCCTCATTTACTGCAACGTCCCCAGTAGAAAATGCTTTCAGTTTTCCTCTTCGATTTCATGAAGATTTCATTAAGATGGCGGTCAGATGTGCCACCCTTTTAGCATAAATTGAGATTATTAGCACTCTAGTTGCTCATTAGAACACTGTAGTAACCTACTGATCATGGGGGAATTAACTGGCAGTTTGCTGCTGGTGTTCGGAGTGCATGTTTCAGTCTACATGTCAGAAGGTTTTAATGAAACAGTAGAGGAAGGTATTTGAGAGCTCACTTAAAATGTGTCCTAATTTTTCTTTCTACAGCACTAACCATAATTTCTATGACAAAACAAACCCCCTCATTTTGTTCCTTTCTAAATTAAATGGTTCAAGTTTTATCAGTTTGATTCACTCAAAATGGCTGCAGATGTATCATACTTTTGCCGTAGTTGTTCTTTGGAACACTCTTGGAGGCTGCAGTAGAACACAAGGGAATCAACTAACAAGCTGCTCCTATTTGAAGTACATTGTTTACTGAGAATGTCAGGCTTCATTCTCACATGGCTGAGAAAGTGTGAATTTACAGAAAATATGCTCTCATTTTAGCTTCTGGAGCACTTTCCATAACCTCTATGGGAAAATCATGAGGAAACTGTTTTCTCTCAAACATGATTCATGAAATCCCAGCAGAAGGCTTTTTCACAGGGTAAAATTACCCTAGCAACATATGATTTATATTGTAACAAAAATATGTTATCACCCTTTATATGTTCTCCTTTTTGTGACCCTCAAACCCTGCCATTCACTACAATGCATTTAAATGGGGTGTTATCATGTATATTGGTCCCAAGATGGCTGTCATCACTTTCAGGTTGAAATGCTGACAGGCAATCATATCTCACAATGAGATCTGTGCTTAGGCTCCTGCCAGATATACATATTTAGATTTCCTTTATTATCTCACAAACTACTGAACGGATTTATACCAAATACCAAAAGCACAGTCTGTGGACCAAAAGCTAGCATTCTGCCAAAATGTGGTGTCATTCCGTCCAGGGGTTCGGGTTGCAAGCATGTCTAAAGACTCTATGGAAATTAACATGGGAAACACCTTTTATCTCAGGCCCCCGCTTGACGGATTGCCCTGAAACTTTCCAATTTTATGGAAATTTCGTGAAGATTTGTCAAACAGCGCCAAAGATATAGGCAAGTCAAAAGCACTTTTCCTATGGAATCATGGTCCTAACTATAGCTACCTACTGGTGACTGGTGGTTGCCAGTAGGTAGTTATAGTTAGGACCTAGGTTCCATAGAAAGAGCATTTTTTCATTTGCCAATAACTTTGTAGCCGTTTGACAAATCTTCACGAATTTTTCAAAACTGTTATGTCGCTCACTTCACCTGCTATCTTAAAAGTTTCGGGGTGATCTGTCAAGTGGGCCTGAGAATCAGGCGGTGCTTAAAAGCATGTTTTCCCCATGTTAATTCCCATAGGACCTTTAGACACGGCTACAGCCGGAATTACTGAACGGAATTACACCAAATTGGGCAGGAAGGTAGATGTTGGCCCAAGGAAGTGCTTTTTGTGATTTGATGTAAATCCGTTCAGTAGTTGCGGAGTTATTTAAAGATCTTTCAGATATACAACTGGCAACGTGGGGGATCAGAAACCTCATTCGAGATCTCACGCTGTGATCTGATTGGCTGCCAACACTTCAAACGAGGAAGTGTTGGCAGCTATCTTGTGACTCGGTTGAACCGAGTCACAGGAAAAAATATTTAAAAAACAGAAAAGGGGGCAGGGTAGAAACACCCAGACCCCGTAGGCCTCTTGGGGGGGGTCAGGTCCTGGGGGCAGATTTTACAGTAATGAGGGGGGCACCCCCATGCCCTGGAGACCTCCTCCTCCCAGGAGCAAACATATGTAAACTGATGTGGGAGGCCCGCACGGCCTCCGCAGCCCCGGGGACTGCCATGTCCCCAGGGCCATTGATTAAAATGAATGCGGGGGAGGCCCATATAGACCGCCACCACCCAGGAGCTAATAATGTATTAATGTGGGGAGCCACTAGGTCCCCCTGAAGCCCTGGGGATGGGCACCTCTCTGGGGAAATGAATAATTAATAAAAATGTGGGAGGCCCTTGTGGCCCCCCGCTGCCCAGGGACCACCTCCTCCCTATGTCTATGTCTATGTAGGAGTATTTGTAAAGTGCACTGTTACTCCAAAGAGTGTCCTGACGCTGACTGACCGGTAGCAACACGGGAGAGTAGGCTTAGGGGCAGGCAAACAGCCATGTTTTCAGCTCTTTCCGAAACAGGGGAATGCATTCAATGCATCTCAGCTGAAGTGGCATTTTATTCCAATGGCATGGTCCCAGGACGGAGAGAGACTTACTCCTGACCTAGATTTTTTAAAGCAAGGGACATTGGCCAACAACAAGTAGGCGGAGTGTAACTGTCTACGAGGAGAGTAGAAAGAAATTCTATGTTTAAGGTAGCTAGGTCCTTCCGCATAGAGTGCCTTTTGTGTGATAAGCAGAATTTTAAAGATTATTCTTTTCCTTACAGGGAGCCAATGTAGGCTCCTCAGAAAGTGTGACACACGCGAATTTCGGGGGAGCTCAAAAATGGTCCGGGCTGCTGCATTCTGGACCAGTTGAAGCCTGTCCAGCAGAAAGCCAGGCATCCCCAGATAGAGTCTGTTCCCATAATCCAGCCTTGATATAATCAGAGCCTGGATCACCTGTTGTCTGGCATCTGTAGATAGAAAAAACAGGAATTTCCGTAGAAGACGCAGCAGAGCAAAACAGGCGCCAACTACTGTGTTCACCTGAGCGCGAAAGAGCAGCTGGTTGTCTAGTTTGAACCTGGGGCAATGACTAACAGAAATGCGGCGGGCTCGCAGCCGCCCCAAAACCCCGGGGACCATCACCTCCTCTGGGCTCAAATCATATATATGCAGGTGGTCCATTGTGGACCACCAGCCCCAGGGACCACCACCTCCCCGAGCAAATTTGAACAAAGAAGAGAGGCCCCGTGGTCTGTCTTGTGGTACCCCAGGACATTGCTGGAGCCAGCCCTGGGGGGTGGCGTTCATGAGGGCCATCTAGGGCTCCACCACTGTCTCCGCCACTCTGCAAACATGACTACTACTTAACAAAACATAGAAATTCCCTGAAAAAAACAAATGTTACATGGACGTTATTGTTAGGAATTAGCATTTAAAAAATCTTTGAAATTCACTGGAAAAAGCAAAGGTTACAAGGGCGTGATAGTTAGGCTCAGGTTTCACTCATACAAAACCAGTGAAATTCAAACTCATCCCCCCACAATGCACTGCTTATGACCTCACATATTACATCACTCATGACATGGTCAGTGACATCACTCACAACATCACTGATGACATCTCAAATGACATTATCCACAGAATCACTGATGCACCCACTCACACCCCATAGAACCTTTCATACACCCACTCAACCATTCACAAATCCATTCACATACCCATGCCAGTACTTACACACCCACTCCTTGATTCATAGATCGACACACACATCCACTCACTCACCCATACAGCCACTCATGCAACCACTCAGTCACTAACACAGCCACTGACATATTGACTCATACACCCATACAGACACTCACACACTGAGTCAGTCATCCATAGAGCTACTCATACACCTAGTCACTCACCGATACAGTCAATCACACAGCCGCTTACTCACCCATACAGATAAGCACAAACCCACTCACTTACTCATACAGATACTAACATTTACTCACTCATCTATACAGTCACTGACATGAGCAAACACTCACCCTTACAGCTGCTCTCACATTCACTCACTGACCCATACAGTCATGCATATACCCCAAGACTCCCTATACTGCCTTTCACATACCCAGTTACTCACCCATATACCACTGACACATCCACTTATTCACCAACACAGCCATACACACACACACTGACCCATATAGCCCCTCATACATAAACTCACTAACCCATACAGCCACTGACTCACCCACTCATCCATACAGGCAGTCACACACCCCCTCACCCACCCACACAAACACTCACACTACCATACAGGTATTCAGACATCCAATAACTCACCAATACAGCCACTCATGTACCCACTCACACACCCATACAGCCACTTAGACATCAACTGACTAAAATGGACTTTTACACTACCAGTCACTCATCCACACATTCACTGAGACACCTAATCACTCACTTTTACAGTCAGTCATGCAGCCACTGAATCATCCATACAGACACTCATGCACACACTGGTTTACCAATACACCCTGGTATATATATATTTAACACTGATAAACTTTTTTAAAACACTCACAGTCACTGGATGATGTCATCGGTGATGTCATCAGTGATGTCATTTGAGATGTCATGAGTGATGTAATGACTGATTTTACTGACCATGTCATGAGTGATGCAATATGTGAGGTCATAAGCGGTGCATTGCGGGGGCGCAAGTTAAAGTTAGCTCAGCTAAATGTAACTGCAAAATTTCCCTGGTTTTATGTGAGTGAAACCTGAGCCAAACTATAACGTCCCTGTAACCTTTGTTTTTTTCAGTGAATATATATATATATATATATATATATATATATATATATATATATATATATATATCAAAAGAATACCCTTTCAGGCATAGAGTGACGCATAAATTATGCAAAAAGAAGCAGAGAACTCTGGGTAGTTCTGAAGTTTAGGTGGAAAGCAGCTCCTGTATAGAGCACTCTCAACACCAGCGACACTCTAGATCTGCTCACCTCAAATGTCTGCTTTTCTATCAAAGTATTTAAGCATAGGATTAGCACAGTGCCATCCACGCCGAGATAGAAAGGGACAAAGTCTTTTGCCATTTCTTCAGCAAAGTCTTTAAGCATAGGACTAGCACAGTGCTGTCCATGCCGAGCTGTAAAATGACAAAAGCCATTTACCACTCCAGGCACAGTATTACAGCTTTGCATTGGTAAAATACCATCCAAGCCAATCTGAAATGAGTAAAAGCAACCCCTGACACAATACTGTGCCTGGAGTGGTAAATGGCTTTTGTCATTTTACAGCTTGGCATGGACAGCACTGTGCTAGTCCTATGCTTAAAGACTTTGCTGAAGAAATGGCAAAAGACTTTGTCCCTTTCTATCTCGGCGTGGATGGCACTGTGCTAATCCTATGCTTAAATACTTTGATATATATATATATATAAGAAAAACGGCTTCTCCACGTATTTATCAGGAAACCTTCAGCACTCCGGTGCAGTTGAAATGCTTTTATTCGTACTGCGGCAAAAGCATATATGCCAACGTGTTTTGGTGCGAGCCTGCACCTTGGTTACGACGCTGACCTAACTCACAACAACTTTTTTTATGTGCTTTACACTTTGAAAAATCAACATAAACAGAAAGGTAGGACTATTACTATTACCGCAAAACAGCAGGCATTTTGTAATGGCTAAGTTACTCGCAGTAACAATTAATTAACCATATTTCATGCTGTAACCAACTTTACAATTGTATAAAAGACTGCACAAAGGAAACTAATATATGTTTTTCTCTGCTGTGAATAAGTGAGTGTAATTATATTGTTTCAGGTCATACAAAATGTCACTTTCTCAAAATTGTGCTTTTTTCAAATAATTAAATTGTAAACAAAAATTATATTGTGAAACAGTAAATTACACAAAATTCAAAACCAAGTATTTCACGACCCTTGTCCTTAAACAATTGTTAGTTGTGCCCCAGTGGGGTTTGTCTTCCTTTGCAATCTGGTGACCAATAAAGCATCAAATATCCAAATTTTACTCAACTGACTCCCTCGACATAAGTCCTGTAGAGTTTACTGGCTGGGCTTGACTAAAGTTGAATCACTATCAAGTAGTTCTCTCCTGTTTTTTCTAGTCTGGAATCCTACCTAAAAACAAAAATAATTATTATTTTTACAATTAAAAACTTCTGAAAAACACTAACATAACTCAAAACAAATACAACCGTTTAAAACACTTAGGTTTCTATGTTGGCAATTAGAACAGGCTACAGATGGACATAGAGCTCAAAATCCATATTAAAACCCTGTGGCTCCATACCATCCATTTCCAGAATGTACTTAGATTCAAGCCTTCTGAGCTCTTTTTCTTATCCCCATCTCTTCTCTTTTTAGGGACACTGTCAATCACACTATATTTTAATGGAATGAAGAAAATCGAAAATTTGAGGTTGGGTATGGCAGGCCCCTTTGGACTTATTGTAGACCACAATGTAAAGATGGAAATTAATCCTGAGGAGGATAAAGGCCCACTCAGGCTGAATTGTAAATTCTAACTTTTAATGTAACGTCAGAATGTTAATTGAACAAAGTACACTTAACAAAGTAGTTTGATATAATTTGTTACCCACAATTGCAATTAATAGATATAATGAAAAGAATTAACTTGGATGAGTTGCATACACTTATGGAATGAGTATAAATCATTTGTAATAATGTATCACATGCCCGGACTGAATATTATGATGTTGTAAGATGGCTGCCATAAGAGATGTGAACTGATGACATATGAAAGTCCTATTTTTATTCTTTGTATAATCACATGGGGTATTTACATATGATGTAAACAAACGTAACCTGACCCGTGATCAAGGGGCTACAGGCTCCAAAATGTATCGGGCTGATTTTGCTGCCTTTCTGAATAAAAAACACGCTGCAAGGAATTGAGTTGTGGGCCGTTTCTTTTTTGCGACATCTTCGTACGAAGTGGATCGGAGTGGTGTATATATATATATATATCCTCTCACACTGCTTCAATGCTTTCACCAATCCTGGAAACGGAAAGCAGGCACGGACCACGTTTCTGTGCAAAAGATGTTTATTTTCAGTTGGCCATGACGCGTTTCAGTCCCTCCTGGACCTTGATCACATGACAACGCTCATTGCCATTTTCTCCCCTTTTAAAGTGACAGTGCTTAGTGCAAAGTTCCGGTGATTTCACCATGGACATGGAAGACATACTATGGTTTTACAAATTTGATACATTTCCGTTTTTTCTTTTTTCTCTCCCCCACAATTTTTATACTTAATGTATGTCTTTACAATCTTATATTGCACTATCACAATTTGCCTTCGATCGTGGGTGCAAATAAATGTAACCATAAATAAACATATAATGAGTACCATAACAACTTATTTCCATACCTTTGTAATATATGATACTAAATAAGGGCTAAAATTTCTATTCTAATCAATTAATAATTAAAATTATTTGGGTGAGTCCTGTATTAAAAACGGAATGTAAAACATAGTAAAAAACACCATAGAGACAATTTTTTATCATATTTGCTTAAATGCAATTTGTATCGTTACGAGACTTGTTTCAACTTGGTTTGTCTAAGATGTTGCTCATCCTGTCCTGTGCTATTCACTGACTATCATTAAAAAATATATTTAAAAAATGTGTGTAAAGTGCCTGTGCATGATGTGTTCCACTTCCTTAACACTACGGATATGGACCTTAAAAGTGACCTTCTAGAAAGTTAATATAACCCTAAATGTGCAAATAACAAATATTAAAAAAACATTATTTTTATGGTTAAGGTCAGGTGGCAGCCTCAGTATATTTTCGTTTATACTTTCCGTTAGTGTTGGATATCCTCCCTTTTTATCCCCCTTTGGAATAGGTCGCAGCTCTAATCGCTAATAGTATGGGTGTTCATAGGTTCAGACCCCTGTTAAAATCATGAACTAAAATTGATTTAAAACTGGTGTTATTTTGGAATCTTAAAAACCCACATTGCTGACTTATAAAAGGGATTCCTATATACATGTGTAAAGGTCTTCTGTGGTGTTAAGGCCTCCCGGGAATTTACTGTCGAGATTTAGAATATATCTAGTTTCTAGTTTTCGCAGTATTCCTTCTCTATCACCTCCTCTTCTGTTTTTTGGTACCGAGTCTATGAGGTAATATAAGAGATGTTTCGGGTCATTGTTATTGGTTTCCTGAAAATGTCTGGCTACAGGGTAGGTTGGATCTTGGTTTGTTATCGCCCTAAGGGGTTGTAAAATTCTTTTGTTTGCAGGGAGTTTTGTACTCCCTACATATCTTAGGTTGCATGAGCATTCCAAGATATATATGGCGTAATCTGTTTTGCAATGCAGAGCACGTGTAATCTCCACCTCCCTATCACAGAATGGGGTTTTATATGTTTTTTTTGTTTATACCGTGCTTGCAGGCCTTACAGTTTGAACATTTTGTGAACCCCTTTCATTGCGTGAGCCAATTTATTGGTTCTACAACCTCCGGACTGCTCTTTACTAGACTTCCACTCATGGAAGGAGCCCTCCTATAGGTTATGCCCAGAGATTTAGGTAAAGTACTGCCTATAATCGGGTCATTTAGTACTATAGGCCAATTGCGTTGTACAATGTTTTTAATAGTTTTATTTTGCATATTGTAAGTTGTAATAAACCGCAATTGAAAAGATTCTTTTCCTTTTCTTTCTCTGTAGATTTAGGTTTTAACAAGGAATCCCTCTCTAAGCTGCTGGTTTTGTTGATAGCTGCGTCTATTGTTCTGGATTTGTATCCCCTAGCTAGAAATCTGTTTTTCTTTCTAGTTGCATTTTTGTAAATCATTGGGGTTGCTGCATATTCTTTTAATTCTCAACATTTCCCCATAGGGGATGCTATTAATCAGATGTCGTGGGAGAAAACTCGTTGAATGCAAAACTGAGTTCCCCGCGGTTTCTTTCCTGAATAATCTCGTTTCCAGTTTATTATGCTTGATAAAAACTTCTACATCAAGGAACTTGATTGACTGGGTACTAATGGTTGATGTAAAATTTAAGTTAATGTCATTGTCATTGATCTTATTTACAAATTCATTTGCTTCTGTTATAGAACCATCCCAAACAATAAAGATATCATCTATAAATCTAAGAAACATTTTTATATGATTTTCCATAAACTGCCTGTGCGTTACATTGAGGACCAGCTCCTCCCACCACCCCATGTGTAAACAGGCGTAGGTAGGGGAGAAGCTGGCCCCCATTGCAACACCACGCATCTGCTGATAGACACTCTTGTCAAATAAAAATACATTATTATTTAGACAAAATTGGGTCAGATTGCTCAGCATTACACTGTGAGTAGACAGTCTTGTTTTTCCTTTTCCCAAAAAGTACTCTAATGCCCTTATACCATCTATGTGTCTAATACTGGTATAAAGGGACACTACATCCAGAGACATTAATTTGTAACACTCCTTCCATTCGAAATTTTGCAATTTGGCTAAAAAATCGCTCGTGTCTCTGATATATGTTGGCAAGGAATGCACCAATTCTTGTAGAAAATAATCTATATATCGGTTTGCGTTTTCTAACAGGCTGTTCTGTGCCAAGATGATCGGACGGCCTGGGGGATTTTTTGCATCCTTGTGTATTTTTGGGGTAAAGTATATGTTTGGGATGGTAGGATTTTCCTTTCGTATGAATTTATATTCATCCAACGTTAAAACACCAGCGCTTTTCCATGCTAGGAGTTTCCCATAAAAGTCATCTTGTATTGATTTTAATGTCCACACATTGCTGATCTTGTAACACGACCTGTCATTTAGTTGCACTTCTGCTTCTTCCATATATTTCTTTCTGTCCCACAAGACAATGTTGCCCCCCTTGTCTGCATTTCTCACAATGATGTTTTTGTTGCTTTGTAATTTGGCAATTAGTTGTTTGTATTGCCTATCTTTTGGATTCCATTTTTGTTTGGTATGTTGGATCTTGTGATTTAGTTTCTTAATTCCATTAATCACCTGTTCATTAAAGATGTCGATGCTATCTCTAGGCATTATTGGATTGAATGTTGATTTACTTTTGAATGGTGTGGCTTTTCTTGTGGGCATGCCCTCCTCCACTGGTATATTTGCAGCTCGTGTTGTCTCCCTGGTTTCTTGGGAATTGTGTTCCATACTAGTATTATTTGCCCTGGGTGAAGTAGATTCCATTTGTAATTCCATTAACGTATTGAGTAGGGTGGAGTCTCCACTATTTGATATCCCTTTTGAGGCATCGGTCTGTCCATTACCCTCCTCCATTTCCTTATCTCTTTCTTTTAGTTTTTCTTTTGATAGGGCATGGTGTTTTTTAAGCTTTAATTTTCTTATGAAGCGGTAAACATCCATCCTGGTGTTTGCATAATTAAAATTGGATTCCGGGCAAAAGAGAGTCCTAGTGCCAAGATTTGTTGTTCGGCTTTTGTGAGAGTTGTGTCAGTCAGGTTAATTACTGTTTTTGCTTGAGTCTCACTGATGTTTATTTGTGGTTCCACCAGCCTCTCCCTCTCATCTTTCTGTTGTTTGGCCGATCTGTTTGACTTTCTCCTCTGCCTCCGTTTGTGGTTACTCCTCTTCCTCTGGCATTCTGCTGTATCCTCGGGCGAAGTGTCGCCCTTCTTTCCTCCACTAAAAAATGCATTTCTTCAGCTGGGGAAAGTTTGGTTAATGTTGGTCTTTGGACCATTTGTTGTCCATCCAGCTCCGCTTCACTTTCCATATTTGAGCTCAGATCTGAGTTTGAGGTGTATACATGTTTATCTTTACTGGTAGATGCCTGGGTTCCTGTTTCATCTTTCATTTTCATTTTGTTTGATTTCATGGCGTCATATTTTTTCGAAAATGTGAAAATGCGCCCCGTTTTGTAATCCACCCTATCTCGATGAAATTTGAACGCCTTGCGTTCCTTTATCTTGTCTTCCTCTTTCTTTAGTCGTGCTAGCATTTCTTCTCTTAATTTTAGCTCTTCTTCACCTTTATTTAATTGGGCAATTTCCTCATTCAGTTTTTCTATTTTTTCTTGGAGTGCCACCCGGTCTATTTCTGCATATTTCACCAAGATCTCTACCAGTCTTTTCGATGATTCCAAATTGCTTTGCGCCCAATTGCACATCATATTGGGGTTTGGCTGATCATAACTCGGGGCTATTAGTATCCTTAAGCCCCTAGGGATTCTTCCTACGTCTAGGTAGCGCTGCAGGGATTTATATTCCCACCATTTTCCCTGCTCTGATTTCATCAGCTTTTCTAGTGCTCTTATTTTCTCCTTGATATTACTATTTGCTGGATTTGTGGCGATTTCCGGTGTAATTAGACTGCTTGGGGATGTATTACTAAACATTTCTGAGGCTGCCGCCTCCCGGTCCCTGAGCGTAGCTGACGACATTACAATGTTTTTACAGTAATTGTAAGCAGGAGTCGGGTGAATTTAAAATAAATCCCGTCGTCACTGCTACGTGCACACCACTCTCCCCTCAATGTCTCGTACCTCCTACCTTCCGCGTTCTATCCTCTGACGACGCGTCCTCCGACACGGCTCCCGAGGAGTTCGCTTCCGGCAGTTGGTTTCCTTTGACCTCGGGGGGCCGACGACTCGTATCCTTACGGGGAAACACAGTCCAGTTACTTCCGGCAGATGGCCCGGGAGTGTTCGCTTCTTATAGTCGTCGCCTCTTCACGAGTGGGGGTCCGTGTTGGGCTCTCAGAAGCTCAGACAGCCTAATATCCTCTCACACTGCTTCAATGCTTTCACCAATCCTGGAAACGGAAAGCAGGCACGGACCACGTTTCTGTGCAAAAGATGTTTATTTTCAGTCGGCCATGACGCGTTTCAGTCCCTCCTGGATCTTGATCACATGACAACGCTCATTGCCATTTTCTCCCCTTTTAAAGTGACAGTGCTTAGTGCAAAGTTCTGGTGATTTCACCATGGACATGGAAGACATACTATGGTTTTACAAATTTGATACATTTCCGTTTTTTCTTTTTTCTCTCCCCCACAATTTTTATACTTAATGTATGTCTTTACAATCTTATATTGCACTATCACAATTTGCCTTCGATCGTGGGTGCAAATAAATGTAACCATAAATAAACATATAATGAGTACCATAACAACTTATTTCCATACCTTTGTAATATATGATACTAAATAAGGGCTAAAATTTCTATTCTAATCAATTAATAATTAAAATTATTTGGGTCAGTCCTGTATTAAAAACGGAATGTAAAACATAGTAAAAAACACCATAGAGACCATTTTTTATCATATTTGCTTAAATGCAATTTGTATCGTTACGAGACTTGTTTCAACTTGGTTTGTCTAAGATGTTGCTCATCCTGTCCTGTGCTATTCACTGACTATCATTAAAAAATATATTTAAAAAATGTGTGTAAAGTGCCTGTGCATGATGTGTTCCACTTCCTTAACACTACGGATATGGACCTTAAAAGTGACCTTCTAGAAAGTTAATATAACCCTAAATGTGCAAATAACAAATATTAAAAAAACATTATTTTTATGGTTAAGGTCAGGTGGCAGCCTCAGTATCTTTTCGTTTATACTTTCCGTTAGTGTTGGATATCCTCCCTTTTTATCCCCCTTTGGAATAGGTCGCAGCTCTAATCGCTAATAGTATGGGTGTTCATATGTTCAGACCCCTGTTAAAATCATGAACTAAAATTGATTTAAAACTGGTGTTATTTTGGAATCTTAAAAACCCACATTGCTGACTTATGAAAAGGATTCCTATATACATGTGTAAAGGTCTTCTGTGGTGTTAAGGCCTCCCGGGAATTTACTGTCGAGATTTAGAATATATCTAGTTTCTAGTTTTCGCAGTATTCCTTCTCTAGGTTGGGTATGGCAGGCCCCTTTGGACTTATTGTAGACCACAATGTAAAGATGGAAATTAATCCTGAGGAGGATAAATGCCCACTCAGGCTGAATTGTAAATTCTAACTTTTAATGTAACGTCAGAATGTTAATTGAACAAAGTACACTTAACAAAGTAGTTTGATATAATTTGTTACCCACAATTGCAATTAATAGATATAATGAAAAGAATTAACTTGGATGAGTTGCATACACTTATGGAATGAGTATAAATCATTTGTAATAATGTATCACATGACCGCACTGAATATTATGATGTTGTAAGATGGCTGCCATAAGAGATGTGAACTGATGACATATGAAAGTCCTATTTTTATTCATTGTATAATCACATGGGGTATTTACATATGATGTAAACAAACGTAACCTGACCCGTGATCAAGGGGCTACAGGCTCCAAAATGTATCGGGCTGATTTTGCTGCCTTTCTGAATAAAAAACACGCTGCAAGGAATTGAGTTGTGGGCTGTTTCTTTTTTGCGACATCTTCGTACGAAGTGGATCGGAGTGGTGTATATATATATATATATATATATATTACCTACTGCCGGGCCTCTGCATTAAAAAATGTAGTGTGGGGGGGGGTTTGAGCCCCCTACACAGCCCCGGGGACCACCACCTCCCCGGGGCATACATAAATTATTAAGTGCAGGAGACCACCACCTCCCCGGGGCTTTAAACATGATTGGAGGAGCCCTTCATGGCCTTGGGGACCACCCACCCCCAGGGCCGGCTCCAGCAATGCCCCGGGGTGCCCACCCCTGGGACATTGCAGTTTGCTATGGGATTGTGGGAGCAGTGCTCCCGCCATCCCATAGCAAACAGTGTACTCACTTTGAACAAGTGAGAGCACTTTGCTCTCGCTTGGTCAAAGCGAGTACACTTCGCTTTTTACCCCCAGGGAGCTGCATGTTAGCAGCTCCCTGGGGGTAAAAAGTAATTCCGGCCCCCGCAGGAGGCGGGATCTGTTCGAGACCATGGGGGACTTCAGGCTCCCCCTGCGGTCCCTTTAAACATGGCCATGCCCCGGAGGATGGGGTCCCTGAGGCCAAAAATGGCCCTGGAGGGGGGCCGCACGGCCCCCACTCCTATAAAAAAATTACATAAGCAAAGGCCTAGCCCCGGGAGTCCTTAGGGGCCAACTAGCCCACCTCTTACCTCCAGTAAGCCCCAGACACTGGGATTGCTGATAGGTGGTTGGTGGCCATGCCCCTTTTTCCACCAGTCTGCAAACGCGCCTCTTGGTGCATTGCTGGTGGGGTGATGATGTCCCCTTGCATCTTGAGGACTTCAGTACTAAAAGGGACTTCACCACCCAAGCAGAAGTGCGCCAGAAGGCGCAATTGCAGAGTGGTGTAAAAAGGGGGTGTGGCCTCTGAATACCTTTCAGCAATCCAACTGTGTGGGGCTTACTGGAGGTAACAGGAGGGCTAGTTGGCCCCCAGGGACCCTCAAGAGGCAAGGGGACTTCATCCCCCAACCCAGAGCACGCCAGGAAGCACGTTTGCAGAGTGGTGGGAAAAGGGGCGTGGCCTGCTATCAGAACTTAGCAATCCTGCTGTGTGAGACTTAGTGGAGGTAATAGGAGAGGTAGTTGCCCCCCCAAGGATTCCCTTGGGGGCCAACTACCCCATCTGTTACCTCCAGTAAGTCCCACACAGTGGGATTGCTAAGAGGTCTTCGGAGGCCACGCCCCGTTTGTCCACCACTCTGCAAACGCACGTCCTGGCACACTACTGGTTGGGGGTGAAGTCCACTTTACTCCTAAGGGTCTTTGGGGGCCAAGAAGCCGTCCTGGTACCTCCTGTAAGTCCAACACAGTGGAAATCATGAGCACTGGTCGGAGGCCCAGCCCCCTTTCTCCACCACTCTGCAAACGCAACTACTAGTTAAAGAAGCATTTGCAATGCAATAGGTCTCGCATTTGTGGGAGTAGAGCTATTGGCGTTGTAAATGTAAACGTTTTTTACTAATGTTTTTTTAAATGGAGTGGATGTACGTTGTGTGTAATAGAATTATGTGGTATGTTGTGCAGTGAAATTATATGGATAGAAAGTATGTGGTATTTAGTGTATAGGAATTATGTAGAGTATGATTATGTGTTATGGAGAGTAATTATGTGGTATGGTACTCTGTGTTGTAGAGTGGTAACCTCAGGTTTAGTCTTCCTTATTTCCATAGAAGCTAAACTATAAACTGAATGAGACACAAAAAAAGAAGGAACCACTGAGGAGCACTTCAGCACCTAGTCAGAGGTATGAGCAGGGCCACTGGAATTATGCGCCTGTTCGGCCGCAGCGATTTTCGCATAATTATACATTTTCCGCATTTGCCACATAATCCACCATCTGCCTAATAATCTACAGATTTGAACCAAAAAAATCCTTGTTTCTAGCTCAAGCGGCTCAACCGTTACCAAAAATTCAGCGACAAGTGTTACAGCGTGTTTGAAGGCCCTTTGCAAAGCTGGAATGGTCACCTCTTACTTATTGCTAAATGTGAGTGTTAAATTGGTACTAATGGTGCACAAACTACTCTTGCTTCTTTCTGCACCTCTCTTGCCTCTTTCTACATTTCTCTTGCTTCTTTCTGTACCTTTTTCCCTCTTTCTGCACTTCTCTTGCGTCTTTCTGCACATCTCTTTGGCTTTCTGCACCTCCCTTTCTGCACCTCTCTTGATTCTTTCTGCACCTCTCTTGCTTTAATCTTCTGCACCTCTCTTGCCTCTTTCTGCACCGCTATTGCTTCTTTCTGCACCTCTCTTGTCTCTTTCTGCACTTTTCTTGCCTCTTTCTGCACCTCGCTTGCTTCTTTCTGCACTTCCCTTGCTTTTTCTACACCTCTCTTGCTTCTTTCTGCACCACTTATGCCTCTTTCTGCACCTCTCTTGCTTCTTTCTGCACTTCTCTTGCCTCTTTTGCACCCCACTTGCCTGTTTCTGTACCTCACTTGCCTCTTTCTGCACCTCTCTTACCTCTTTCTGCACCTCACTTGCCTCTCTCTGCACTTCTCTTGCTTTTTTCTGCACATCTCTTGTTTCTTTCTGCAATTCTCTTGTCTCTTTCATCACTTCTCTTGCTTCTTTCTACACCTCTGTTGCTTCTTTCTGCACTTCTCTTCCCTGTTTCTACACCAGTCTTGCCTCTTTCTGCATTTCTATTGCCTCTTTCTTTCTGCACCTCACTTACTTCTTTCTGCACCCCTCTTGTTTCTTTCTGTACCCCTCTTCCCTCTTTCTGCACCTCTTGCCTCTTTCTGCACCCCTGTTCCCACTTTATGCACATCTCTTGCCCTTTTCTGCACCTATTTTTGCTTCTTTCTGCACTTCTCTTGCCTCTTTCTGCATTTCTGTTTCTTCTTTCGACACCTCTCTTGCCTCTTTTTACATTTCTGTTGCTTTTTCTGCACTTCTATTGCCTCTTTCTGCACACCTCTTGCCTGTTTCTGCACCTCTGTTGCTTCTTTCTGCACTTCTCTTGCTTCTTTCTGCACCTCTCTTGCTTCTTTCTGCACCCCTCTTGCTTCTGTATGCACCCCTCTTCCCTCTTTCTGCACCTCTCTTCCCTCTTTCTGCAACTTTCTTGCCTCTTTCTGCACCTCTCTTGCCTCTTTCTGCACCTCTCTTGCTTCTTTCTGCACTTCTCTTGCCTCTTTCTGCACCCCTCTTGCATCTTTCTGCACCTCTATGGGTTCTTTCTGCACTTCTGGTGCTTCTCTCTGCACCTCACTCGCTTCTTTCTACACCTCTGTTGCTTCTTTTAGTACTTCTCTTGCTTCTTTCTGCATCTGTCTTCCCTCTTTCTGCACCTCTCCTGCCTCTTTCTGCACCTCGCTTGCTTCTTTCTGCACTTCCCTTTCTTATTTCTGCACCTCTCTTGCTTCTTTCTGCACCCCTTATGCCTCTTTCTGCAACTCTCTTGCTTCTTTCTGCACTTCTCTTGCCTCTTTTGCACCCCTCTTGGCTGTTTCTGCACCTCACTTGCCTCTTTCTGCACCTTTCTTGCCTCTTTCTGCACCTCACTTGCCTCTCTCTGCACTTCTCTTGCTTTTTTCTGCACATCTCTTGTTTCTTTATGCAACTCTCTTGTCTCTTTCATCACTTCTCTTGCTTCTTTCTGCACCTCTGTTGCTTCTTTCTGCACTTCTCTTGCCTGTTTCTACACCAGTCTTGCCTCTTTCTGCATTTCTGTTGCCTCTTTCTGCACCTTACTTGCTTCTTTCTGCACCCCTCTTGCTTCTTTCTGTACCCCTCTTCCTGCACCTCTATTGCCTCTTTCTGCACCCCGTTCCAACTTTCTGCACATCTCTTGCCCGTTTAGGCACCTCTCTTGCCTCTTTCTGCATTTCTCTTGCCTTTTTCCGCACCTCTTTTGCTTCTTTCTGCACTTCTCTTGCCTCTTTCTGCATTTCTGTTGCTGCTTTCTGCACCTCTCTTGCCTCTTTCTATATTTCTATTGCCTCTTTCTGCACCCCTCTTGCCTGTTTCTGCACCCCTGTTGCTTCTTTCTGCACCTCTCTTGCTTCTTTCTGCACCCCTCTTGTTTCTCTATGCACCCCTCTTCCCTCTTTATGCACATCTCTTCCCATTTTCTGCACCTCTCTTGCCTCTTTCTGCACCTTTGTGCCTCTTTCTGCACCTCTGTTGCTTCTTTCTGCACTTCTATTGCCTCTTTCTGCACCCCTCTTGCCTCTTTCTGCACCTCTGTTGCTTCTTTCTGCACTTCTCTTGCGTCTTTCTGCAACTCTCTTGCTTCTTTCTGCACCCCTCTTGCTTCTGTCTGCACCCCTCTTCCTTCTCTCTGTACCTCTCTTCCTCTTTCTGCACTTCTCTTGCCTCTTTCTGCACCCCTCTTGCCTCTTTCTGCACCTCTATGGGTTCTTTCTGCACTTCTCTTGCTTCTCTCTGCACCTCACTCGCTTGCTTCTTTCAGTACTTCTCTTGCTTCTTTCTGCATCTGTCTTCCCTCTTTCTTCACCTCTCTTCCCTCTTTCTGCACCTCTCTTGTCTCTTTCTGGACTTCTCTTGCCTCTTTCTGCACCTCGCTTGCTTCTTTCTGCACTTCCCTTGCTTCTTTCTGCACCTCTCTTGCTTCTTTCTGCATCCCGTATGCCTCTTTCTGCACCTCTCTTGCTTCTTTCAGCACTTCTCTTGCCTCTTTTGCACCCCTCTTGCCTGTTTCTGCACCTCACTTGCCTGTTTCTGCACCCCTCTTGCCTCTTTCTGCACCTCACTTGCCTCACTCTGCACTTCTCTTGCTTTTTTCTGCACATCTCTTGTTTCTTTATGCAACTCTCTTGTCTCTTTCATCTATTCTCTTGCTTCTTTCTGCACCTCTGTTGCTTCTTTCTGCACTTCTCTTGCCTGTTTCTACACCAGTCTTGCCTCTTTCTGCACCTCACTTGCTTCTTTCTGCACCCCTCTTGCTTCTTTCTGTACGCCTCTTCCTGCACCTCTATTGCCTCTTTCTGCACCCCTGTTCCAACTTTATGCACATATCTTGCCCGTTTCTGGACCTCTCTTGCCTCTTTCTGTACTTCTCTTGACTTTTTCCGCACCTCTTTTGCTTCTTTCTGCACTTCTCTTGCCTCTTTCTGCATTTCTGTTGCTGCTTTCTGCACTTCTCTTGCCTCTTTCTATATTTCTATTGCTTCGTTCTGCACTTCTATTGCCTCTTTCTGCACCCCTCTAGCCTGTTTCTGCACCTCTGTTGCTTCTTTCTGCACACTCTCTTGCCTCTTCCTGCATCCCTCTTGCCTCTTTCTGCACCTCTATGGGTTCTTTCTACACTTCTCTTGCTTCTTTCTGCACCTCACTTGTTTCTTTCTACACCTCTCTTGCCTCTTTATGCACTTCTCTTGCCTCTTTCTGCACCTCTGTTGCTTCTTTCAGCACTTCATTTCCTTTTTCTGCACACCTCTTGCCTATTTCTGCACCTTTGTTGCTTCTTTCTGCACCCCTCTTGCCTGTTTCTGCACCTCACTTGCCTCTTTCTGCACCCCACTTGCCTCTCTCTGCACTTCTCTTGCTTTTTCTGCACATCTCTTGTTTCTTTCTGCAACTCTCTTGTCTCTTTCATCACTTCTCTTGCTTCTTTCTACACCTCTGTTGCTTCTTTCTGCACTTCTCTTCCCTGTTTCTACACCAGTCTTGCCTCTTTCTGCATTTCTATTGCCTCTTTCTTTCTGCACCTCACTTACTTCTTTCTGCACCCTCTTGTTTCTTTCTGTACCCCTCTTCCCTCTTTCTGCACCTCTTGCCTCTTTCTGCACCCCTGTTCCCACTTTATGCACATCTCTTGCCCTTTTCTGCACCTATTTTTGCTTCTTTCTGCACTTCTCTTGCCTCTTTCTGCATTTCTGTTTCTTCTTTCGACACCTCTCTTGCCTCTTTTACATTTCTGTTGCTTTTTCTGCACTTCTATTGCCTCTTTCTGCACACCTCTTGCCTGTTTCTGCACCTCTGTTGCTTCTTTCTGCACTTCTCTTGCTTCTTTCTGCACCTCTCTTGCTTCTTTCTGCACCCCTCTTGCTTCTGTATGCACCCCTCTTCCCTCTTTCTGCACCTCTCTTCCCTCTTTCTGCAACTTTCTTGCCTCTTTCTGCACCTCTCTTGCCTCTTTCTGCACCTCTCTTGCTTCTTTCTGCACTTCTCTTGCCTCTTTCTGCACCCTCTTGCCTCTTTCTGCACCTCTATGGGTTCTTTCTGCACTTCTGGTGCTTCTCTCTGCACCTCACTCGCTTCTTTCTACACCTCTGTTGCTTCTTTTAGTACTTCTCTTGCTTCTTTCTGCATCTGTCTTCCCTCTTTCTGCACCTCTCCTGCCTCTTTCTGCACCTCGCTTGCTTCTTTCTGCATTTCCCTTTCTTATTTCTGCACCTCTCTTGCTTCTTTCTGCACCCCTTATGCCTCTTTCTGCAACTCTCTTGCTTCTTTCTGCACTTCTCTTGCCTCTTTTGCACCCCTCTTGGCTGTTTCTGCACCTCACTTGCTTCTTTCTGCACCTTTCTTGCCTCTTTCTGCACCTCACTTGCCTCTCTCTGCACTTCTCTTGCTTTTTTCTGCACATCTCTTGTTTCTTTATGCAACTCTCTTGTCTCTTTCATCACTTCTCTTGCTTCTTTCTGCACCTCTGTTGCTTCTTTCTGCACTTCTCTTGCCTGTTTCTACACCAGTCTTGCCTCTTTCTGCATTTCTGTTGCCTCTTTCTGCACCTTACTTGCTTCTTTCTGCACCCCTCTTGCTTCTTTCTGTACCCCTCTTCCTGCACCTCTATTGCCTCTTTCTGCACCCCGTTCCAACTTTCTGCACATCTCTTGCCCGTTTAGGCACCTCTCTTGCCTCTTTCTGCATTTCTCTTGCCTTTTCCGCACCTCTTTTGCTTCTTTCTGCACTTCTCTTGCCTCTTTCTGCATTTCTGTTGCTGCTTTCTGCACCTCTCTTGCCTCTTTCTATATTTCTATTGCTTCTTTCTGCACTTCTATTGCCTCTTTCTGCACCCCTCTTGCCTGTATCTGCACCCCTGTTGCTTCTTTCTGCACCTCTCTTGCTTCTTTCTGCACCCCTCTTGTTTCTCTATGCACCCCTCTTCCCTCTTTATGCACATCTCTTCCCATTTTCTGCACCTCTCTTGCCTCTTTCTGCACCTTTGTGCCTCTTTCTGCACCTCTGTTGCTTCTTTCTGCACTTCTATTGCCTCTTTCTGCACCCCTCTTGCCTCTTTCTGCACCTCTGTTGCTTCTTTCTGCACTTCTCTTGCGTCTTTCTGCAACTCTCTTGCTTCTTTCTGCACCCCTCTTGCTTCTGTCTGCACCCCTCTTCCTTCTCTCTGTACCTCTCTTCCCTCTTTCTGCACTTCTCTTGCCTCTTTCTGCACCACTCTTGCCTCTTTCTGCACCTCTATGGGTTCTTTCTGCACTTCTCTTGCTTCTCTCTGCACCTCACTCGCTTGCTTCTACACCTCTGTTGCTTCTTTCTGGACTTCTCTTGCTTCTTTCTGCATCTGTCTTCCCTCTTTCTTCACCTCTTTTCTCTCTTTCTGCACCTCTCTTGTCTCTTTCTGGACTTCTCTTGCCTCTTTCTGCACCTCGCTTGCTTCTTTCTGCACTTCCCTTGCTTCTTTCTGCACCTCTCTTGCTTCTTTCTGCATCCCGTATGCCTCTTTCTGCACCTCTCTTGCTTCTTTCTGCACTTCTCTTGCCTCTTTTGCACCCCTCTTGCCTGTTTCTGCACCTCACTTGCCTGTTTCTGCACCCTCTTGCCTCTTTCTGCACCTCACTTGCCTCACTCTGCACTTCTCTTGCTTTTTCTGCACATCTCTTGTTTCTTTATGCAACTCTCTTGTCTCTTTCATCTATTCTCTTGCTTCTTTCTGCACCTCTGTTGCTTCTTTCTGCACTTCTCTTGCCTGTTTCTACACCAGTCTTGCCTCTTTCTTCATTTCTATTTCCTCTTTCTGCACCTCACTTGCTTCTTTCTGCACCCCTCTTGCTTCTTTCTGTACGCCTCTTCCTGCACCTCTATTGCCTCTTTCTGCACCCCTGTTCCAACTTTATGCACATATCTTGCCCGTTTCTGGACCTCTCTTGCCTCTTTCTGTACTTCTCTTGCCTTTTCCGCACCTCTTTGCTTCTTTCTGCACTTCTCTTGCCTCTTTCTGCATTTCTGTTGCTGCTTTCTGCACTTCTCTTGCCTCTTTCTATATTTCTATTGCTTCGTTCTGCACTTCTATTGCCTCTTTCTGCACCCCTCTAGCCTGTTTCTGCACCTCTGTTGCTTCTTTCTGCACACTCTCTTGCCTCTTCCTGCATCCCTCTTGCCTCTTTCTGCACCTCTATGGGTTCTTTCTACACTTCTCTTGCTTCTTTCTGCACCTCACTTGTTTCTTTCTACACCTCTCTTGCCTCTTTATGCACTTCTCTTGCCTCTTTCTGCACCTCTGTTGCTTCTTTCAGCACTTCATTTCCCTTTTTCTGCACACCTCTTGCCTATTTCTGCACCTCTGTTGCTTCTTTCTGCACCCCTCTTGCCTGTTTCTGCACCTCACTTGCCTCTTTCTGCACCCCACTTGCCTCTCTCTGCACTTCTCTTGCTTTTTCTGCACATCTCTTGTTTCTTTCTGCAACTCTCTTGTCTCTTTCATCACTTCTCTTGCTTCTTTCTACACCTCTGTTGCTTCTTTCTGCACTTCTCTTCCCTGTTTCTACACCAGTCTTGCCTCTTTCTGCATTTTTATTGCCTCTTTCTGCACCTCACTTGCTTCATTCTGCACCCCTCTTGTTTCTTTCTGTACCCCTCTTCCCTCTTTCTGCACCTCTCTTGCCTCTTTCTGCACCCCTGTTCCCACTTTCTGCACATCTCTTGCCCTTTTCTGCACCTATTTTTGCTTCTTTCTGCACTTCTCTTGCCTCTTTCTGCATTTCTGTTTCTTCTTTTGACACCTCTCTTGCCTCTTTCTACATTTCTGTTGCTTCTTTCTGTACTTCTATTGCCTCTTTCTGCACCCCTCTTACCTGTTTCTATACCTCTGTTGCTTCTTTCTGCACTTCTCTTGCTTCTTTCTGCACCTCTCTTGCTTCTTTCTGCACCCCTCTTGCTTCTGTCTGCACCCCTCTTCCCTCTTTCTGCACCTCTCTTCCCTCTTTCTGCAACTCCCTTGCCTCTTTCTGCACCTCTCTTGCCTCTTTCTGCACCTCTGTTGCTTCTTTCTGCACTTCTCTTGCCTCTTTCTGCACCCCTCTTGCCTCTTTCTGCACCTCTATGGGTTCTTTCTCACTTCTCTTGGTTCTCTCTGCAACTCACTCGCTTCTTTCTACACCTCTGTTGCTCCTTTCAGGACTTCTCTTGCTTCTTTCTGCATCTGTCTTCCCTCTTTCTGCACCTCTCTTGCCTCTTTCTGCACCTCGCTTGCTTCTTTCTGCACTTCCCTTTCTTCTTTCTGCACCTCTCTTGCTTCTTTCTGCACCCCTTATGCCTCTTTCTGCACCTCTCTTGCTTCTTTCTGTACTTCTCTTGCCTCTTTAGCACCCCTCTTGCCTGTTTCTGCACCTCACTTGCCTCTTTCTGCACCTCTATTGCCTCTTTCTAAACCTCACTTGCCTCTCTCTGCACTTCTCTTGCTTTTTTCTGCATATCTCTTGTTTCTTTATGCAACTCTCTTGTCTCTTTCATCACTTCTCTTGCTTCTTTCTGCACCTCTGTTGCTTCTTTCTGCACTTCTCTTGCCTGTTTCTACACCAGTCTTGCCTCTTTCTGCATTTCTATTGCCTCTTTCTGCACCTTACTTGCTTCTTTCTGCACCCCTCTTGCTTCTTTCTGTACCCCTGTTCCTGCACCTCTATTGCCTCTTTCTGCATCCCTGTTCTAACTTTCTGCACATCTCTTGCCCATTTCTGCACCTCTCTTGCCTCTTTCTGCACTTCTTTTGCCTTTTTCCGCACCTCTTTTGGTTCTTTCTGCACTTCTCTTGCCTCTTTCTACATTTCTATTTCTTCTTTCTGCACCTCTCTTGCTTCTTTCTGCACCCCTCTTGTTTCTCTATGCACCCCTCTTTCCTCTTTATGCACCTCTCTTCCTCCTTCTGCACCTCTCTTGCTTCTTTCTGCACTTCTCTTGCTTCTTTCTGCACCTCTCTTGCTTCTTTCTGCACCCCTCTTGCTTCTGTCTGTACCCCTCTTCCTTCTCTCAGCACCTCTCTTCTCTCTTTCTGCACTTCTCTTGCCTCTTTCTGCACCCCTCTTGCCTGTTTCTGCACCTCTATGGGTTCTTTCTGCACTTCTCTTGCTTCTCTCTGCACCTCACTCGCTTGCTTCTACACCTCTGTTGCTTCTTTCAGCACTTCTCTTGCTTCTTTCTGCATCTCTCTTCCCTCTTTCTTCACCTCTCTTCCCTCTTTCTGCACCTCTCTTGTCTCTTTCTGGACTTCTCTTGCCTCTTTCTGCACCTCTCGTGCTTCTTTCTGCACTTCCCTTGCTTCTTTCTGCACCTCTCTTGCTTCTTTCTACACCCCGTATGCCTCTTTCTGCACCTCTCTTGCTTCTTTCTGCACTTCTCATGCCTCTTTTGCACCCCTCTTGCCTGTTTCTGCACCTCACTTGCCTGTTTCTGCACCCCTCTTGCCTCTTTCTGCACCTCACTTGCCTCCCTCTGCACTTCTCTTACTTTTTTCTGCACATCTCTTGTTTCTTTATGCAACTCTCTTGTCTCTTTCATCTATTCTCTTGCTTCTTTCTGCACCTCTGTTGCTTCTTTCTGCACTTCTCTTGCCTGTTTCTACACCAGTCTTGCATCTTTCTTCATTTCTATTTCCTCTTTCTGCACCTCACATGCTTCTTTCTGCACCCCTCTTGCTTCTTTCTGTACACCTATTCCTGCACCTCTATTGCCTCTTTCTGCACCCTGTTCCAACTTTATGCACATATCTTGCCCGTTTCTGGACCTCTCTTGCCTCTTTCTGTACCTCTCTTGCCTTTTCCGCACCTCTTTGCTTCTTTCTGCATTTTTGTTGCTGCTTTCTGCACTTCTCTTGCCTCTTTCTATATTTCTATTGCTTCGTTCTGCACTTCTGTTGCCTCTTTCTGCACCCCTCTTGCCTGTTTCTGCACCTCTGTTGCTTCTTTCTGCACACTCTCTGCCTCTTCCTGCATCCCTCTTGCCTCTTTCTGCACCTCTATGGGTTCTTTCTACACTTCTCTTGCTTCTTTCTGCACCTCACTTGTTTCTTTCTACACCTCTCTTGCCTCTTTATGCACTTCTCTTGCCTCTTTCTGCACCTCTGTTGCTTCTTTCAGCACTTCATTTCCCTTTTTCTGCACACCTCTTGCCTGTTTCTGCACCTTTGTTGCTTCTTTCTGCACCCTCTTGCCTGTTTCTGCACCTCACTTGCCTCTTTCTGCACCCACTTGCCTCTCTCTGCACTTCTCTTGCTTTTTCTGCACATCTCTTGTTTCTTTCTGCAACTCTCTTGTCTCTTTCATCACTTCTCTTGCTTCTTTCTACACCTCTGTTGCTTCTTTCTGCACTTCTCTTCCCTGTTTCTACACCAGTCTTGCCTCTTTCTGCATTTCTATTGCCTCTTTCTTTCTGCACCTCACTTACTTCTTTCTGCACCCCTCTTGTTTCTTTCTGTACCCCTCTTCCCTCTTTCTGCACCTCTTGCCTCTTTCTGCACCCCTGTTCCCACTTTATGCACATCTCTTGCCCTTTTCTGCACCTATTTTTGCTTCTTTCTGCACTTCTCTTGCCTCTTTCTGCATTTCTGTTTCTTCTTTCGACACCTCTCTTGCCTCTTTTTACATTTCTGTTGCTTTTCTGCACTTCTATTGCCTCTTTCTGCACACCTCTTGCCTGTTTCTGCACCTCTGTTGCTTCTTTCTGCACTTCTCTTGCTTCTTTCTGCACCTCTCTTGCTTCTTTCTGCACCCCTCTTGCTTCTGTATGCACCCCTCTTCCTCTTTCTGCACCTCTCTTCCCTCTTTCTGCAACTTTCTTGCCTCTTTCTGCACCTCTCTTGCCTCTTTCTGCACCTCTCTTGCTTCTTTCTGCACTTCTCTTGCCTCTTTCTGCACCCTCTTGCCTCTTTCTGCACCTCTATGGGTTCTTTCTGCACTTCTGGTGCTTCTCTCTGCACCTCACTCGCTTCTTTCTACACCTCTGTTGCTTCTTTTAGTACTTCTCTTGCTTCTTTCTGCATCTGTCTTCCCTCTTTCTGCACCTCTCCTGCCTCTTTCTGCACCTCGCTTGCTTCTTTCTGCATTTCCTTTCTTATTTCTGCACCTCTCTTGCTTCTTTCTGCACCTCTTATGCCTCTTTCTGCAACTCTCTTGCTTCTTTCTGCACTTCTCTTGCCTCTTTTGCACCCCTCTTGACTGTTTCTGCACCTCACTTGCTTCTTTCTGCACCTTTCTTGCCTCTTTCTGCACCTCACTTGCCTCTCTCTGCACTTCTCTTGCTTTTTTCTGCACATCTCTTGTTTCTTTATGCAACTCTCTTGTCTCTTTCATCACTTCTCTTGCTTCTTTCTGCACCTCTGTTGCTTCTTTCTGCACTTCTCTTGCCTGTTTCTACACCAGTCTTGCCTCTTTCTGCATTTCTGTTGCCTCTTTCTGCACCTTACTTGCTTCTTTCTGCACCCCTCTTGCTTCTTTCTGTACCCCTCTTCCTGCACCTCTATTGCCTCTTTCTGCACCCGTTCCAACTTTCTGCACATCTCTTGCCCGTTTAGGCACCTCTCTTGCCTCTTTCTGCATTTCTCTTGCCTTTTCCGCACCTCTTTTGCTTCTTTCTGCACTTCTCTTGCCTCTTTCTGCATTTCTGTTGCTGCTTTCTGCACCTCTCTTGCCTCTTTCTATATTTCTATTGCTTCTTTCTGCACTTCTATTGCCTCTTTCTGCACCCCTCTTGCCTGTATCTGCACCCCTGTTGCTTCTTTCTGCACCTCTCTTGCTTCTTTCTGCACCCCTCTTGTTTCTCTATGCACCCCTCTTCCTCTTTATGCACATCTCTTCCCATTTTCTGCACCTCTCTTGCCTCTTTCTGCACCTTTGTGCCTCTTTCTGCACCTCTGTTGCTTCTTTCTGCACTTCTATTGCCTCTTTCTGCACCCCTCTTGCCTCTTTCTGCACCTCTGTTGCTTCTTTCTGCACTTCTCTTGCGTCTTTCTGCAACTCTCTTGCTTCTTTCTGCACCCCTCTTGCTTCTGTCTGCACCCCTCTTCCTTCTCTCTGTACCTCTCTTCCCTCTTTCTGCACTTCTCTTGCCTCTTTCTGCACCACTCTTGCCTCTTTCTGCACCTCTATGGGTTCTTTCTGCACTTCTCTTGCTTCTCTCTGCACCTCACTCGCTTGCTTCTACACCTCTGTTGCTTCTTTCAGTACTTCTCTTGCTTCTTTCTGCATCTGTCTTCCCTCTTTCTTCACCTCTCTTCTCTCTTTCTGCACCTCTCTTGTCTCTTTCTGGACTTCTCTTGCCTCTTTCTGCACCTCGCTTGCTTCTTTCTGCACTTCCCTTGCTTCTTTCTGCACCTCTCTTGCTTCTTTCTGCATCCCGTATGCCTCTTTCTGCACCTCTCTTGCTTCTTTCTGCACTTCTCTTGCCTCTTTTGCACCCCTCTTGCCTGTTTCTGCACCTCACTTGCCTGTTTCTGCACCCCTCTTGCCTCTTTCTGCACCTCACTTGCCTCACTCTGCACTTCTCTTGCTTTTTTCTGCACATCTCTTGTTTCTTTATGCAACTCTCTTGTCTCTTTCATCTATTCTCTTGCTTCTTTCTGCACCTCTGTTGCTTCTTTCTGCACTTCTCTTGCCTGTTTCTACACCAGTCTTGCCTCTTTCTTCATTTCTATTTCCTCTTTCTGCACCTCACTTGCTTCTTTCTGCACCCCTCTTGCTTCTTTCTGTACGCCTCTTCCTGCACCTCTATTGCCTCTTTCTGCACCCCTGTTCCAACTTTATGCACATATCTTGCCCGTTTCTGGACCTCTCTTGCCTCTTTCTGTACTTCTCTTGCCTTTTTCCGCACCTCTTTTGCTTCTTTCTGCACTTCTCTTGCCTCTTTCTGCATTTCTGTTGCTGCTTTCTGCACTTCTCTTGCCTCTTTCTATATTTCTATTGCTTCGTTCTGCACTTCTATTGCCTCTTTCTGCACCCTCTAGCCTGTTTCTGCACCTCTGTTGCTTCTTTCTGCACACTCTCTTGCCTCTTCCTGCATCCCTCTTGCCTCTTTCTGCACCTCTATGGGTTCTTTCTACACTTCTCTTGCTTCTTTCTGCACCTCACTTGTTTCTTTCTACACCTCTCTTGCCTCTTTATGCACTTCTCTTGCCTCTTTCTGCACCTCTGTTGCTTCTTTCAGCACTTCATTTCCCTTTTTCTGCACACCTCTTGCCTATTTCTGCACCTCTGTTGCTTCTTTCTGCACCCCTCTTGCCTGTTTCTGCACCTCACTTGCCTCTTTCTGCACCCACTTGCCTCTCTCTGCACTTCTCTTGCTTTTTCTGCACATCTCTTGTTTCTTTCTGCAACTCTCTTGTCTCTTTCATCACTTCTCTTGCTTCTTTCTACACCTCTGTTGCTTCTTTCTGCACTTCTCTTCCCTGTTTCTACACCAGTCTTGCCTCTTTCTGCATTTTTATTGCCTCTTTCTGCACCTCACTTGCTTCATTCTGCACCCTCTTGTTTCTTTCTGTACCCCTCTTCCCTCTTTCTGCACCTCTCTTGCCTCTTTCTGCACCCCTGTTCCACTTTCTGCACATCTCTTGCCCTTTTCTGCACCTATTTTTGCTTCTTTCTGCACTTCTCTTGCCTCTTTCTGCATTTCTGTTTCTTCTTTTGACACCTCTCTTGCCTCTTTCTACATTTCTGTTGCTTCTTTCTGTACTTCTATTGCCTCTTTCTGCACCCCTCTTACCTGTTTCTATACCTCTGTTGCTTCTTTCTGCACTTCTCTTGCTTCTTTCTGCACCTCTCTTGCTTCTTTCTGCACCCCTCTTGCTTCTGTCTGCACCCTCTTCCCTCTTTCTGCCTCTCTTCCCTCTTTCTGCAACTCCCTTGCCTCTTTCTGCACCTCTCTTGCCTCTTTCTGCACCTCTGTTGCTTCTTTCTGCACTTCTCTTGCCTCTTTCTGCACCCCTCTTGCCTCTTTCTGCACCTCTATGGGTTCTTTCTCACTTCTCTTGGTTCTCTCTGCAACTCACTCGCTTCTTTCTACACCTCTGTTGCTCCTTTCAGGACTTCTCTTGCTTCTTTCTGCATCTGTCTTCCCTCTTTCTGCACCTCTCTTGCCTCTTTCTGCACCTCGCTTGCTTCTTTCTGCACTTCCCTTTCTTCTTTCTGCACCTCTCTTGCTTCTTTCTGCACCCCTTATGCCTCTTTCTGCACCTCTCTTGCTTCTTTCTGTACTTCTCTTGCCTCTTTAGCACCCCTCTTGCCTGTTTCTGCACCTCACTTGCCTCTTTCTGCACCTCTATTGCCTCTTTCTAAACCTCACTTGCCTCTCTCTGCACTTCTCTTGCTTTTTCTGCATATCTCTTGTTTCTTTATGCAACTCTCTTGTCTCTTTCATCACTTCTCTTGCTTCTTTCTGCACCTCTGTTGCTTCTTTCTGCACTTCTCTTGCCTGTTTCTACACCAGTCTTGCCTCTTTCTGCATTTCTATTGCCTCTTTCTGCACCTTACTTGCTTCTTTCTGCACCCCTCTTGCTTCTTTCTGTACCCCTGTTCCTGCACCTCTATTGCCTCTTTCTGCATCCCTGTTCTAACTTTCTGCACATCTCTTGCCCATTTCTGCACCTCTCTTGCCTCTTTCTGCACTTCTTTTGCCTTTTCCGCACCTCTTTTGGTTCTTTCTGCACTTCTCTTGCCTCTTTCTACATTTCTATTTCTTCTTTCTGCACCTCTCTTGCTTCTTTCTGCACCCCTCTTGTTTCTCTATGCACCCCTCTTTCCTCTTTATGCACCTCTCTTCCCTCCTTCTGCACCTCTCTTGCTTCTTTCTGCACTTCTCTTGCTTCTTTCTGCACCTCTCTTGCTTCTTTCTGCACCCCTCTTGCTTCTGTCTGTACCCTCTTCCTTCTCTCTGCACCTCTCTTCTCTCTTTCTGCACTTCTCTTGCCTCTTTCTGCACCCTCTTGCCTGTTTCTACATTTCTGTTGCTTCTTTCTGTACTTCTATTGCCTCTTTCTGCACCCCTCTTACCTGTTTCTATACCTCTGTTGCTTCTTTCTGCACTTCTCTTGCTTCTTTCTGCACCTCTCTTGCTTCTTTCTGCACCCCTCTTGCTTCTGTCTGCACCCCTCTTCCCTCTTTCTGCACCTCTCTTCCTCTTTCTGCAACTCCCTTGCCTCTTTCTGCACCTCTCTTGCCTCTTTCTGCACCTCTGTTGCTTCTTTCTGCACTTCTCTTGCCTCTTTCTGCACCCTCTTGCCTCTTTCTGCACCTCTATGGGTTCTTTCTCACTTCTCTTGGTTCTCTCTGCAACTCACTCGCTTCTTTCTACACCTCTGTTGCTCCTTTCAGGACTTCTCTTGCTTCTTTCTGCATCTGTCTTCCCTCTTTCTGCACCTCTCTTGCCTCTTTCTGCACCTCGCTTGCTTCTTTCTGCACTTCCCTTTCTTCTTTCTGCACCTCTCTTGCTTCTTTCTGCACCCCTTATGCCTCTTTCTGCACCTCTCTTGCTTCTTTCTGTACTTCTCTTGCCTCTTTAGCACCCCTCTTGCCTGTTTCTGCACCTCACTTGCCTCTTTCTGCACCTCTGTTGCCTCTTTCTAAACCTCACTTGCCTCTCTCTGCACTTCTCTTGCTTTTTCTGCATATCTCTTGTTTCTTTATGCAACTCTCTTGTCTCTTTCATCACTTCTCTTGCTTCTTTCTGCACCTCTGTTTGCTTCTTTCTGCACTTCTCTTGCCTGTTTCTACACCAGTCTTGCCTCTTTCTGCATTTCTATTGCCTCTTTCTGCACCTTACTTGCTTCTTTCTGCACCCCTCTTGCTTCTTTCTGTACCCCTGTTCCTGCACCTCTATTGCCTCTTTCTGCATCCCTGTTCTAACTTTCTGCACATCTCTTGCCCATTTCTGCACCTCTCTTGCCTCTTTCTGCACTTCTTTTGCCTTTTTCCGCACCTCTTTTGGTTCTTTCTGCACTTCTCTTGCCTCTTTCTACATTTCTATTTCTTCTTTCTGCACCTCTCTTGCTTCTTTCTGCACCCCTCTTGTTTCTCTATGCACCCCTCTTTCCTCTTTATGCACCTCTCTTCCCTCCTTCTGCACCTCTCTTGCTTCTTTCTGCACTTCTCTTGCTTCTTTCTGCACCTCTCTTGCTTCTTTCTGCACCCCTCTTGCTTCTGTCTGTACCCCTCTTCCTTCTCTCTGCACCTCTCTTCTCTCTTTCTGCACTTCTCTTGCCTCTTTCTGCACCCCTCTTGCCTGTTTCTGCACCTCTATGGGTTCTTTCTGCACTTCTCTTGCTTCTCTCTGCACCTCACTCGCTTGCTTCTACACCTCTGTTGCTTCTTTCAGCACTTCTCTTGCTTCTTTCTGCATCTCTCTTCCCTCTTTCTTCACCTCTCTTCCCTCTTTCTGCACCTCTCTTGTCTCTTTCTGGACTTCTCTTGCCTCTTTCTGCACCTCTCGTGCTTCTTTCTGCACTTCCCTTGCTTCTTTCTGCACCTCTCTTGCTTCTTTCTGCACCCCGTATGCCTCTTTCTGCACCTCTCTTGCTTCTTTCTGCACTTCTCATGCCTCTTTTGCACCCCTCTTGCCTGTTTCTGCACCTCACTTGCCTGTTTCTGCACCCCTCTTGCCTCTTTCTGCACCTCACTTGCCTCCCTCTGCACTTCTCTTACTTTTTTCTGCACTTCTCTTGTTTCTTTATGCAACTCTCTTGTCTCTTTCATCTATTCTCTTGCTTCTTTCTGCACCTCTGTTGCTTCTTTCTGCACTTCTCTTGCCTGTTTCTACACCAGTCTTGCCTCTTTCTTCATTTCTATTTCCTCTTTCTGCACCTCACATGCTTCTTTCTGCACCCCTCTTGCTTCTTTCTGTACACCTATTCCTGCACCTCTATTGCCTCTTTCTGCACCCCTGTTCCAACTTTATGCACATATCTTGCCCGTTTCTGGACCTCTCTTGCCTCTTTCTGTACCTCTCTTGCCTTTTCCGTACCTCTTTTGCTTCTTTCTGCATTTTTGTTGCTGCTTTCTGCACTTCTCTTGCCTCTTTCTATATTTCTATTGCTTCGTTCTGCACTTCTATTGCCTCTTTCTGCACCCCTCTTGCCTGTTTCTGCACCTCTGTTGCTTCTTTCTGCACACTCTCTGCCTCTTCCTGCATCCCTCTTGCCTCTTTCTGCACCTCTATGGGTTCTTTCTACACTTCTCTTGCTTCTTTCTGCACCTCACTTGTTTCTTTCTACACCTCTCTTGCCTCTTTATGCACTTCTCTTGCCTCTTTCTGCACCTCTGTTGCTTCTTTCAGCACTTCATTTCCCTTTTTCTGCACACCTCTTGCCTATTTCTGCACCTCTGTTGCTTCTTTCTGCACCCCTCTTGCCTGTTTCTGCACCTCACTTGCCTCTTTCTGCACCCCACTTGCCTCTCTCTGCACTTCTCTTGCTTTTTCTGCACATCTCTTGTTTCTTTCTGCAACTCTCTTGTCTCTTTCATCACTTCTCTTGCTTCTTTCTACACCTCTGTTGCTTCTTTCTGCACTTCTCTTCCCTGTTTCTACACCAGTCTTGCCTCTTTCTGCATTTTTATTGCCTCTTTCTGCACCTCACTTGCTTCATTCTGCACCCCTCTTGTTTCTTTCTGTACCCCTCTTCCCTCTTTCTGCACCTCTCTTGCCTCTTTCTGCACCCCTGTTCCCACTTTCTGCACATCTCTTGCCCTTTTCTGCACCTATTTTTGCTTCTTTCTGCACTTCTCTTGCCTCTTTCTGCATTTCTGTTTCTTCTTTTGACACCTCTCTTGCCTCTTTCTACATTTCTGTTGCTTCTTTCTGTACTTCTATTGCCTCTTTCTGCACCCTCTTACCTGTTTCTATACCTCTGTTGCTTCTTTCTGCACTTCTCTTGCTTCTTTCTGACCTCTCTTGCTTCTTTCTGCACCCCTCTTGCTTCTGTCTGCACCCTCTTCCCTCTTTCTGCACCTCTCTTCCCTCTTTCTGCAACTCCCTTGCCTCTTTCTGCACCTCTCTTGCCTCTTTCTGCACCTCTGTTGCTTCTTTCTGCACTTCTCTTGCCTCTTTCTGCACCCCTCTTGCCTCTTTCTGCACCTCTATGGGTTCTTTCTCACTTCTCTTGGTTCTCTCTGCAACTCACTCGCTTCTTTCTACACCTCTGTTGCTCCTTTCAGGACTTCTCTTGCTTCTTTCTGCATCTGTCTTCCCTCTTTCTGCACCTCTCTTGCCTCTTTCTGCACCTCGCTTGCTTCTTTCTGCACTTCCCTTTCTTCTTTCTGCACCTCTCTTGCTTCTTTCTGCACCCCTTATGCCTCTTTCTGCACCTCTCTTGCTTCTTTCTGTACTTCTCTTGCCTCTTTAGCACCCCTCTTGCCTGTTTCTGCACCTCACTTGCCTCTTTCTGCACCTCTATTGCCTCTTTCTAAACCTCACTTGCCTCTCTCTGCACTTCTCTTGCTTTTTCTGCATATCTCTTGTTTCTTTATGCAACTCTCTTGTCTCTTTCATCACTTCTCTTGCTTCTTTCTGCACCTCTGTTGCTTCTTTCTGCACTTCTCTTGCCTGTTTCTACACCAATCTTGCCTCTTTCTGCATTTCTATTGCCTCTTTCTGCACCTTACTTGCTTCTTTCTGCACCCCTCTTGCTTCTTTCTGTACCCCTGTTCCTGCACCTCTATTGCCTCTTTCTGCATCCCTGTTCTAACTTTCTGCACATCTCTTGCCCATTTCTGCACCTCTCTTGCCTCTTTCTGCACTTCTTTTGCCTTTTCCGCACCTCTTTTGGTTCTTTCTGCACTTCTCTTGCCTCTTTCTACATTTCTATTTCTTCTTTCTGCACCTCTCTTGCTTCTTTCTGCACCCCTCTTGTTTCTCTATGCACCCCTCTTTCCTCTTTATGCACCTCTCTTCCCTCCTTCTGCACCTCTCTTGCTTCTTTCTGCACTTCTCTTGCTTCTTTCTGCACCTCTCTTGCTTCTTTCTGCACCCTCTTGCTTCTGTCTGTACCCCTCTTCCTTCTCTCTGCACCTCTCTTCTCTCTTTCTGCACTTCTCTTGCCTCTTTCTGCACCCCTCTTGCCTGTTTCTACATTTCTGTTGCTTCTTTCTGTACTTCTATTGCCTCTTTCTGCACCCCTCTTACCTGTTTCTATACCTCTGTTGCTTCTTTCTGCACTTCTCTTGCTTCTTTCTGCACCTCTCTTGCTTCTTTCTGCACCCCTCTTGCTTCTGTCTGCACCCCTCTTCCCTCTTTCTGCACCTCTCTTCCCTCTTTCTGCAACTCCCTTGCCTCTTTCTGCACCTCTCTTGCCTCTTTCTGCACCTCTGTTGCTTCTTTCTGCACTTCTCTTGCCTCTTTCTGCACCCTCTTGCCTCTTTCTGCACCTCTATGGGTTCTTTCTCACTTCTCTTGGTCTCTCTCTGCAACTCACTCGCTTCTTTCTACACCTCTGTTGCTCCTTTCAGGACTTCTCTTGCTTCTTTCTGCATCTGTCTTCCCTCTTTCTGCACCTCTCTTGCCTCTTTCTGCACCTCGCTTGCTTCTTTCTGCACTTCCCTTTCTTCTTTCTGCACCTCTCTTGCTTCTTTCTGCACCTTATGCCTCTTTCTGCACTCTCTTGCTTCTTTCTGTACTTCTCTTGCCTCTTTAGCTACCCCTCTTGCCTGTTTCTGCACCTCACTTGCCTCTTTCTGCACCTCTATTGCCTCTTTCTAAACCTCACTTGCCTCTCTCTGCACTTCTCTTGCTTTTTCTGCATATCTCTTGTTTCTTTATGCAACTCTCTTGTCTCTTTCATCACTTCTCTTGCTTCTTTCTGCACCTCTGTTGCTTCTTTCTGCACTTCTCTTGCCTGTTTCTACACCAGTCTTGCCTCTTTCTGCATTTCTATTGCCTCTTTCTGCACCTTACTTGCTTCTTTCTGCACCCCTCTTGCTTCTTTCTGTACCCCTGTTCCTGCACCTCTATTGCCTCTTTCTGCATCCCTGTTCTAACTTTCTGCACATCTCTTGCCCATTTCTGCACCTCTCTTGCCTCTTTCTGCACTTCTTTTGCCTTTTCGCACCTCTTTTGGTTCTTTCTGCACTTCTCTTGCCTCTTTCTACATTTCTATTTCTTCTTTCTGCACCTCTCTTGCTTCTTTCTGCACCCCTCTTGTTTCTCTATGCACCCCTCTTTCCTCTTTATGCACCTCTCTTCCCTCCTTCTGCACCTCTCTTGCTTCTTTCTGCACTTCTCTTGCTTCTTTCTGCACCTCTCTTGCTTCTTTCTGCACCCCTCTTGCTTCTGTCTGTACCCCTCTTCCTTCTCTCTGCACCTCTCTTCTCTCTTTCTGCACTTCTCTTGCCTCTTTCTGCACCCCTCTTGCCTGTTTCTGCACCTCTATGGGTTCTTTCTGCACTTCTCTTGCTTCTCTCTGCACCTCACTCGCTTGCTTCTACACCTCTGTTGCTTCTTTCAGCACTTCTCTTGCTTCTTTCTGCATCTCTCTTCCCTCTTTCTTCACCTCTCTTCCTCTTTCTGCACCTCTCTTGTCTCTTTCTGGACTTCTCTTGCCTCTTTCTGCACCTCTCGTGCTTCTTTCTGCACTTCCCTTGCTTCTTTCTGCACCTCTCTTGCTTCTTTCTGCACCCGTATGCCTCTTTCTGCACCTCTCTTGCTTCTTTCTGCACTTCTCATGCCTCTTTTGCACCCCTCTTGCCTGTTTCTGCACCTCACTTGCCTGTTTCTGCACCCCTCTTGCCTCTTTCTGCACCTCACTTGCCTCCCTCTGCACTTCTCTTACTTTTTCTGCACTTCTCTTGTTTCTTTATGCAACTCTCTTGTCTCTTTCATCTATTCTCTTGCTTCTTTCTGCACCTCTGTTGCTTCTTTCTGCACTTCTCTTGCCTGTTTCTACACCAGTCTTGCCTCTTTCTTCATTTCTATTTCCTCTTTCTGCACCTCACATGCTTCTTTCTGCACCCTCTTGCTTCTTTCTGTACACCTATTCCTGCACCTCTATTGCCTCTTTCTGCACCCCTGTTCCAACTTTATGCACATATCTTGCCCGTTTCTGGACCTCTCTTGCCTCTTTCTGTACCTCTCTTGCCTTTTTCCGCACCTCTTTTGCTTCTTTCTGCATTTTTGTTGCTGCTTTCTGCACTTCTCTTGCCTCTTTCTATATTTCTATTGCTTCGTTCTGCACTTCTATTGCCTCTTTCTGCACCCCTCTTGCCTGTTTCTGCACCTCTGTTGCTTCTTTCTGCACACTCTCTTGCCTCTTCCTGCATCCCTCTTGCCTCTTTCTGCACCTCTATGGGTTCTTTCTACACTTCTCTTGCTTCTTTCTGCACCTCACTTGTTTCTTTCTACACCTCTCTTGCCTCTTTATGCACTTCTCTTGCCTCTTTCTGCACCTCTGTTGCTTCTTTCAGCACTTCATTTCCCTTTTTCTGCACACCTCTTGCCTATTTCTGCACCTCTGTTGCTTCTTTCTGCACCCCTCTTGCCTGTTTCTGCACCTCACTTGCCTCTTTCTGCACCCCACTTGCCTCTCTCTGCACTTCTCTTGCTTTTTCTGCACATCTCTTGTTTCTTTCTGCAACTCTCTTGTCTCTTTCATCACTTCTCTTGCTTCTTTCTACACCTCTGTTGCTTCTTTCTGCACTTCTCTTCCCTGTTTCTACACCAGTCTTGCCTCTTTCTGCATTTTTATTGCCTCTTTCTGCACCTCACTTGCTTCATTCTGCACCCCTCTTGTTTCTTTCTGTACCCTCTTCCCTCTTTCTGCACCTCTCTTGCCTCTTTCTGCACCCCTGTTCCCACTTTCTGCACATCTCTTGCCCTTTTCTGCACCTATTTTTGCTTCTTTCTGCACTTCTCTTGCCTCTTTCTGCATTTCTGTTTCTTCTTTTGACACCTCTCTTGCCTCTTTCTACATTTCTGTTGCTTCTTTCTGTACTTCTATTGCCTCTTTCTGCACCCCTCTTACCTGTTTCTATACCTCTGTTGCTTCTTTCTGCACTTCTCTTGCTTCTTTCTGCACCTCTCTTGCTTCTTTCTGCACCCCTCTTGCTTCTGTCTGCACCCCTCTTCCCTCTTTCTGCACCTCTCTTCCCTCTTTCTGCAACTCCCTTGCCTCTTTCTGCACCTCTCTTGCCTCTTTCTGCACCTCTGTTGCTTCTTTCTGCACTTCTCTTGCCTCTTTCTGCACCCCTCTTGCCTCTTTCTGCACCTCTATGGGTTCTTTCTCACTTCTCTTGGTTCTCTCTCTGCAACTCACTCGCTTCTTTCTACACCTCTGTTGCTCCTTTCAGGACTTCTCTTGCTTCTTTCTGCATCTGTCTTCCCTCTTTCTGCACCTCTCTTGCCTCTTTCTGCACCTCGCTTGCTTCTTTCTGCACTTCCCTTTCTTCTTTCTGCACCTCTCTTGCTTCTTTCTGCACCCCTTATGCCTCTTTCTGCACCTCTCTTGCTTCTTTCTGTACTTCTCTTGCCTCTTTAGCACCCCTCTTGCCTGTTTCTGCACCTCACTTGCCTCTTTCTGCACCTCTATTGCCTCTTTCTAAACCTCACTTGCCTCTCTCTGCACTTCTCTTGCTTTTTTCTGCATATCTCTTGTTTCTTTATGCAACTCTCTTGTCTCTTTCATCACTTCTCTTGCTTCTTTCTGCACCTCTGTTGCTTCTTTCTGCACTTCTCTTGCCTGTTTCTACACTCAGTCTTGCCTCTTTCTGCATTTCTATTGCCTCTTTCTGCACCTTACTTGCTTCTTTCTGCACCCCTCTTGCTTCTTTCTGTACCCCTGTTCCTGCACCTCTCTTGCCTCTTTCTGCATCCCTGTTCTAACTTTCTGCACATCTCTTGCCCATTTCTGCACCTCTCTTGCCTCTTTCTGCACTTCTTTTGCCTTTTCCGTACCTCTTTTGGTTCTTTCTGCACTTCTCTTGCCTCTTTCTACATTTCTATTTCTTCTTTCTGCACCTCTCTTGCTTCTTTCTGCACCCCTCTTGTTTCTCTATGCACCTCTCTTTCCTCTTTATGCACCTCTCTTCCCTCCTTCTGCACCTCTCTTGCTTCTTTCTGCACTTCTCTTGCTTCTTTCTGCACCTCTCTTGCTTCTTTCTGCACCTCTCTTGCTTCTGTCTGTACCCCTCTTCCTTCTCTCTGCACCTCTCTTCTCTCTTTCTGCACTTCTCTTGCCTCTTTCTGCACCCCTCTTGCCTGTTTCTGCACCTCTATGGGTTCTTTCTGCACTTCTCTTGCTTCTCTCTGCACCTCACTCGCTTGCTTCTACACCTCTGTTGCTTCTTTCAGCACTTCTCTTGCTTCTTTCTGCATCTCTCTTCCCTCTTTCTTCACCTCTCTTCCCTCTTTCTGCACCTCTCTTGTCTCATTCTGGACTTCTCTTGCCTCTTTCTGCACCTCTCGTGCTTCTTTCTGCACTTCCCTTGCTTCTTTCTGCACCTCTCTTGCTTCTTTCTACACCCCGTATGCCTCTTTCTGCACCTCTCTTGCTTCTTTCTGCACTTCTCATGCCTCTTTTGCACCCCTCTTGCCTGTTTCTGCACCTCACTTGCCTGTTTCTGCACCCCTCTTGCCTCTTTCTGCACCTCACTTGCCTCCCTCTGCACTTCTCTTACTTTTTCTGCACATCTCTTGTTTCTTTATGCAACTCTCTTGTCTCTTTCATCTATTCTCTTGCTTCTTTCTGCACCTCTGTTGCTTCTTTCTGCACTTCTCTTGCCTGTTTCTACACCAGTCTTGCCTCTTTCTTCATTTCTATTTCCTCTTTCTGCACCTCACATGCTTCTTTCTGCACCCCTCTTGCTTCTTTCTGTACACCTATTCCTGCACCTCTATTGCCTCTTTCTGCACCCCTGTTCCAACTTTATGCACATATCTTGCCCGTTTCTGGACCTCTCTTGCCTCTTTCTGTACCTCTCTTGCCTTTTTCCGCACCTCTTTTGCTTCTTTCTGCATTTTTGTTGCTGCTTTCTGCACTTCTCTTGCCTCTTTCTATATTTCTATTGCTTCGTTCTGCACTTCTATTGCCTCTTTCTGCACCCCTCTTGCCTGTTTCTGCACCTCTGTTGCTTCTTTCTGCACACTCTCTTGCCTCTTCCTGCATCCCTCTTGCCTCTTTCTGCACCTCTATGGGTTCTTTCTACACTTCTCTTGCTTCTTTCTGCACCTCACTTGTTTCTTTCTACACCTCTCTTGCCTCTTTATGCACTTCTCTTGCCTCTTTCTGCACCTCTGTTGCTTCTTTCAGCACTTCATTTCCCTTTTTCTGCACACCTCTTGCCTATTTCTGCACCTTTGTTGCTTCTTTCTGCACCCCTCTTGCCTGTTTCTGCACCTCACTTGCCTCTTTCTGCACCCCACTTGCCTCTCTCTGCACTTCTCTTGCTTTTTTCTGCACATCTCTTGTTTCTTTCTGCAACTCTCTTGTCTCTTTCATCACTTCTCTTGCTTCTTTCTACACCTCTGTTGCTTCTTTCTGCACTTCTCTTCCCTGTTTCTACACCAGTCTTGCCTCTTTCTGCATTTCTATTGCCTCTTTCTTTCTGCACCTCACTTACTTCTTTCTGCACCCCTCTTGTTTCTTTCTGTACCCCTCTTCCCTCTTTCTGCACCTCTTGCCTCTTTCTGCACCCTGTTCCCACTTTATGCACATCTCTTGCCCTTTTCTGCACCTATTTTGCTTCTTTCTGCACTTCTCTTGCCTCTTTCTGCATTTCTGTTTCTTCTTTCGACACCTCTCTTGCCTCTTTTTACATTTCTGTTGCTTTTTCTGCACTTCTATTGCCTCTTTCTGCACACCTCTTGCCTGTTTCTGCACCTCTGTTGCTTCTTTCTGCACTTCTCTTGCTTCTTTCTGCACCTCTCTTGCTTCTTTCTGCACCCCTCTTGCTTCTGTATGCACCCCTCTTCCCTCTTTCTGCACCTCTCTTCCCTCTTTCTGCAACTTTCTTGCCTCTTTCTGCACCTCTCTTGCCTCTTTCTGCACCTCTCTTGCTTCTTTCTGCACTTCTCTTGCCTCTTTCTGCACCCCTCTTGCCTCTTTCTGCACCTCTATGGGTTCTTTCTGCACTTCTGGTGCTTCTCTCTGCACCTCACTCGCTTCTTTCTACACCTCTGTTGCTTCTTTTAGTACTTCTCTTGCTTCTTTCTGCATCTGTCTTCCCTCTTTCTGCACCTCTCCTGCCTCTTTCTGCACCTCGCTTGCTTCTTTCTGCATTTCCCTTTCTTATTTCTGCACCTCTCTTGCTTCTTTCTGCACCCCTTATGCCTCTTTCTGCAACTCTCTTGCTTCTTTCTGCACTTCTCTTGCCTCTTTTGCACCTCTCTTGGCTGTTTCTGCACCTCACTTGCTTCTTTCTGCACCTTTCTTGCCTCTTTCTGCACCTCACTTGCCTCTCTCTGCACTTCTCTTGCTTTTTTCTGCACATCTCTTGTTTCTTTATGCAACTCTCTTGTCTCTTTCTATCACTTCTCTTGCTTCTTTCTGCACCTCTGTTGCTTCTTTCTGCACTTCTCTTGCCTGTTTCTGCACCAGTCTTGCCTCTTTCTGCATTTCTGTTGCCTCTTTCTGCACCTTACTTGCTTCTTTCTGCACCTCTCTTGCTTCTTTCTGTACCCCTCTTCCTGCACCTCTATTGCCTCTTTCTGCACCCCTGTTCCAACTTTCTGCACATCTCTTGCCTCGTTTAGGCACCTCTCTTGCCTCTTTCTGCATTTCTCTTGCCTTTTTCTGCACCTCTTTTGCTTCTTTCTGCACTTCTCTTGCCTCTTTCTGCATTTCTGTTGCTGCTTTCTGCACCTCTCTTGCCTCTTTCTATATTTCTATTGCTTCTTTCTGCACTTCTCTTGCCTCTTTCTGCACCTCTCTTGCCTGTATCTGCACCTCTGTTGCTTCTTTCTGCACCTCTCTTGCTTCTTTCTGCACCTCTCTTGTTTCTCTATGCACCCCTCTTGCCTCTTTATGCACATCTCTTCCCATCTTTCTGCACCTCTCTTGCCTCTTTCTGCACCTTTGTGCCTCTTTCTGCACCTCTGTTGCTTCTTTCTGCACTTCTCTTGCCTCTTTCTGCACCTCTCTTGCCTCTTTCTGCACCTCTGTTGCTTCTTTCTGCACTTCTCTTGCGTCTTTCTGCAACTCTCTTGCTTCTTTCTGCACCCCTCTTGCTTCTTTCTGCACCTCTCTTCCTTCTTTCTGCACCTCTCTTGCCTCTTTCTGCACTTCTCTTGCCTCTTTCTGCACTCACTCTTGCCTCTTTCTGCACCTCTATTGCTTCTTTCTGCACTTCTCTTGCTTCTTTCTGCACCTCTCTCGCTTCTTTCTACACCTCTGTTGCTTCTTTCAGTACTTCTCTTGCTTCTTTCTGCATCTGTCTTGCCTCTTTCTGCACCTCTTTTCTCTCTTTCTGCACCTCTCTTGCCTCTTTCTGGACTTCTCTTGCCTCTTTCTGCACCTCGCTTGCTTCTTTCTGCACTTCTCTTGCTTCTTTCTGCACCTCTCTTGCTTCTTTCTGCATCCTGTATGCCTCTTTCTGCACCTCTCTTGCTTCTTTCTGCACCTCTCTTGCCTCTTTCTGCACCTCTCTTGCCTGTTTCTGCACCTCACTTGCCTGTTTCTGCACCTCTCTTGCCTCTTTCTGCACCTCACTTGCCTCACTCTGCACTTCTCTTGCTTCTTTCTGCACATCTCTTGTTTCTTTATGCAACTCTCTTGTCTCTTTCATCTATTCTCTTGCTTCTTTCTGCACCTCTGTTGCTTCTTTCTGCACTTCTCTTGCCTGTTTCTACACCAGTCTTGCCTCTTTCTTCATTTCTATTTCCTCTTTCTGCACCTCACTTGCTTCTTTCTGCACCCCTCTTGCTTCTTTCTGTACCTGCCTCTTCCTGCACCTCTATTGCCTCTTTCTGCACCTCTGTTCCACTTTATGCACATATCTTGCCTCGTTTCTGGACCTCTCTTGCCTCTTTCTGTACTTCTCTTCCCTCTTTCTGCATCTCTCTTGTGTATTTCTGCACTTCTCTTGCCTCTTTCTGCATCTCTGTTGCTTCTTTCTGCACTTCTCTTGCCTCTTTCTATATTTCTCTTGCTTCGTTCTGCACTTCTATTGCCTCTTTCTGCACCTCTCTAGCCTGTTTCTGCACCTCTGTTGCTTCTTTCTGCACACTCTCTTGCCTCTTCCTGCATCCCTCTTGCCTCTTTCTGCACCTCTATGGGTTCTTTCTGCACTTCTCTTGCCTCTTTCTGCACCTCACTTGTTTCTTTCTGCACCTCTCTTGCCTCTTTATGCACTTCTCTTGCCTCTTTCTGCACCTCTGTTGCTTCTTTCAGCACTTCATTTCCTTTTTCTGCACACCTCTTGCCTATTTCTGCACCTCTGTTGCTTCTTTCTGCACCTCTCTTGCCTCTTTCTGCACCTCACTTGCCTCTTTCTGCACCTCACTTGCCTCTCTCTGCACTTCTCTTGCTTCTTTCTGCACTTCTCTTGTTTCTTTCTGTATTTCTCTTGCCTATGTCTTCACTGCTCTTGCTTCTTTCTGCACCTTTCATGCTTCTTTCTGCACTTCTCTTCCCTGTTTCTACACCAGTCTTGCCTCTTTCTGCATTTCTATTGCCTCTTTCTGCACCTCACTTGCTTCATTCTGCACCCCTCTTGTTTCTTTCTGTACCTCTCTTCCCTCTTTCTGCACCTCTCTTGCCTCTTTCTGCACCTCTGTTCCTACTTTCTGCACATCTCTTGCCCTTTTCTGCACCTATTTTTGCTTCTTTCTGCACTTCTCTTGCCTCTTTCTGCATTTCTGTTTCTTCTTTTGACACCTCTCTTGCCTCTTTCTACATTTCTGTTGCTTCTTTCTGTACTTCTATTGCCTCTTTCTGCACCCCTCTTACCTGTTTCTATACCTCTGTTGCTTCTTTCTGCACTTCTCTTGCTTCTTTCTGCACCTCTCTTGCTTCTTTCTGCACCTCTCTTGCTTCTTTCTGCACCCCTCTTCCCTCTTTCTGCACCTCTCTTGCCTCTTTCTGCAACTCTCTTGCCTCTTTCTGCAGTTCTCCTGCCTCTTTCTGCACCTCTGTTGCTTCTTTCTGCACTTCTCTTGCCTCTTTCTGCACCTCTTGCCTCTTTCTGCACCTCTCTGGTTCTTCTCACTTCTCTTGGTTCTCTCTGCAACTCACTCGCTTCTTTCTACACCTCTGTTGCTCCTTTCAGGACTTCTCTTGCTTCTTTCTGCATCTGTCTTGCCTCTTTCTGCACCTCTCTTGCCTCTTTCTGCACCTCGCTTGCTTCTTTCTGCACTTCCCTTTCTTCTTTCTGCACCTCTCTTGCTTCTTTCTGCACCCCTTATGCCTCTTTCTGCACCTCTCTTGCTTCTTTCTGCACTTCTCTTGCCTCTTTCTGCACCCCTCTTGCCTGTTTCTGCACCTCTCTTGCCTCTTTCTGCACCTCTATTGCCTCTTTCTAAACCTCACTTGCCTCTTTCTGCACTTCTCTTGCCTTTTTCTGCATATCTCTTGTTTCTTTATGCAACTCTCTTGCCTCTTTCATCACTTCTCTTGCTTCTTTCTGCACCTCTGTTGCTTCTTTCTGCACTTCTCTTGCCTGTTTCTACACCAGTCTTGCCTCTTTCTGCATTTCTATTGCCTCTTTCTGCACCTCTACTTGCTTCTTTCTGCACCTCTCTTGCTTCTTTCTGTACCTCTGTTCCTGCACCTCTCTTGCCTCTTTCTGCATCCCTGTTCTATCTTTCTGCACATCTCTTGCCTCATTTCTGCACCTCTCTTGCCTCTTTCTGCACTTCTCTTGCCTTTTTCTGCACCTCTTTTGGTTCTTTCTGCACTTCTCTTGCCTCTTTCTACATTTCTATTTCTTCTTTCTGCACCTCTCTTGCTTCTTTCTGCACCTCTCTTGTTTCTCTATGCACCTCTCTTGCCTCTTTATGCACCTCTCTTCCCTCCTTCTGCACCTCTCTTGCTTCTTTCTGCACTTCTCTTGCTTCTTTCTGCACCTCTCTTGCTTCTTTCTGCACCTCTCTTGCTTCTGTCTGCACCTCTCTTCCTTCTCTCTGCACCTCTCTTCTCTCTTTCTGCACTTCTCTTGCCTCTTTCTGCACCCCTCTTGCCTGTTTCTGCACCTCTATGGGTTCTTTCTGCACTTCTCTTGCTTCTCTCTGCACCTCACTCGCTTGCTTCTACACCTCTGTTGCTTCTTTCAGCACTTCTCTTGCTTCTTTCTGCATCTCTCTTCCCTCTTTCTTCACCTCTCTTCCCTCTTTCTGCACCTCTCTTGTCTCTTTCTGGACTTCTCTTGCCTCTTTCTGCACCTCTCGTGCTTCTTTCTGCACTTCCCTTGCTTCTTTCTGCACCTCTCTTGCTTCTTTCTGCACCCCTGTATGCCTCTTTCTGCACCTCTCTTGCTTCTTTCTGCACTTCTCATGCCTCTTTCTGCACCCCTCTTGCCTGTTTCTGCACCTCACTTGCCTGTTTCTGCACCCCTCTTGCCTCTTTCTGCACCTCACTTGCCTCCTTCTGCACTTCTCTTACTTTTTCTGCACTTCTCTTGTTTCTTTATGCAACTCTCTTGTCTCTTTCATCTATTCTCTTGCTTCTTTCTGCACCTCTGTTGCTTCTTTCTGCACTTCTCTTGCCTGTTTCTACACCAGTCTTGCCTCTTTCTGCACTTCTCTTTCCTCTTTCTGCACCTCACATGCTTCTTTCTGCACCTCTCTTGCTTCTTTCTGTACACCTATTCCTGCACCTCTATTGCCTCTTTCTGCACCCCTGTTCCATCTTTATGCACATATCTTGCCTCGTTTCTGGACCTCTCTTGCCTCTTTCTGTACCTCTCTTGCCTCTTTCTGCACCTCTCTTGCTTCTTTCTGCACTTTTGTTGCTGCTTTCTGCACTTCTCTTGCCTCTTTCTATATTTCTATTGCTTCGTTCTGCACTTCTATTGCCTCTTTCTGCACCCCTCTTGCCTGTTTCTGCACCTCTGTTGCTTCTTTCTGCACACTCTCTTGCCTCTTCCTGCACCCCTCTTGCCTCTTTCTGCACCTCTATGGGTTCTTTCTGTAGGAGAGTAGGATCTTCACATGGGTACCCCCACTTTTTGCTGATGCTTCACTGTTTTTCGACTTTAGTCTGGCTGGGGCCCTGCTAATCAGAACCCCAGCCTAGCTGCTTCCTCTCTAAAATGGTTTCCATGTGCCTTAAGCACATCTCTGATTGGAATCTGGAGTGCCCTTATAAGTCCCTAGTATATGGTATACTATGTACCCAGGGCATAGGTACCTCAGAGGCCTACCAGGGGCTGCAGCATGTATTGTGCCACCCTGGAAGGCCATCCAAAATGACACCACAGGTCTGCTACTGCAGCCTGGGTAAGGTGGTGCATGCACCCCTTACTGTGATATAGGTTACCTATATCACTACATACATACACACATATAAACCTATAAGTCACTCCTATGGCAGGCCTTGTCAATCCTGAAGGCAGAGTGCTTGGTTCCTATGTGAGAGGGTGCCCCTGCATGAGCAGAGCCCCTCTGCAGCGTTCGGAGACCCTTCTCTGATGCTGTTTGTAGTGCAGCCTGACCATATACTCTTAAGCGCATTATAACCTCGCGTTAAATGCTAACTTTGGGATGGCTGCACGGAAACATGTCGTGTTTGGTGTCAAACATCTTGGAATACTACCCCCGCCAGTTCTGGCGGCGGGGTAGCATTCCACCCTTCTAGAGGGAGAGACATGTACACACCGGCCTGCCCGGTAACTTCTTTCCAAGCCCTGGCATCACAAAATGGATGCCGCTGCCACAGACACGGGTCTGGCCTCCTGCTGCTGACTGAAACTCCGGCAGGGGAGGCCTGGACAATAGGTTTCCTGTCCCAGGGAGGTGTAACCACCTCCCCAGACAGGATAATGTGTATTGGGGCTGGGCGGGAGCACTCTCTGGTGCTTTGAAGTCCTGCACTGGGGGCACATTTGGTGTCCCTGTGCATACCCCAGTTCAAACTGGTTCAGGGGCTTCCAGCCCCTGCTCTGGTGCGAAACTGGACAAAGGGAATGAGTGTAACCATCCCTCTTCCCTGACCCTCCCATAGGTGGGTCCCCAGAGTATGTCCAACCCCTAAACTTAGTATAAGTATGGGACCCCAGTCCTTAGGACTTTAGATTTACCTGGACGAAACTCTGATACAGAATCCTGGACCTTCGACGCTCTACTTTAAGATTAGAGGACTGAAGAATCTCCCTTGGGGTCAAGGAGTGACTCCCCTGCTTGGCAGGCACCAACAAAGCAATTGTCTGGTCTGCATCGCTGAAGCTCCCGCCGGACGCCGAAGTCTTTCCATCACCAGAGGTAGATTTCCAGACTTCCCCGAGGCTGCCCTGAGTCCCCAGCAAAGCTGAGGCCCGTAGCTGTCGTGGGTAACGTGGAACCATGACCCCTGGACACCGAGCACATTTGCAAGTGCATCCTCTTCCTGGTCTTCCACGAAGTTGTGCTTTGGGCTCCGAGAAGCCCTCGCCTCCAGCACCAACTGCACTGAAGATCACTGGCCTCCACTCCACGAGTGTCCCGTGAGCCAGCTCTAAGTGCATCCACTCAAGGCTCCTTCGTGGTTGCTAGTCCGTTGGCTAGTGGGCTCTCCCGAAGGCCAATCTTCTTCTGCTTGGGCTTTCCTGGTTGCTCCAGGCGTGCCCTGACTTACCTTTGCTGGGTGAGTCCCTCAGACCTTGCTGGTCTGCACCACCGTCCTTCTTCTATTTCCACAAGACTTGCCGTTGCCAAGGCTTGTTGGGTCCAATCCGGTCGCCAACACCCCTGCAATCGACAGACATCGTGGACAGCTCGAATCCAGCTCCTGGTTATCGTCGATGCCTCCTGGACCTCGTGCCTGAAGAGTCAAGAAGACCGTCAACCAACCTGAAGCACCCGACATTGGTGGGCATCCGCTCATCGCCTTTCTGGTCACTGGCTAGTGACCCAGACTCTGTCCCCTCTGCTTTCAGGTTCTTCAGATCTTCGATCCACCTTTGGATCCACCCGAACACTTTCGACTTGGCCGCCAGCAGCACTTTGCAGCAGATCGCCATTGAAAACGACGACGAAACCCGACCCCGAAAGACACCTATGCACCCGGCTTCCCTGGGTGAGGTAACTCGAGTACTCCGGTGCTCCCGTGGGTATAGACTCTAGAACAACCCAGTTCTAAAGGGGTTTGCTCCAAGTCCTCCTCTAAGTGTCCCTTTTCTTTAAAATTCCAACCGCGACTTTCCCCATAGAAGTCAACGGCGATTCGCGGCTGTGTTCTCACACTGCACGCGTCCCCCGTGGGTCCCCTGTGTCACTACCTTGGGTGGTTCCTTGTGGTCCAAGCACTTCTACAGGCTCTAGGCCTTGTGTCTAGCTCAGTCGTGGTTCTTATACCACTTTATTGGTATATGGTTTGGTACGCCCCTAGGGCTCAAACGTGTATTTGTGCTATTACTGTTGATAACTAACTTATAACTTATGTACTTCGAACTCTAGCCTCATAAAGAGACTAGAGGGGTGTGTTTAGCAATAAATACATATATTTTGAATATATACCTGGTGTGGTCCTCTTTCATTTGGTCACTCAAGAGATTATAGACTGGTAAAACAAGCTGCTTTACATTCCTTCAAGACTTAGCCTGAAGGCTGCTCTCCATAGCTACCACTAGGATAGCTTTCAATAAAGGTTGTCTTTAACCTATCTCCAATAAGGGGTTGTTTGGACTGGTGCAAGGTGCCCACTATAATTAGTGGACAGCATATACCAGGCCAACTTCTCACATTGGTGTGCAGCGTGTGGGATTCCAGCTTGCTATTGTTTTACCAGATAATCTCAATTGAATTGATCAACTGAAAACCACTAAGGGTACCTTAGGTACATATAAATCAAGCTTAGGATACAGTAAGTTCTACTGAACTTAGAGTTGTGTGTTAAGGGATAGCACACCCTTTCTACAACTCAAGAGAGTTTAGTAGGCCACACTAGAGTAGGTAGTGCATACACCACACCTCACTAGTAATGTCTTCAAAGCCAGGACCCAGTGAGTCCTTGCCAGAAGCCAGTGGGCTTCTTCCCTCCAAGTATGATAATCTCCCATTCTTGGAATTGAGAGCATTGTGCAGTACTAGGAAGCTGAAGACAGGCAAAAGTGCCAGCACCCAACACCTCAGAGAGGTGCTTACTGTCAGATGATCTCAGCAGACCCCTAGGGTCTGAAGGGGTAGGCAGAGAGGGTGGGGCAGAAAATGAGGAAGGGGTCAGGGGTGAAGAAACCCAGGGCCCCCTCTGAAACTGGCCAGGAAGGTGAAAATGACCTTGACCTGGAAAACCCAATTCCTCCTGTGGAGGAGGAGGAGGATCAGAATGACCTCCCCTTTGTCCCCCAGGAAGAATTGTGAGTGTGCCCAGAAGGCCTAGATCTCCTTCTCAGGAGTCTAACCACTCTGACACCTCAATAGGGACCTCTGTTTCCTCTCATAGGAGGGAATCCTCTCATGAGAGGAAGAGAGACTGCTCAGATATGGAGAAGCTCAGCTTGAAGCTCAGAAGAGAGCAGTTGGCTATTGGCAGGAGTCCCTAGAGCTCTGAAAAGCAAAGAAAAAAGATGGGACTAGAGTCCCATGGTGGCAGCAATTTCCCCAGAGATAGGGAAAGGTCTTATGACCATAGAAACCTGAGCAAGATTGTCCCTCCCTACCAGAGTGGGGATGACATCCACAAATGGATAACTGCTCTAGAGAGGGCCTGTAAAGTACAGAGGGTCCCTCAGGAGCAGTGGGCAGCAATCTTGTGGCTCTCCTTTGCAGACAAAGGTAGAGACAAGCTCCTCACTGTAAGAGAAGAGGATGCTGACAATTACAAAGTCTTGAAGAGTGCTCTGATTGATGGGTTTGGCCTAACAACTGAACAATACAGGTTGAAGTTCAGAGATACCCAAAAGCACAGACTCAAGACTGGGTAGACTATGTGGATTGTTCTGCTAAGGCTCTGGAAGGTTGGTTGATGGGCAGTAAGGTATGTGACTTCACAGGATTGTACAATCTTATCATGAGGGAGCAGATTCTTAATAACTGTCAAAATCAGCAGTTGCATCAGTACCTGGTGGACTCTGATCTGACCTCTCCCCAAGAATTGGGAAAGAAGGCAGACAAATGGGTCAGAACCAGGGTGAGGCAGAACGTACAGAACCAAGGTGGTGACCCAAAGAAGCAAGATTCTAAGAACTCTGATAAGGGTGGGGAGAAGGGTAAAGACCAGAAGTCTTCACAAGGCCCCCAAAAATCTTCTTCAGGTGGGGATTCACAGTCTAACAAAGGGAAAGGCCAAAAGAAACCATGGTGCAAGGTCTGTAAGCAAAAGACCCACTGGACCAGTGATTGCACCAAGTCCAAAGACTCTACTCCAGCCCCCACCAATGCCCCTAAGGCACCTGCTCCCCCTAGTGCAGTTACAGTTGGTGGTGGGACTACACAAGCCAAGGGTTTAGTAGGGTTGACCCTGGGTAAGGAGATGAGCTCTGACCTAGTCAGAGAACTCACTGCAGGCTGTCCTAGTCTGTGATGGAGGCATGGATGTGACCTCCTCTGTGAGTCCCAGTAATCTGGGCAAGTACAGGCAACAGCCATTAATAAATGGAAAAGAGGCTTTGGCATTTAGGGACACAGGAGCAAGTGTCACCATGGTGACACAAGATCTTGTGGATCCTGGGCAGATTATACTTGGTGAAATGTACCAAGTGACCAATGCTAGCAACGTCAGAACAGACCATACTCTGGCAGTTGTTAACTTCTCCTGGGGAGGGGTAACTGGCCTTAAGAAGGTTGTGGTAAGTGCAGACCTACCAGTTGAATGCTTGCTTGGCAATGATCTAGAAACTTCAGCTTGGGCAGAAGTGGAGCTCAGGACCCATGCAGAAATGCTGGGCATCCCTGCAGATGTGTTTGCTGTGACCAGGTCACCGGCCAAAATGTCTAACACTGAACAGGCCTTGGATTCTGGAATAATGGACCAAGTGCCATCCAAGAAGAGGAGTAGTAGGGTAAAGGCAGTGCCTTCCCCCTTGGCTCAGAAGGAAGATCAGTCTCTTCAGGGAGATGATCTCAGTCCTGAGGAAGGAACTGTCCCAGAGGAGCTTGAGCCTGATCAGGTTGAGTTCTTAGGGACAGGGGCCCTTCCTGGGCAGATCTGAGCCAGGAGCAGCAGAGCTGCCCCTCTCTTGAACCCCTCAGACAGCAAGCTGCTGCTGAGGCTGCTGGGAAAGCTAGTGGTCCCCATACAGTGCATTGGGATGATGGACTCTTGTACTCAGAGTGTAGAGACCCCAAGCCTGGTGCCACCAGGAGGTTGGTTATACCTCTGAAGTTCAGGGGCTTCCTATTGACCCTAGCCCATGACATTCCCTTAGCAGGTCACCTGGGCCAGAACAAGACTTGGGACAGAATTGTCCCTCACTTTCACTGGCCCTACATGTCTGAATACACCAAGGAGTTTTGTCGCTCCTGTGTAACCTGCCAGGCCAGTGGCAAGGCAGGTGGCACTACAAAGGCCCCCCTGATACCACTACCTGTGGTGGGGGTTCCCGTTGAAAGGGTGGGGATTGACATTGTTGGTCCCATGGATCCCCAAACAGCATCTGGGCACAGGTTTATTTTGGTGGTAGTGGATCATGCCACCAGGTACCCAGAGGTTATTCCCCTTAGGACCACTACAGCACCTGTGGTGGCAAGAGCCCTCCTGGGAATTTTCTCAAGAGTGGGCTTCCCTAAGGAGGTTGTATCAGACAGGGGTGCTAACTTTATGTCTGGATACTTGAAAGCAATGTGGAAGGAGTGTGGAGTGACTTACAAGTTCACCACACCCTATCACCCACAATGCAATGGTTTAGTTGAGAGATTCAACAAAACCTTGAAGGGCATGATTAAAGGGCTCCCAGAGAAGCTTAGGCGAAGATGGGACATACTCTTGCCCTGCCTTTTATTTGCATACAGGGAGGTGCCTCAAAAGGGGTTGGCTACAGCCCTTTTGAACTTTTGTTTGGTCACCATGTCAGGGGTCCATTGTGCTTGGTGAAGGAAGGATGGGAGTTACCTCTCAAGCCCCCAAAGCAAGACATAGTGGACTATGTACTTGGTCTCCGCTCCAGGATGGCTGAGTACATGTAAAAGGCAACTAAAAACCTGAGGCTAGCAGAACTTCAAAAAGCCTGGCATGACCAAAGGCTGTACTGACTGTTTACCAGCCAGGACAGAAGGTGTGGGTGCTGGAGCCAGTGGCCCCAGCAGCTCTCCAAGACAAATAGAGTGAACCCCATACCATTGTTGAACAGAAGGGTGAGGTTACCTACTTAGTAGACCTAGGAACACCCAGGAGTCCCCACAGGGTTCTCCATGTCAACAGATTAAAACCATATGTGGACAGGGCAGACATGGGCTTGCTCATGGCTACTGATGAGGGACAGGAGGAAGAGAGTGACCCACTCCCTGACCTGCTCTCACAGAACCCTGATGATGGGTCAGTGGATGGTGTAGCCTTGGCAGGCAGCCTCACTGCTCAGCAGCAAACTGATTGTCAGACAAGTGCTCAATCAAGTACAGACATATGTTCTCTCTGACTCCAAGTCAGACCACCTGGTGCACTCATGAAGTGGACACTGGGGACAGTCTGCCTATTAAAAATAAGATTTATAGGCAACCTGACCATGTCAGGGACTGTATCAGGACAGAAGTCCAGAAAATGTTGGATTTGGGAGTTATTGAACCCTCAGATAGCCCTTGGGCTAGTCCAGTGGTCCTTGTGCCAAAACCTCACACCAGTGGTGGGAAAAGAGAGATGAGGTTTTGTGTGGACTACAGGGGTCTCAATGCAGTCACTAGGACTGATGCCCATCCAATACCTAGGGCAGATGAGCTAATAGACACTTTGGCCTCAGCCAAGTATCTAAGCACATTTGACCTGACAGCTGGCTACTGGCAGATCAGACTAGCTGATGATGCAAAGCCAAAGACAGCATTCTCAACCCCTAGTGGGCATTATCAATTTGTGGTGATGCCCTTTGGTCTGAAGAATGCACCTGCCACTTTTCAGAGGTTGGTGAATACAGTCCTTACAGGTCTGGAAGCCTATAGTGCAGCATATCTAGATGATATTGCTGTCTTTAGCTCCACCTGGGAGGATCACCTGGTCCACCTCAGAAATGTTTTGCAGGCCCTGCAGAAAGCAGGCCTGACTATCAAGGCCACAAAGTGCCAGATAGGGCAGAGTCAGGTTGTGTACCTGGGCCACCTTGTGGGTGGAGGCCAGGTTCAACCCTTGCAGAGCAAGATCCAGACCATCATGGACTGGACTGCTCCCACTACCCAGACTCAGGTGAGAGCCTTTTTAGGCCTGACTGGGTACTATAGGAGATTTGTCAAGGGGTATGGATCAATAGTGACACCCCTGAATGACTTAACTTCCAAGAAAATGCCCAAAAAGGTTCAGTGGACAGTTAGCTGTCAAAAGGCATTTGATGACCTAAAGCAGGCCATGTGCACTGCTCCTATTCTACAGAGTCCTGATTACTCCAAGAAGTTCATTGTCCAAACAGATGCATCTGAATTGGGGGTAGGGGCTGTACTGTCACAATTGAATGATGAAGGTCAGGATCAGCCAGTAGCTTTTATTAGCAGAAGGCTGACCCCTAGAGAGAAACGTTGGTCAGCCATTGAGAAGGAGGCCTTTGCTGTGGTCTGGGCTCTGAAGAAGTTGAGGCCATACTTGTTTGGTACTCACTTCCTTGTTCAAACAGACCATAAGCCCCTCTTATGGCTAAAACAAATGAAGGGTGAAAACCCCAAACTGCTTAGGTGGTCCATTTCCCTACAGGGGATGGACTTCACAGTGGAACATAGACCTGGGAGTAACCATGCCAATGCAGATGGACTCTCTAGGTACTTCCACTTAGAACATGAAGACTGAACTGGACAAGGTTAGTTTAATGTCCCTACGTTTGGGGGGGGGTTGTGTAGGCGAGTAGGATCTGCTTCACATGGGTACCCCCACTTTTTGCTGATGCTTCACTGTTTTTCGACTTTAGTCTGGCTGGGGCCCTGCTAATCAGAACCCCAGCCTAGCTGCTTCCTCTCTAAAATGGTTTCCATGTGCCTTAAGCACATCTCTGATTGGAATCTGGAGTGCCCTTATAAGTCCCTAGTATATGGTATACTATGTACCCAGGGCATAGGTACCTCAGAGGCCTACCAGGGGCTGCAGCATGTATTGTGCCACCCCTGGAAGGCCATCCAAAATGACACCACAGGTCTGCTACTGCAGCCTGGGTAAGGTGGTGCATGCACCCTTACTGTGATATAGGTTACCTATATCACTACATACATACACACATATAAACCTATAAGTCACTCCAATGGCAGGCCTTGTTAATCCTGAAGGCAGAGTGCTTGGTTCCTATGTAAGAGGGTGCCCCTGCATGAGCAGAGCCCCTCTGCAGCGTTCGGAGACCCTTCTCTGACGCTGTTTATAGTGCAGCCTGACCATATACTCTTAAGCGCATTATAACTAACCCTGGGCAAAGCACTACGCTACGCTCGCGTAGTTTGCGAAGTTTGCGCTACTTCGCACAACGCGAATTGCACGTAGCACAGTGCAAACACGCGTAGCGTAGCGTAGTGCAGCTGTAATTTTTTGCTTGCTTGCGGTCCTCAACGTCAAGTTGGCGACCGCGAGCAAGCAAAATGACATCCGCGAGACTTTTTCCTCGTTCGCGATCAGCAACATCAAGTTGCCGATCGCGAGCGTGAAAAATAAACCTCCCGGCTAGATTCTCAACGCGGGAGGTCAGGTTTCTCATTGCGAGTGGTCGCGTATGCTCGCGACCGCTCGCGATGAGAAACTACCAGTCTGCGTTGAGAAAGCTGCCGCTCGAGTAAAAATCTACTCGAGCGGCAGTAAAAGACAGCTCGCACTGTGCAAGATGCCGTTTTCAATGATTGCACAGTGCGGACAAGCATCCGGCACTGTGCAATCATTGCGAACAGTGCACTACGCAGTTCGCGTAGTGCTACGCGTAGCTCGCATAGTGCGAACTGCACTTTGCGTAGCTTCGCGTAGCGCTACTTCGCGGACTACGCCCAGGCTTAATTATAACCTTGCGTTAAATGCTAACTTTGGGATGGCTGCACGGAAACATGTCGTGTTTGGTGTCAAACATCTTGGAATACTACCCCCCGCCAGTTCTGGTGGCAGGGGTAGCATTCCACCCTTCTAGAGGAGAGACATGTACACACCGGCCTGCCCGGTAACTTCTTTCAAGCCCTGGCATCACAAAATGGATGCCGCTGCCACAGACACGGGTCTGGCCTCCTGCTGCTGACTGAAACTCTGGCAGGGAGGCCTGGACAATAGGTTTCCTGTCCCAGGGAGGTGTAACCACCTCCCCAGACAGGATAATGTGTATTGGGGCTGGGCGGGAGCACTCTCTGGTGCATTGAAGTCCTGCACTGGGGGCACATTTGGTGTCATGTGCATACCCCAGTTCAAACTGGTTCAGGGGCTCCCAAGCCCCTGCTCTGACGCGAAACTGGACAAAGGGAATGGGTGTAACCACCCCTCTTCCCTGACCCTCCCATAGGTGGGTCCCCAGAGTATGTCCAACCCCCTACCTTAGTATAAGTATGGGACCCCAGTCCTTAGGACTTTAGATTACCCTGGACGAAACTCTGATGTCGAATCCTGGACCTTCGACGCTCTACTTCAAGATTAGAGGACTGAAGAATCTCCCTTGGGGTCAAGGAGTGACTCCCCTGCTTGGCAGGCACCAATGAAGCAATTGTCTGGTCTGCATCGCTGAAGCTCCCGCCGGACGCCGAAGTCTTTGCATCACCAGACGTGGATTTACAGACTTCCCCGAGGCTGCCCTGAGGCCCCAGCAAAGCTGAGGCCCGTAGCTGTCGTGGGTAATGTGGAACCGTGACCCTTGGACACTGAGCACATTTGTAAGTGCATCCTCTTCCTGGTCTCCCATGAAATTGTGCTTTGGGCTCCGAGTAGCCCCCGCCTCCAGCACCGACTGCACCAAAGATCACTGGCCTCCACTCCATGAGTGTCCCGTGAGCCAGCTCTAAGTGCATCCACTTGAGGCTCCTTTGCGGTTGCTAGTCCATTGGCTAGTGGGCCCTCCTGATGGCCAATCTTCTTCTGCTTGGGCTTCTCTTGTTGCTCCAGGAGAGCCCTGACTTACCGTCACTGGGTGAGTCCCTCAGACCTTGCTGGTCTGCACCACCGTCCTTCTTCTATTTGCACAAGACTTGCCGTTGCCAAGGCTTGTTGGGTCCAATCCGGTCACCAACACCCCTAGCAATTGACAGACATCGTGGGACAGCTCGAATCCAGCTCCTGGTCATCGTCGACGCCTCCTGGACCTCGTGGCTGAAGAGTCAAGACGACCGTCAACCAACCTGAAGCACCCGACATCGGTGGGCATCCGCTCATCGCCTTCCTGGTCACTTGCTAGTGACCCAGACTCTGTGCCCTCTGCTTTCAGGTTCTTCAGATCTTCGATCCACCTTTGGATCCACCCGAACACTTTCGACTTGGTCGCCAGCAGCACTTTGCAGCAGATCGCCATTGAAAACAACGACGAAACCCAACCCCGAAAGACACCTATGCACCCGGCTTCCCTGGGTGAGGTAACTCGAGTACTCCGGTGCTCCCGTGGGTATAGACTCTAGAACAACCCAGTTCTAAAGGGGTTTGCTCCAAGTCCTCCTCTAAGTGTCCCTTTTCTTTAAAATTCCAACCGTGACTTTCCCCATAGAAGTCAACGGCGATTCGCGGCTGTGTTCTCACACTGCACGCGTCCCCGTGGGTCCCCTGTGTCACTACCTTGGGTGGTTCCTTGTGGTCCAAGCACTTCTACAGGCTCTAGGCCTTGTGTCTAGCTCAGTCGTGGTTCTTATACCACTTTATTGGTATATGGTTTGGTAGGCCCCTAGGGCTCAAACGTGTATTTGTGCTATTACTGTTGATAACTAACTTATAACTTATGTACTTCGAACTCTAGCCTCATAAAGAGACTAGAGGGGTGTGTTTAGCAATAAATACATATATTTTGAATATATACCTGGTGTGGTCCTCTTTCATTTGGTCACTCAAGAGATTATAGACTGGTAAAACAAGCTGCTTTACATTCCTTCAAGACTTAGCCGAAGGCTGCTCTCCATAGCTACCACTAGGATAGCTTTCAATAAAGGTTGTCTTTAACCTATCTCCAATAAGGGGTTGTTTGGACTGGTGCAAGGTGCCCACTATAATTAGTGGACAGCATATACCAGGCCAACTTCTCACACTTTCTACACTTCTCTTGCTTCTGTCTGCACCTCACTTGTTTCTTTCTACACCTCTGTTGCTTCTTTCAGCACTTCTCTTGCTTCTTTCTGCATCTGTCTTGCCTCTTTCTACACCTCTCTTGCCTCTTTATGCACTTCTCTTGCCTCTTTCTGCACCTCTGTTGCTTCTTTCAGCACTTCATTTCCCTTTTTCTGCACACCTCTTGCCTATTTCTGCACCTCTGTTGCTTCTTTCTGCACCCCTATTGCCTGTTTCTGCACCTCACTTGCCTCTTTCTGCACCTCACTTGCCTCTCTCTGCACTTCTCTTGCTTTTTTCTGCACATCTCTTGTTTCTTTCTGCAACTCTCTTGTCTCTTTCATCACTTCTCTTGCTTCTTTCTACACCTCTGTTGCTTCTTTCTGCACTTCTCTTCCCTGTTTCTACACCAGTCTTGCCTCTTTCTGCATTTTTATTGCCTCTTTTTGCACCTCACTTGCTTCTTTCTGCACCCCTCTTGTTTCTTTCTTTACCCCTCTTCCCTCTTTCTGCACCTCTCTTGCCTCTTTCTGCACCCCTGTTCCCACTTTCTGCACATCTCTTGCCCTTCTCTGCACCTATTTTTGCTTCTTTCTGCACTTCTCTTGCCTCTTTTTGCATTTCTGTTTCTTCTTTCGACACCTCTCTTGCCTCTTTCTACATTTCTGTTTGCTTCTTTCTGTAGTTCTATTGCCTCTTTCTGCACCCTCTTGCCTGTTTCTGTACCTCTGTTGCTTCTTTCTGCACTTCTCTTGCTTCTTTCTGCACCTCTCTTGCTTCTTTCTGCACCCCTCTTGCTTCTGTCTGCACCCTCTTCCCTCTTTCTGCACCTCTCTTCCCTCTTTCTGCAACTCCTTGCCTCTTTCTGCACCTCTATGGGTTCTTTCTCACTTCTCTTGCTTCTCTCTGCAACTCACTCGCTTCTTTCTACACCTCTGTTGCTCCTTTCAGGACTTCTCTTGCTTCTTTCTGCATCTGTCTTCCCTATTTCTGCACCTCTCTTGCCTCTTTCTGCACCTCGCTTGCTTCTTTCTGCACTTCCCTTTCTTCTTTCTGCACCTCTCTTGCTTCTTTCTGCACCCCTTATGCCTCTTTCTGCACCTCTCTTGCTTCTTTCTGTACTTCTCTTGCCTCTTTAGCACCCCTCTTGCCTGTTTCTGCACCTCACTTGCCTCTTTCTGCACCTCTATTGCCTCTCTCTGAACCTCACTTGCCTCTCTCTGCACTTCTCTTGCTTTTTTCTGCATATCTCTTGTTTCTTTATGCAACTCTCTTGTCTCTTTCTTCACTTCTCTTGCTTCTTTCTGCACCTCTGTTGCTTCTTTCTGCACTTCTCTTGCCTGTTTCTACACCAGTCTTGCCTCTTTATGCATTTCTATTGCCTCTTTCTGCACCTTACTTGCTTCTTTCTGCACCCCTCTTGCTTCTTTCTGTACCCCTGTTCCTGCACCTCTATTGCCTCTTTCTGCATCCCTGTTCTAACTTTCTGCACATCTCTTGCCCATTTCTGCACCTCTCTTGCCTCTTTCTGCACTTCTTTTGCCTTTTTCCGCACCTCTTTTGCTTCTTTCTGCACTTCTCTTGCCTCTTTCTGCATTTCTGATGCTGCTTTCTGCACTTCTCTTGCCTCTTTCTACATTTCTATTGCTTCTTTCTGCACTTCTATTGCCACTTTCTGCACCCCTCTTGCCTGTTTCTGTACCCCTCTTCCCTCTTTATGCACCTCTCTTCCCTCCTTCTGCACCTCTCTTGCTTCTTTCTGCCTCTTTCTTGCCTCTTTCTGCACCTCTCTTGCTTCTTTCTGCACTTCTCTTGCTTCTTTCTGCACGTCTCTTGCTTCTTTCTGCACCCCTCTTGCTTCTGTCTGTACCCCTCTTCCTTCTCTCTGCACCTCTCTTCTCTCTTTCTGCACTTCTCTTGCCTCTTTCTGCACCCCTCTTGCCTCTTTCTGCACCTCTATGGGTTCTTTCTGCACTTCTCTTGCCTCTCTCTGCACCTCACTCGCTTGCTTCTACACCTCTGTTGCTTGTTTCAGCACTTCTCTTGCTTCTTTCTGCATCTGTCTTCCCTCTTTCTGCACCTCTCTTGCCTCTTTCTGCACATCTCTTGTCTCTTTCTGCACTTCTCTTGCATCTTTCTGCACCACGCTTGCTTCTTTCTGCACTTCCCTTGCTTCTTTCTACACCTCTCTTGCTTCTTTCTGTACCCCTTATGCCTCGTTCTGCACCTCTCTTGCTTCTTTCTGCACTTCTCTTGCCTCTTTTGCACCCCTCTTGCCTGTTTCTGCACCTCACTTGCCTGTTTCTGCACCCCTCTTGCCTCTTTCTGCACCTCACTTGCCTCTCTCTGCACTTCTTTTGCTTTTTTCTGCACATCTCTTGTTTCTTTATGCAATTCTCTTGTCTCTTTCATCTATTCTCTTGCTTCTTTCTGCACCTCTGTTGCTTCTTTCTGCACTTCTCTTGCCTGTTTCTACACTAGTCTTGCCTCTTTCTGCATTTCTATTTCCTCTTTCTGCACCTCACTTGCTTCTTTCTGAAACCCTCTTGCTTCTTTCTGTACACCTCTTCCTGCACCTCTATTGCCTCTTTCTGCACCCCTGTTCCAACTTTCTGCACATCTCTTGCCAGTTTCTGGACCTCTCTTGCCTCTATCTGCACTTCTCTTGCCTTTTTCCGCACCTCTTTTGCTTCTTTCTGCACTTCTCTTGCCTCTTTCTACATTTCTATTGCTTCTTTCTGCACTTCTATTGCCTCTTTCTGCACCCCTCTTGCCTGTTTCTGCACCTCAGTTGCTTCTTTCTGCACACTGTCTTGCCGCTTCCTGCACCCCTCTTGCTTCTTTCTACACCTCTGTGGGTTCTTTCTACACTTCTCTTGCTTCTTTCTGCACCTCACTTGCTTCTTTCTACACCTCTGTTGCTTCTTTCAGCACTTTTCTTGCTTCTTTCTGCATCTGTCTTGCCTCTTTCTACACCTCTCTTGCCTCTTTATGTACTTCTCTTGCCTCTTTCTGCACCTCTGTTGCTTCTTTCAGCACTTTTTTTTCCCTTTTTCTGCACACCTCTTGCCTATTTCTGCACCTCTGTTGCTTCTTTCTGCACCCCTCTTGCCTCTTTCTGCACCCCACATCCCTCTTTCTGCACCTCTCTTGACTGTTTCTGCAACTCTCCTACCTCTTTCTGTAGTTCTCTTGACTCCTTCTTCACATCTGTTGCTTCTTTCTGCACTTCTCTTGCCCTTTTCTCTACCACTCCTGTCTATTTCTGCACCTCACTTGCCTCTTTCTGCACCTCTATTGCCTCTTCCTGCACCTAACATGCCTCTTTCTGCACTTCTCCTACTTTTTTTGCACCTCTCTTGTTTCTTTCTGCAACTCTCTTGTCTCTTTTATCACTTCTCTTGGTTCTTTCTGCACCTTTGTTGATTCTTTCAGCACTTTTCTTGCATCTTTCTGCACATCTGTTGCCTGTTTCTGCACCTCTCGTGCATCTTCTGCACCTCTGTTGCCTCTTTCTGCACCTCTCTTGCCGCTTTCTGCACCTCTCGTGCCTGTTCCTGCACCTATCTTGCCTCTTTCTGCACTTCTGCTGCTTTCTGTATCTCTGTGGCTTCTTTTTGCACTTCTATTGCCTCTTCCTGCATTTCTGTTGCTTCTTTCTGCACTTCTCTTGCCTCTTTCTGCATTTCTGTTCCTTCTTTCTGCACTTCTCTTGCATCTTTCTGCACCTCTGTTGCTTCTTTCAGTTCTTCACTTGCCTTTTCTTCACCCCTCTTGCCTCTTTCTGCATCTCTGTTGGTTCCTTCTGCACTTCTCTTGCTTCTTTTGGCAGCTCTCTTGCTTTGTTCTGCACCCATCTTGCCTCTTTCTGCACCTCTGTTGGTTCTTTCTGCACTTCTCTTGCCTCTTTCTGCACCTCTGTTGCTTCTTTCTGCACGCCTCTTGCCTCTTTCTGCACCCCTCTTCCCTCTTTCTGCACCTCTCCTGCCTCTTTCTGCAACTCTCTTGCCTCTTTCTGTAGTTCTCTTGAATCCTTCTACACCTCTGTTGCTTCTTTGTGCACTTAACTTGCCTCTTTGGGCACCCCTCTTGCCTGTTTCTGCACCTCACTTGCCTATTTCTGAACCTCTCTTGTCTCTTTCTTCACCTCACTTGCCTCCTTCTGCAGTTCTCTTGCTTTTTTCTGCACCTCTCTTGTTTCTTTCTGCAACTCTCGCCTTTTTCTTCACTTATCTTGCTTCTTTCTGCACTTCTCTTTACTGATTCTGCACCTCTCTTGCCTCTTTCTGCACCTCTCTTGCCTCTTTCTGCCCCCTCTTACCTCTTTCTGCACCCCTCTTCCCTCTTTCTGCACCACTCTTGCTTCTTTCTGCAACCCTGTTGCCTCTTTATGCACCTCTCTTGTCTGTTTCTGCACCTATATTGCCTCTTTCTGCAGTTCTCTTGCTGCTTTCTGCACCTCTGTTGCTTCTTTCTGCACTTCTCTTGCCTTTTTCTGCATTTCTGGTGCTTCTTTCTGCACTTCTCTTGCCTCTTTCTGCATTTCTGTTCCTTCTTTCTGTACTTCTCTTGCCTCTTTCTGCATCTCTGTTGCTTGTTTCTGCACCCCTATTGCCTCTTTCTGCACCTCATTTGGTTCTTTCTGCACTTCTCTTGCCTCTTTCTGCACCTCTCTTGCTACTTTCTGCATGCCTCATGCCTCTTTCTGTACCCCTCTTCCCTCTTTCTGCACCTCTCTTACCTCTTTCTCCACCCCTGTTCCCTCTTTCTGTACCTCTCTTGCTTCTTTCTGCAACCCTCTTGCCTCTTTCATTAGTACTCTTGCCTCCTTGTGCACCTTACGTGCTTCTTTCTGCACCCCTCTTGCCTCTTTCTACACCCCTGTTCCCTCTTTCTGCACCTCTTGTGCCTGTTCCTGCACCTATCTTGCCTCTTTCTGCACTTCTCCTGCTGATTTCTGTACCTCTGTTGCTTCGTTCTGCACTTCTATTGCCTCTTCCTGCATTACTGTTGCTTCTTTCTGCACTTCTCTTGCCTCTTTCTGCACCTCTGTTGGTTCTTTCTGCACTTCTCTTGCCTCTTTCTGCACCTCTGTTGCTTCTTTCTGCACACCTCTTGCCTCTTTATGCACCCCTCTTCCCTCTTTCTGCACATCTCCTGCCTCTTTTTGCACCCCTGTTTCCTCTTTCTGCACCTCCCTTGCCTCTTTCTGCAACTCTCTTGCCTCTTTCTGTAGTTCTCTTGCCTCCTTCCGCACCTCTGTTGCTTCTTTGTGCACTTCTCTTACCTCTTTAGGCACCCCTCTTGCCTGTTTTTGCACCTCACTTGCCTATTTCTGAACCTCTCTTGTCTCTTTCTTCACCTCACTTGCCTCCTTCTGCAGTTCTCTTGCTTTTTTCTGCACCTCTCTTGTTTCTTTCTGCAACTCTCTTGCTTCTTTCAGCACTTCTCTTTCCTCTTTCTGCACTTCTGTTGCCCATTTCTGCACCTCTCTTGCCTCTTTCTGCACCTCTGTTGCCTCTTTCTGCCCCCCTTACCTCTTTCTGCACCCTTCTACCCTCTTTCTGCACCTATCTGGCCTCTTTCTGCACTTCTCTTGCTGCTTTCTGCACCTTTGTTGCTTCTTTCTGCACTTCTCTTGCCTTTTTCTGAATTTCTGGTGCTTCTTTCTGCACTTCTCTTGCCTCTTTCTGCATTTCTGTTCCTTCTTTCTGCAATTCTCTTGCCTCTTACAGCACCTCTATTGCCTCTTTCCGCACCTAACTTGCCTCTTTCTGTACTTCTCTTACTTTTTTGCACCACTCATGTCTCTTTCTGCAACTCTATTGTCTCTTTCATCACTTCTTTTGGTTCTTTCTGTACCTTTGTTGCTTCTTTCAGCACTTCTCTTGCCTCTTTCTGCACATCTCTTGCCTGTTTCTGCACCTCTTTTGCTTCTTTGTGCACCTCTGTTGCCTCTTTCTGCACCCGTCTTGCCTTTTTCTGCACCGCTCTTGCCTCTTTCTGCCCCCCTCTTCCCTCTTTCTGCACCTCTCTTGCCACTTTCTGCACCCCTGTTCCCTCTTTCTGTACCTCTCGTGCCTGTTTCTGCACCTATCTTGCTTCTTTCTGCACTACTCCTGCTGATTTCTGCACCTCTATTGCTTCTTTCTGCGCTTCTATTGTCTCTTCCTACATTTCTGTTGGTTCTTCAGCACTTCTCTTGCCTCTTGCCTCTTTCTGCATTTCTGTTCCTTCTTTATGCACTTCTCTTGCCTCTTTCTGCACCCCTGTTTCTTCTTTCTGCTCCTGCCTCTTTTTGCAACTCTCTTGCCTATTTCTGTAGTACTCTTGTCTCCTTCTGCACCTCTGTTGATTCTTTCTGCACTTCTCTTGCCTGTTTCTGCACCTCACTTGCCTATTTCTGAACTTCTCTTGCCTCTTTCTTCACCTCAATTGCCTCTTTCTGCAGTTCTGTTGCTTTTTTCTGCACCCCTCTTGTTTCTTTCTGCAACTCTCTTGTCTTTTTCATCACTTCTCTCGCTTCTTTCTGCACCTCTGTTGCTTCTTTCTGCACTTCTCTTGCCCGTTTCTGCACCCCTCTTGCCTGTTTCTGTACCTCACTTGCCTATTTCTGAACCTCTCCTGCCTCTTTCTTCACCTCACTTGCCTCTCTGCAGTTCTATTGCTTTTTCTGCACCTCTCTTGATTCTTTCTGCAACTCTCTTGTCTTTTTCATCACTTCTCTTGCTTCTTTCTGCACCTCTGTTGCTTCTTTCAGCACTTCTCTTGCCTCTTTTTGCACTTCTCTTGCCTGTTTCTGCATCTCTGTTGTCTTTTTCAGCACCTCTGTTGCCTCTTTCTACCCCCCTCTTGCCTTTTTCCGCACCTCACTTGCCTCTTTCAGCACCTCTATTTCCTCTTTCTGAACTTAACTTGCCTTTTTCTGCACTTCTCTTACTTTTCTTGCACCACTCATGTTTCTTTCTGCAACTCTCTTGTCACTTTCATCACTTTTCTTGGTTCTTTCTGCACCTTTGTTGCTTCTTTCAGCACTACTCTTGCCTCTTTCTGCACATCTCTTGCCTGTTTCTGCACCTCTTTTGCCTCTTTGTGCACCTCTGTTGCCTCTTTCTGCACCGCTCTTGCCTCTTTCCACCCCCTCTTCCCTCTTTTTGCACCTCTCTTGCCTCTTTCTGCACCCTTGTTCCCTCTTTCTGTACCTCTCGTGACTGTTTATGCACCTATCTTTCTTCTTTCTGCACTACTCCTGCTGCTTTCTGCATCTCTATTGCTTCTTTCTGCACTTCTATTTCCTCTTCCTGCATTTCTGTTGGTTCTTTGTGCACTTCTCTTGCCTCTTTCTGCATTTCTGTTCCTTCTTTCTGCACTTCTCTTGTCTCCTTCTGCACCTCTGTTGCTTCTTTCTACATTTCTCTTGCCTCTTTCTTCACCGCTCCGGCCTGTTTCTTCACCTCACTTGCCTATTTCTGAACCTCTCTTGCCTCTTTCTTCACCTCACTTACCTCTTTCTGCAGTTCTCTTGCTTTTTTCTGCACCTCTCTTGTTTCTTTCTGCAACTCTCTTGTCTTTTTTATCACTTCTCTTGCTTCTTTCTGCACATGTCTTGCTTCTTTCAGAACTTCATTTGCCTCTTTCTGCATCTCTCTTGCCTCTTTCAGCACCTCTATGTGAGAAGTTGGCATGGTATATGCTGTCCACTAATTATAGTGGGCACCTTACACCAGTCCAAACAACCCCTTATTGGAGATACGTTAAAGACAACCTTTATTGAAAGCTATCCTAGTGGTAGCTATGGAGAGCAGCCTTCAGGCTAAGTCTTGAAGGAATGTAAAGCAGCTTGTTTTACCAGTCTATAATCTCTTGAGTGACCAAATGAAAGAGGACCACACCAGGTATATATTTAAAATATATGTATTTAGTCTTAAACACACCCCTCTAGTCTCTTTATGAGGCTAGAGTTCGAGGTACATAAGTTACAAGTCGAATATACACAGTAATAGCACAAATACACGTTTGAGCCCTAGGGGCGTACCAAACCATATACCAATAAAGTGGTATAAGAACCACGACTGAGCTAGACACAAGGCCTAGAGCCTGTAGAAGTGCTTGGCCCTCAAGGAACCACCCAAGGTAGTGACACAGGGGACCCACGGGGGACGCGTGCAGTGTGAGAACACAGCCGCGAGCCGCCGTTGACTTCTATGGGGAATGTCGCGGTTGGAGTTTTAAAGAAAAAGGACACTTAGAGGAGGACTTGGAGCAAACCCCTTTAGAACTAGGCTGTTCTAGAGTCAATACCCACGGCAGCACCGGAGTACTCGTGTTACCTCACCCAGGGAAGCCGGGTGCATAGGTGCCTTTCGGGGTCGGGTTTCGTCGTCGTTTTCAATGGCGATCTGCTGCAAAGTGCTGCTGGCGACCAAGTCGAAAGTGTTCGGGTGGATCCAAAGGTGGATCGAAGATCTGAAGAACCTGAAAGCAGAGGGGACAGAGTCTGGGTCACTAGCCAGTGACCAGGAAGGCGATGAGCAGATGCCCACCGATGTCGGGTGCTTCAGGTAGCTTGACGGTCGTCTTGACTCTTCAGCCACGAGGTCCAGGAGGTGTCGATGATGACTGGGAGCTGGATTCGAGTTGCCCACGATGTTTGTCGATTGCTGGGGTGTCGGCGACCGGATTGGACCCAACAAGCCTTGGAAATGGCAAGTCACGTGGAAATAGAAGAAGGACGGTGGACCAGACCAGCAAGGTCTGAGGGACTCACTCAGCAAAGGTAAGTCAGGGCACGTCTGGAGCAACCAGGGAAGTCCAAGCAGAAGAAGAGTAGCCTTCAGGAGGGCCCACTAGCCAACGGACTAGAGACCGCAAAGGAGCCTCCAGTGGACGCACTTGGAGCTGGCTTGCAGGACACTCGTGGAGTGGAGGCCAGTGATCTTCGGTGCAGTCGGTGCTGGAGGCGGGTGTAGGAGAGTAGGATCTGCTTCACATGGGTACCCCCACTTTTTGCTGATGCTTCACTGTTTTTCGACCTTAGTCTGGCTGGGGCCCTGCTAATCAGAACCCAAGCCTAGCTGCTTCCTCTTTAAAATGGTTTCCATGTGCCTTAGGCACATCTCTGATTGCAATCTGGAGTGCCCTTATAAGTCCCTAGTATATGGTATACTATGTACCCAGGGCATAGGTACCTCAGAGGCCTACCAGGGGCTGCAGTATGTATTGTGCCACCCCTGGAAGGCAATCCAAAATGACACCACAGGTCTGCTACTGCAGCCTGGGTAAGGTGGTGCATGCACCCCTTACTGTGATAAAGGCTACCTATATCACTACATACATACACACATATAAACCTATAAGTCACTCCTATGGCAGGCCTCATCAATCCTGAAGTCAGAGTGCGTGGTTCCTATGTGAGAGGGTGCCCCAGCATGAGCTGGGCCCCTCTGCAGAGTTCGGAGACCCTTCTCTGATGCTGTTTGTAGTGCAGCCCAAACGTATACTCTTAAGCGCATTATAACCTCGCGTTAAATGCTAACTTTGGGATGGCTGCACGGAAACATGTCGTGTTTGGTGTCAAACATCTTGGAATACTACCCCCCCGCCAGTTCTGGTGGCGGGGGTAGCATTCCACACTTCTAGAGGGAGAGACATGTACACACCGGTATACCCGGTACTGACTTTCCAGAGCCCTGGCATCACAAAATGGATGCCGCTGCCACAGACACGAGTCTGGCCTCCTGCTGCTGACCGAAACTCCGGCAGGGGAGGCCTGAACAATAGGTTTCCTGTCCCAGGAGGTGTAACCACCTCCCCAGACAGAGATAGTGTGTATTGGGGCTGGGCGGGAGCACTCTCTGGTGCTTTGAAGTCATGCACTGGGGGCACATTTGGTGTCCCTGTGCATACCCCAGTTCAAACCGGCTCAGGGGCTTCCAGCCCCTGCTCTGGCGTGAAACTGGACAAAGGGAAAGGGGTGTAACCACCCCTCTGCCCTGACCCTCCCATAGGTGGGGCCACAGAGTATGTCCAACCCCCTACCTTAGTATAAGTATGGGACCCCAGTCCTTAGGACTTTAGATTAACCTGGATGAAACTCTGACACAGAATCCAGGACCTTCGACGCTCTACTTCAAGATTAGAGGACTGAAGAATCTCCCTTGGGGTCAAGGAGTGACTCCCCTGCTTGGCAGGCACCAAAGAAGCAATTGTCCGGTCTGCATCGCTGAAGCTCCCGCCGGACGCCGAAGTCTTTGCATCACCAGAGGTAGATTTCCAGATTTCCCCGAGGCTGCCCTGAGTCCCCAGCAAAGCTGAGGCCCGTAGCTGTCGTGGGTAACGTGGAACCGTGACCCCTGGACACCGATTGCATTTGCAAGTGCATCCTCTTCTGGGTCTCCCACGAAGTCGTGCTTTAGGCTCCGAGTAGCCCCAGCCTCCAGCACTAACTGCACCGAAGATCACTGGCCTCCCCTCCACGAGTGTCCTGTGTGCCAGCTCCACGTGCGTCGACTTGAGGCTCCTTTGCGGTCGCTAGTCCGTTGGCTAGTAGACCCTCCCGAAGACCCATCTTCTTCTGCTTGGGCTCCCTGGTTGCTCCAGGCGTGCCCTAACTTACCTTCGCTGGATGAGTCACCCAGGCCTTGCTGGTCTGCAATATCATCCTTCTTCCATTTCCACAAGACTTGCCGTTGCCAAGGCTTGTTGGGTCCAATCCGGTCGCCGACACCCCTGCAATCGACAAACATCGTGGGACAGCTCGAATCCAGCTCCTAGTTGTCGTTGACGCCTCCTGGACCTCGTGGCTGAAGAGTCAAGATGACTGTCAACCTACCTGAAGCACTCGACAACAGTGGGCATCTGCTCATCGCCTTCCTGGTCACTGGCTAGTGACCCAGACTCTGTCCCCTCTGCTTTCAGGTTCTTCAGATCTTCGATCCACCTTTGGATCCACCCGAACACTTTCGACTTGGCCGCCAGCAGCACTTTGCAGCAGATCACCATTGAAAGCGACGACGAAACCCGACCCCGAAAGACACCTATGCACCCGGCTCCCCTGGGTGAGGTAACTCGAGTACTGTGGTGCTCCCATGGGTATTGACACTAGAACAGCCTAGTTCTCAAAGGGTTTGCGCCAAGTCCTCCTCTAAGTGTCCCTTTTCTTTTAAATTCAAATCGCGACTTTCCCCATAGAAGTTAACGGCGATTCGCGGCTGTGTTCATACACTGCACGCGTCCCCCGTGGGTCCCCTGTGTCACTACCTTGGGTGGTTCCTTGTGGTCCAAGCACTTCTACAGGCTCTAGGCCCTGTGTCTAGCTCAGTCGTGGTTCTTATACCACTTTATTGGTATATGGTTTGGTACGCCCCTAGGGCTCAAACGTGTATTTGTGCTATTACTGTAGAAAACTAACTTATAATTTATGTACTTCGAACTCTAGCCTCATAAAGAGACTAGAGGGGTGTGTTTAGCAATAAATACATATATTTTGAATATATACCTGGTGTGGTCCTCTTTCATTTGGTCACTCAAGAGATTATAGACTGGTAAAACAAGCTGCTTTACATTCCTTCAAGACTTAGCCTGAAGGCTGCTCTCCATAGCTACCACTAGGATAGCTTTCAATAAAGGTTGTCTTTAACCTATCTCCAATAAGGGGTTGTTTGGACTGGTGCAAGGTGCCCACTATAATTAGTGGACAGCATATGCCAGGCCAACTTCTCACATTGGTGTGCAGCGTGTGGGATTCCAGCTTGCTATTGTTTTACCAGATAATCTCAATTGAATTGATCAACTGAAAACCACTAAGGGTACCTAAGGTACATATAAATCAAGCTTAGTAATACAGTAAGTTCTACTGAACTTAGAGTTGTGTGTTAAGGGATAGCACACCCTTTCTACAACTCAAGAGAGTTTAGTAGGCCACACTAGAGTAGGTAGTGCATACACCACACCTCACTAGTAATGTCTTCAAAGCCAGGACCCAGTGAGTCCTTGCCAGAAGCCAGTGGGCTTCTTCCCTCCAAGTATGATAAACTCCCATTCTTGGAATTGAGAGCATTATGCAATACTAGGAAGTTGAAGGCAGGCAAAAGTGCCAGCACCCAACACCTCAGGGAGGTGTTACTAGCTGATGATCTCAGCAGGCCCATAGGGTCTGAAGGGGTAGGCAGAGAGGGTGGGGCAGAAGATGAGGAAGGGGCCAGGGGTGAAGAAACCCAGGCCCCCCCCTCTGAAACTGGCCAGGAAGGTGAAAATGACCTTGTCCTGGAAAACCCAATTCCTCCTGTGGAGGAGGAGGAGGATCAGAATGACCTCCCCTTTGTCCCCCAGGAAGAGTACTGAGTGTGCCCAGAAGGTCTAGATCTCCTTCTCAGGAGTCTAACCACTCTGACACCTCAATAGGGACCTCTGTCTCCTCTCATAGGAGGGAATCCTCTCATGAGAGGAGGAAGAGGCTGATTCAGTATGAGCAAGCCCAGCTTGAACTCAGAAAACAGCAATTGGCTATAGACAGGGAGTCCCTAGATCTCTATAGAGAGAGACAAAAGATGGGACTAGAGTCCCATGGTGGCAGCAGTTTCCCAAAAGATAGGGAAAGGTCTTATGACCATAGAAACCTGAGCAAGATTGTCCCTCCCTACCAGAGTGGGGATGACATCCACAAATGGATAACTGCTCTAGAGATGGCCTGTAAAGTACAGAGGGTCCCTCAGGAGCAGTGGGCAGCAATCTTGTGGCTCTCCTTTGCAGACAAAGGTAGAGATAAGCTCCTCACTGTTAGAGAGGAGGATGCTGATAATTACAAAGTCTTGAAGAGTGCTCTAATTGATGGGTTTGGCCTAACCACTGAACAATACAGGTTAAAGTTCAGGGATACCCAAAAAGCACAGACTCAAGACTGGGTGGACTTTGTTGATTGTTCTGCCAAGGCTCTGGAAGGTTGGTTATTGGGCAGTAAGGTATGTGACTTCACAGGATTGTACAATCTTATCATGAGGGAGCAGATCCTTAACAATTGTCAAAATCAGCTGTTGCATCAGCACCTGGTGGACTCTGATCTGACCTCTCCCCAAGAATTGGGAAAGAAGGCAGACAAATGGGTCAGAACCAGGGTGAGGCAGAAGGTACAGAACCAAGGTGGTGACCCTAAGAAGCAAGATTCGAAAACCTCTGATAAGGGTGGGGAGAAGGGTAAAGATCAAAAGTCTTCACAAGGCCCCCAAAAATCTTCTTCAGGTGGGGATTCACAGTCTAACAAAGGGAAAGGCCAAAGGAAACCATGGTGCAAGGTCTGTAAGCAAAAGACCCACTGGACCAGTGATTGCACCAAGTCCAAAGACTCTATTCCAGCCCCCACCAATGCCCCTAAGGCACCTGTTCCCCCTAGTGCAGTTACAATTGGTGGTGGGAGTACACAGGCCAAGGGTTTAGTAGGGTTGACCCTGGGTAATGAGGTGAGCTCTGGCCTAGTCAGAGAACTCACTCAGGCTGTCCTAGTCTGTGATGGAGGCATGGATGTGACCTCCTCTATGAGTCCCAGTAATCTGGGCAAGTACAGCCAACAGCCATTAATCAATGGAAAAGAGGCTTTGGCATTTAGGAACACAGGGGCGAGTGTCACCATGGTGACACAAGACCTTGTGGATCCTGGGCAGATTATACTTGGTGAGATGTACCAAGTGACCTATGCTAGCAATGTCAGAACAGACCATACTCTGGCAGTTGTTAACTTCTCCTGGGGAGGGGTAACTGGCCTTAAGAAGGTTGTGGTGAGTGCAAACCTACCAGTAGAATGCTTGCTTGGCAATGATCTTGAAACTTCAGCTTGGGCAGAAGTGGAGCTCAGGACCCATGCAGAAATGCTGGGGATCCCTGCAGATGTGTTTGCTGTGACCAGGTCACAGAGCAAAATGTCTAAAACTGAACAGGCCTTGGATCCTGGAAAAATGGACCAAATGCCATCCAAGAGGAGGAGTAGTAGGGTTAAGGCAGTGCCTTCCCCCTTGGCTCAGAAGGAAGATCAGTCTCTTGAGGGGGATGATCTCAGTCCTGAAGAAGGAACTGTCCCAGAGGAGCTTGAACCTGACCAGGTTGAGTTCTTGGGGACAGGGGGCCCTTCTAGGGCAGATCTGAGCCAGGAGCAGCAGAGCTGCCCCTCTCTTGAACCCCTCAGACAGCAAGCTGCTGCTGAGGCTGCTGGGAATGCTAGTGGTCCCCATACTGTGTATTGGGATGATGGACTCTTGTACTCAGAGTGTAGAGACCCCAAGCCTGGTGCCACCAGGAGGTTGGTTATACCTCTGAAGTTCAGGGGATTCCTATTGACCCTAGCCCATGACATTCCCTTAGCAGGTCACCTGGGCCAGAACAAGACTTGGGACAGAATTGTCCCTCACTTTCACTGGCCCCACATGTATGAAGACACCAAGGAGTTTTGTCGCTCCTGTGTAACCTGCCAAGCCAGTGGGAAGGCAGGTGGCACCACAAAGGCCCCCCTGATACCACTACCTGAGGTGGGGGTGCCCTTTGAAAGAGTGGGGATTGATATTGTTGGTCCCATGGATCCCCAAACAGCATCTGGGCACAGGTTTATCCTAGTGGTGGTGTACCATGCCACTAGGTACCCAGGGGCTATTCCCCTTAGGACCACTACAGCACCTGTAGTGGCAAGAGCCCTCCTGGGAATTTTCTCAAGAGTGGGCTTCCCTAAGGAGGTTGTATCAGACAGGGAGCAAACTTTATGTCTGGATACTTAAAGGCAATGTGGAAGGAGTGTGGAGTGACTTACAAGTTCACCACACCCTATCACCCACAATGCAATGGTTTAGTTGAGAGATTCAACAAAACCTTAAAGGGCATGATTAAAGGGCTCCCAGAAAAGCTCAGGCGAAGATGGGACATACTCTTGCCCTGCCTTTTGTTTGTATACAGGGAGGTGCCTCAAAAGGGGTTGGCTACAGCCCTTTTGAACTTTTGTTTGGTCACCCTGTCAGGGGTCCATTGTGCTTGGTGAAGGAAGGATGGGAGTTACCTCTCAAGCCCCCAAAGCAAGACATAGTGGACTATGTACTTGGTCTCCGCTCCCGGATGGCTGAGTATATGAAAAAGGCAACTAAAAACCTTGAAGCTAGCCAGGAACTTCAAAAGCCTGGCATGACCAAAGGCTGTACTGACTGTTTACCAGCCAGGACAGAAGGTGTGGGTGTTGGAGCCAGTGGCCCCAGCAGCTCTCCAAGACAAATGGAGTTGACCCCATACCATTGTTGAACAGAAGGGTGAGGTTACCTATTTGGTGGACCTAGGAACACCCAGGAGTCCCCACAGGGTTCTCCATGTCAACAGGTTAAAACCATATGTGGACAGGGCAGACATGGGCTTGCTCATGGCTACTGATGAGGGCCAGGAGGAAGAGAGTGACCCACTCCCTGACCTGCTCTCACAGAACCCTGATGATGGGTCAGTGGATGGTGTAGCCTTGGCAGGCAGCCTCACTACCCAGCAGCAGACTGATTGCAGACAGGTGCTCAATCAGTACAGACATATGTTCTCTCTGACTCCAAGTCAGACTACCTGGTGCACTCATGAAGTGGACACTGGGGACAGTCTGCCTATTAAAAATAAGATTTATAGGCAACCTGACCATGTCAGGGACTGTATCAGGACAGAAGTCCAGAAGATGTTGGATTTGGGAGCTATTGAACCCTCAGATAGCCCTTGGGCTAGTCCAGTGGTCCTTGTGCCAAAACCTCACACCAATGGGGGGAAAAGAGAGATGAGGTTTAGTGTGGACTACAGGGGTCTCAATGCAGTCACTAGGACTGATGCCCATCCAATACCAAGGGCAGATGAGCTAATAGACAATTTGGCCTCAGCCAAGTATCTAAGCACATTTGACCTGACAGCTGGCTACTGGCAGATCAGACTAGCTGATGATGCAAAGCCAAAAACAGCATTCTCAACCCCTAGTGGACATTATCAATTTGTGGTAATGCCCTTTGGTCTGAAGAATGCACCTGCCACTTTTCAGAGGTTGGTGAATACAGTCCTTACAGGTCTGGAAGCCTATAGTGCAGCATATCTAGATGATATTGCTGTCTTTAGCTCCACCTGGGAGGATCACCTGGTCCACCTCAGAAATGTTTTGGAGGCCCTGCAAAAGGCAGGCCTCACTATCAAGGCCACCAAGTGCCAGATAGGGCAGAGTCAGGTTGTGTACCTGGGCCACCTTGTGGGTGGAGGCCAGGTTCAACCACTGCAGAGCAAAATCCAGACCATCATGGACTGGGTTGCTCCAATCACCCAGACTCAGGTGAGAGCCTTCTTAGGCCTGACTGGGTACTATAGGAGATATGTCAAGGGGTATGGATCAATAGTGACACCCCTGAATGACTTAACTTCCAAGAAAATGCCCAAAAGGTTCAGTGGACAGCTAGCTGTCAAAAGGCATTTGATGACCTGAAGCAGGCCATGTGCACTGCTCCCATTCTCCAGAGTCCTGATTACTCCAAGAAGTTCATTGTCCAAACAGATGCATCTGAATTGGGGGTAGGGGCTGTACTGTCACAATTGAATGATGAAGGTCAGGATCAGCCAGTAGCTTTTATTAGCAGAAGGCTGACCCCTAGAGAGAAACGTTGGTCAGCCATAGAGAGGGAGGCCTTTGCTGTGGTCTGGGCTCTGAAGAAGTTGAGACCATACTTGTTTGGTACTCACTTCCTTGTTCAAACAGACCTTAAGCCCCTCTTATGGCTAAAACAAATGAAGGGTGAAAACCCCAAACTGCTTAGGTGGTCCATTTCCCTACAGGGGATGGACTTCACAGTGGAACATAGACCTGGGAATAACCATGCCAATGCAGATGGACTCTCTAGGTACTTCCACTTAGAACATGAAGAGTTAACTGGGCAAGGTTAGTTTAATGTCCCTACGTTTGGGGGGGGTTGTGTAGGAGAGTAGGATCTGCTTCACATGGGTACCCCCACTTTTTGCTGATGCTTCACTGTTTTTCGACCTTAGTCTGGCTGGGGCCCTGCTAATCAGAACCCCAGCCTAGCTGCTTCCTCCTTAAAATGGTTTCCATGTGCCTTAGGCACATCTCTGATTAGAATCTGGAGTGCCCTTATAAGTCCCTAGTATATGGTATACTATGTACCCAGGGCATAGGTACCTCAGAGGCCTACCAGGGGCTGCAGCATGTATTGTCCCACCCCTGGAAGGCCATCCAAAATGACACCACAGGTCTGCTGCTTACAGACTTTGCACCATGGTTTCTTTTGGCCTTTTCCCTTGTTAGACTGTGAATCACCACCTGAAGAAGATTTTTGGTGGCCTTGTGAAGACTTCTGGTCTTTACCCTTCTCCCCACCCTTATCAGAGTTTTTAGAATCTTGCTTCTTAGGGTCACCACCTTGGTTCTGTACCTTCTGCCTCACCCTGGTTTGACCCATTTGTCTGCCTTCTTTCCCAATTCTTGGGGAGAGGTCAGATCAGAGTCCACCAGGTACTGATGCAACAGCTGATTTTGACAGTTGTAGGAGAGTAGGATCTGCCTCTTATGTTGCCCCCACTTTTTTTCTGATGTTTACACTGGTTTCTGGCTATAGTCTGGCTGGGACCATGCTAATCAGGGCCCCAGCCTCTCTGTTCTCTCTAAACGATTTGGAGTGCACTCTAGGTGCACTAGTGATTGGATACTGTGGTACCTTATGAGTCCCTAGTATATGGTACCTTAGGTACCAAGGGCATAGGTACTCCACAGGCCTACCAGGGGCTGCAGCATGTATTATGCCACCCCTGGGAAGCAGACTAAATCTGACACCACAGGCCTGCTACTGCAGCCTGGGTGAGGAAGTGCTAGCACTCCTCACTGAGATATAGGTCCCCTATATCTCTCCTACACACACATATAAACCTATCAGTCACCCCTAAGGCAGGCCTTATCAATCCTGAGGGCAGGGTGCTTGGCTTCTATGTGAGGGGGTGCCTCTGCCTGAGCAGGGCCCCTCTGCAGCTCTCAGAGTCCATTCTCTGGTGCTGTTTGTGGATGTGGTTAAACCATATACTTTTAAGTGCGTTATATCCTCGCGGTAAAATACTAACTTTGGAATGGCTGCATCGAAACATGTCGTGTTTGGTGTCAAACACCTTGGAATACTACCCCCCCCCCGCCAGTCCTGGCGGCGGGGGTAGCATTCCACCCTTCTAGAGGGATAGACATGTACCTACTGTGGAAACGCAGTAGAATCCTGCAGAGCCCTGGCATCACAAAATGGATGCCACCAGTCACAGACACTGGGCTGCCCTCCTGCTGATGACCAACACTCGCAGTGGAGGAAGCCCAACAATAGATATCCTGTCCCAAGGGGTGTGACCACCTTCCAGACAGGGTTTAGTGTATTGGGGCTGGGTGGGTGCACTCTTAGAGTGCTTTGAAGTCCTGCACTGGGGAGCAGAAGGCTCCTCTGTGCATATGCCAGTTCAAACCGGCTCAGGGGCTACCTGTCCCTGCTCTGGCGCGAAACTGGACAAAGGGAAGTGGGTGTAGCCACCCACTCCCCTGACCCTCCCATAGGTAGGGTCATAGAGCTAGTCCCTCCCTTTCTTTTAGTATAAGAGGGGAACCTGTGCATAGCACCCTAGATTTCCCTGGACGACGCTCTGAAGACGAATCCCGGACCTTCGACGTTCCACTACCTTTGGAAGACTGAAGAATCTCCCTTGGAGTCAAGGAGTGACTCCCCTGCTTGGCAGGCACCAAAAACTACAAACGATGGTTGCAAACTACACCGCTCCCGCGGAAGTCCAAAGTCCCTGCAGACCAAGAAGTAGATTTCCTGACTTCTCAAAGGCTATCGTGAGTCCCCAGTGAAGCTGAGGCCAGTGGATCCCAAGAGTGACGAGGAACCGTGACCCCTGGGTATCGTGCACTATTGTCAAGTGCAACCCCTTCACAACGTTCCATGAACTTGTGCTTTGGACCACGTGTGGTCCCAGCCTCCAGCAGGAATCCCTCCTAAGATCAGAGGCCTACCACGTCCCGAGTGACCGTTGGCCCCTGTGAGTGAATCCTCCCAAGGCATCTTTGCGATCCCTTGCCAGCTGGCTTGTGGGTCCCCAGAAGACTTTCTAAAGAAACCAAAGGGCTCCCCTGGTGGCTCCAGGCCTGCCCTGACTTACCCTTGCTGGGTGAGTCTCCCAGACCTTGCTGGTCCGCGCCATTGCCTCTTCACACTTTCCCCAAGACTTGCTGTTACCAAGGCTTGTTGGCTCCGATAAAGTTGCCAACACCGCAGTAAGCTGCAGACATCGTGGGATACGCCGAATCCAGCTCCTGGTTGTCGTCAACGCCTCCTGGACCTCGTGGCTGAAGAGTCAAGGCAACTGCGAACGACCTGAATCTTGTGACAACGGTGGGCATCCATCTTCCTTGCCCCGAGTCACTGCCAAGTGACTTTGAACACTGTCCCCTCTGCTTTCAGGTCTTCCATCTTCCGAATCCAGGCTTGGATTCCTCCGGACACTTCTCCTGTCGCCGCAAGCAGCAAGTCTTCACTGGCTCTCATTGAAAACGACACCGCGACCCGACACCAAAGAACACCTATGTACCCGGCTCCCCTGGGTGAGGTAACTTCAGCACTACGGTGCTCCTGTGGGTGTGGGCCCTAGAACTACTTACCCTGTAAGTGACTTGCTTGTAGCTTCCCTAGAAGTGTCCTAAAACTCTAACTTTCTAAGTGCGACAATTGAGCTGACTCGTACAGGGTTCGCGTCTGTGTTAGACACACCGCGTCCATCTCCTTTGTAACACTATCTAAAGCTGTATCCTTCGACTCGTACTGAGTCCGATCGGTGTTCGCCTCGAACACACAAAGGGCCTGTAACTCTGAGATCTCCATTGCACTGACTCGCGCAAGGTTCGCGTCTGTGTTAGACACAGCGCGTCCATCTCCCTTGCATCTCTATCTGTGACCTCGTCCTTCGACTCGTACAAGGACCGATCGGTGTGTTCGCCTCGAACACGCAAGGGACCTTTAACATTGAAATCTCAATCGCGTCTGAGCGCATAGGCTCGCACAGGACTCGCACCGGTGCCAGGTCACCGCGTCTGTCCCCTGTGGGTCTCCTACAACTACCTGGGGTGGTTCTTGGGGGGGTCCCTCGATTCTAGATGCCCTAGACCTAGGTCTAGCAAACTGAGATTGTGATATTCGATTGTGCTAAACTTATTTTGATAATATTTGACTTGTACATATGTTCCTGACTTCTAATCTCATAAAGAGATTAGTAGAGAGTGTTTATTAATAAATACATATATATTTGATATATATACCTGTGTGGTGTCTTTTCATTTGGTGATTCAAGAGATTGTGTGGTAAAACAAGCTGCTTTACATTCCTTCAAGACTTAGCCTGAAGGCTGCTCTCCACAGCTACCACTAGGATAGCTTTCTATAAAGGTTGTCTTAAACCTATCTACCATAAGAGTCGAATTGTTCTGGTGCAAGGTGTCCACTTTAATTAGTGAACAGCATATACCAGGCCAACTTCTCACATTGGTGGGCAGCGTGTGGGATTCCAGCTTGCTATTGTTTTACCAGAAAATCTCTATTTGAATTACTAACTGAAAACCACAATAGGTACTTAAGGTACATATAAAATCAAGCTTAGTATCAATAAGTTCTACTGAACTTAGAGCTGTGTGCCAAGGGATAGCACACCCTTTCTACAGCTCAAGCTAGTATCAGTAGGCCACAGACTAGTGTAGGTAGTACAACACTGCACAACACTAGAATGTCCTTAAAGGGTGGAACCAGTGGATCCACTCAGCCTCAGTATAAGGACATGGCTTTCTCTGACTTGAGAGCCATGTGTGTTGAAAGACACCTGAGGCTAGGACAGAGTCCCTCAACCCTACACCTGATAGATCTGCTGACAGCAGATGATCTTAGATTGGCTCTAGGAGCTAAAGGGTCTGAATCAGTGGGTGGGTCAATTACAGTATCTGGGTCAGATGATGAAAATCAGAATGACCAGGACTCTGTGATTGAAGGGCCAGGCCTCAAGGGGCCTGAAAAGGACAGAGGAATTCTCCCTAAGAGAGCTGACAGAGTGGAGGAGAGGCACAGGTCCCCTTCCAGGGAATCTGAGCACTCTTATCACTCTGGCAGAGAATTTGTCCACCAGAGGAACTCATACTTTCCCATAAGAGAGACCTCCTCTGAAAGAATGTGCAAACTGCTGCAGTATGAGGCAGCAAGAGTTGCCCTCAGAACCAAGCAGTTGGCACTGGATAGAGAAGCCCTGGAGATCCAGAGAGCTTCTAGACGAGAGGGGTTAGAACCCCTTGGTGGCAGCAACAGTGTCCCTAGAGGCAGAGAATCTATTCCAGACCATAGGAACCTGAGCAAGGTTGTTCCTCCCTACCAGAGTGGGGATGATATTCACAAGTGGATAACTGCCATGGAGAGGGCCTGTAGAGTACAGCAGGTCCCCCAAAAGCAGTGGGCAGCAATCTTGTGGCTCTCCTTTTCAGATAAAGGTAGAGACAAGCTCCTCACTGTTAGAGAAGAGGATGCTGACGATTATGAAGTCCTGAAGAGTGCACTGATAGATGGGTTTGGCTTAACCACTGAACAGTACAGGTTGAAGTTCAGAGACACCCAGAAGGCACAGACTCAGGACTGGACTGACTTTGTTGATTGTGCAACCAAGGCTCTGGAGGGTTGGCTGGTTGGCAGTAGGGTTACTGATTTCAAGGGATTGTATAATCTGATGATGAGAGAACAGATCCTTAATAATTGCCAGAACCAGTTGTTGCATCAGTACCTGGTGGACTCGGATCTGACCTCTCCCCAAGAATTGGGAAAGAAGGCAGACAAATGGGTCAGAACCAGGGTGAGGCAGAAACCCCAGAACCAAGGGGGTGACACCAAGAAGCAAGATCCTAAGGGCTCTGAGAAAGGTGGGGATAAGTCAAAAGTCCAGAAGTCTTCACAAGGGCCCCAAAAATCTGCATCTGGTGGGGAGTCACAATCCAACAAGGGAAAAGGCCAAAAGAAGCCCTCGTGCAAATTCTGTAAACAGAAAGGGCACTGGACTTCTGACTGTAACAAGTCCAAAGACCAAACCACCACCACTCCTGCCCCTAAGGCAACTGTTCCCCCTAGTTCAGCTACTGGTGGAGGTGGTACACAGAATAAGGGTGTAGTAGGGTTGACCCTGGGTTCTGAAGTGGACTCTGACCTAGTCATAGTGCCCACTCAGGCAATGCTGATTTGTGAGGGAGACCTTAATATGTCCTTCCTAGTGAGTCCCAGTAATCTGGGCAAATACAAACAGCAGCCTGTAATAAATGGCAAACAGGCTTTGGCATTTCGGGACACAGGTGCTAGTGTCACCATGGTGGCAGGGGATCTTGTGGACCCTGGACAGATCATCCTGGGCGAAATGTACCAGGTGACCAATGCAAGCAATGTCAAGACCAACCATAGTCAGGCAGTTGTGAATTTCTCCTGGGGAGGGGTAACTGGCCTCAAGAAGGTTGTAGTCAGTGCAGACCTCCCTGTCGAATGTCTATTGGGCAATGATCTAGAGACTTCAGCCTGGTCTGAAGTAGAGTTATGGACTCATGCTGAGATGTTGGGCATCCCTGCAGAGGTATTTGCTGTGACCAGGTCACAAGCAAGAATGCATAACACTGAACCAGCTCTGGATCCTGGAACAATGGACCAGATGCTTCCCAAGAGGAGGAGCAGTAGGGTAAAGGCAGTGCCTTCCCCTCTGTCTCAGATCACAGATTCACCCCCAGAGGGAGGTGAAGCAGATCCTGAAGAAGGAACTGCCCCAGAGGGACTTGAGCCTGATCAGGTTGAGTTCTTGGGGGCAGGGGGCCCTTCTAGGGAAGATCTGAGTAAGGAGCAACAGTGCTGCCCCTCTCTTGAACCCCTCAGACAGCAGGCTGCTGCTGAGGCTGCTGGGAGTGCTAGTGGGTCCCATAAAGTTTATTGGGATGAGGGACTCCTATATTCTGAGAGTAGAGACCCAGCCCCTGGAGCCACCAGGAGGATGGTAATACCTCAGAAGTTTAGGGGGTTCCTCTTGACCCTAGCACATGACATCCCTTTAGCAGGACACTTGGGCCAAAACAAGACCTGGGACAGGCTTGTTCCACATTTTCATTGGCCACATATGTCAGAGGACACAAAGGAGTTTTGTCGCTCCTGTGTCACATGCCAAGCCAGTGGTAAGGCAGGTGGCACAACAAAGGCCCCCTGATACCACTACCGGTGGTGGGGGTACCCTTTGAAAGGGTAGGGATTGACATTGTTGGTCCCCTTGACCCTCAAACTGCATCTGGGCACAGGTTTATCCTGGTGGTAGTGGATCATGCCACCAGGTACCCAGAAGCAATTCCCCTGAGGACCGCAACAGCCCCTGTGGTGGCAAGAGCCCTCATTGGAGTCTTCTCCAGAGTGGGTTTCCCAAAGGAGGTCATTTCTGACAGAGGTACCAACTTCATGTCAGGATATCTAAAAGCAATGTGGAAGGAGTGTGGTGTAACTTACAAATTCACCACCCCCTATCACCCACAATGCAATGGTTTAGTTGAACGCTTCAACAAAACCTTGAAAGGAATGATTAAAGGTCTCCCAGAGAAGCTTAGGCGGAAATGGGACCTTCTTCTTCCTTGCCTGTTGTTTGCATACAGAGAGGTTCCACAGAAGGGGGTTGGTTACAGCCCATTTGAGCTTCTGTTTGGGCATCCTGTGAGAGGTCCACTGTGTTTGATAAAAGAGGGCTGGGAGTTACCTCTCAAGCCCCCAAACAAGATGTGATGGACTATGTACTTGGTCTCTGCTCCCGGATGGCAGAGTACATGAAAAAGGCAACCAAAAACCTGGAGGCCAGCCAAGAATTACAAAAAGCTTGGCATGACCAAAAGGCTGTACTGACTGTATACCAGCCAGGACAGAAAATGTGGGTGTTGGAGCCTGTGGCCCCAGCAGCCCTCCAGGACAAGTGTAGTGGCCCCCATACAATAGTTGAACAAAAGGGAGAAGTCACCTACCTGGTGAATCTTGGAACTCCCAGGAGCCCCCTGAGGGTGCTCCACGTCAACAGATTAAAGCCATATGTTGACAGGGCTGACATGGGCTTGCTCATGGCAACCGATGAGGACCAGGAGGAGGAGAGTGACCCTCTCCCTGACCTGCTCTCTCAGAACCCTGATGATGGGTCAGTAGATGGTGTTGCTTTGGCAAGCAGCCTCACTGACCATCAGCAAACTGAGTACAGACAAGTTCTGCAACAGTATAGACATATGTTTAGCCTGACCCCTAGTCAGACTTCCTGGTGCACCCACGAGGTGGACACTGGAGACAGTCTGCCTGTCAAGAATAAAATCTACAGGCAACCTGACCATGTCAGGGACTGTATCAGGACTGAAGTCCAGAAGATGTTGGAGCTTGGTGTAATTGAGCCTTCAGATAGCCTTTGGGCTAGCCCAGTAGTCCTGGTACCCAAGCCTCATACCCAGGGTGGTAAGAAAGAAATGAGGTTTTGTGTAGACTACAGAGGCCTCAATGCAGTCACTAGGACTGATGCCTATCCCATACCAAGGGCAGATGAGCTGATTGATACTTTGGCCTCAGCCAAGTATCTAAGCACGTTTGACCTAACAGCTGGCTACTGGCAGATCAGATTAGCTGATGATGCAAAAGCCAAGACAGCATTTTCGACCCCTGGTGGGCACTACCACTTTGTGGTGATGCCCTTTGGATTGAAAAATGCACCTGCCACTTTTCAGAGGTTGGTGAATAAAGTTCTGACAGGGATGGAAACTTATTGCTCAGCTTATCTAGATGATATTGCTGTCTTTAGTTCCTCCTGGCAGGATCACCTGGTCCACCTCAGGAATGTTTTGGAGGCCCTGCAGAAAGCAGGCCTCACTATCAAGGCCGCTAAGTGCCAGATAGGGCAGAGTCAGGTTGTGTACCTGGGCCACCTTGTAGGTGGAGGCCAGGTTCAGCCTTTACAGAGCAAAATCCAAACCATTATGGAATTGGTTGCTCCAACCACCCAGACACAGGTGAGAGCCTTCTTAGGCCTGTCTGGGTACTATAGGAGGTTTGTCAAGGGATATGGATCTATAGTGACCCCTTGAATGATCTGACCTCAAAGAAAATGCCAAAAAAGGTTCAGTGGACAGCTAGCTGTCAGAAGGCATTTGAAGACCTAAAGCAGGCCATGTGCACTGCCCCCATCTTACAGAGTCCAGACTACACCAAAAAGTTCATTGTCCAAACAGATGCTTCTGAGCTGGGTGTGGGAGATGTACTGTCTCAACTGAATGATGAAGGTCAAGACCAGCCAGTAGCTTTTATTAGCAGAAGGCTGACCCCTAGAGAGAAACGTTTGTCAGCTATAGAGAGGGAGGCCTTTGCTGTGGTATGGGCCCTGAAGAAGCTGAGGCCATACTTGTTTGGCACTCACTTCATAGTTCAGACCGACCACAAGCCCCTCCTATGGCTTAAACAAATGAAAGGAGAAAACCCAAAACTTTTGAGGTGGTCCATTTCCCTACAGGGGATGGACTATACAGTGGAACATAGACCTGGGACCCAACATGCCAATGCAGATGGACTCTCAAGGTATTTCCACTTTGAACATGAAGACTCAACTGGTCAAGGTTAGTTTAGTGTCCCTGCGTTTGGGGGGGTTGTGTAGGAGAGTAGGATCTGCCTCTTATGTTGCCCCCACTTTTTTCTGATGTTTACACTGGTTTCTGGCTATAGTCTGGCTGGGACCATGCTAATCAGGGCCACAGCCTCTCTGTTCTCTCTAAACGATTTGGAGTGCACTCTAGGTGCACTAGTGATTGGATACTGTGGTACCTTATGAGTCCCTAGTATATGGTACCTTAGGTACCAAGGGCATAGGTACTCCACAGGCCTACCAGGGGCTGCAGCATGTATTATGCCACCCCTGGGAAGCAGACTAAATCTGACACCACAGGCCTGCTACTGCAGCCTGGGTGAGGAAGTGCTAGCACCCCTCACTGAGATATAGGTCCCCTATATCTCTCCTACACACACATATAAACCTATCAGTCACCCCTAAGGCAGGCCCTATCAATCCTGAGGGCAGGGTGCTTGGCTTCTATGTGAGGGGGTGCCTCTGCCTGAGCAGGGCCCCTCTGCAGCTCTCAGAGTCCATTCTCTGGTGCTGTTTGTGGATGCGGTTAAACCATATACTTTTAAGTGCATTATATCCTCGCGGTAAAATGCTAACTTTGGAATGGCTGCATCGAAACATGTCGTGTTTGGTGTCAAACACCTTGGAATACTACCCCCCCGCCAGTCCTGGTGGCGGGGGTAGCATTCCACCCTTCTAGAGGGATAGACATGAACCTACTGTGGAAACGCGGTAGAATCCTGCAGAGCCCTGGCATCACAAAATGGATGCCACCAGTCACAGACACTGGGCTGCCCTCCTGCTGATGACCAACACTCGCAGTGGAGGAAGCCCAACAATAGATATCCTGTCCCAAGGGGTGTGACCACCTTCCAGACAGGGTTTAGTGTATTGGGGCTGGGTGGGTGCACTCTTAGAGTGCTTTGAAGTCCTGCACTGGGGGAGCAGAAGGCTCCTCTGTGCATATGCCAGTTCAAACCGGCTCAGGGGCTACCTGTCCCTGCTCTGGCGCGAAACTGGACAAAGGGAAGTGGGTGTAGCCACCCACTCCCCTGACCCTCCCATAGGTAGGGTCATAGAGCTAGTCCCTCCCTTTCTTTTAGTATAAGAGGGGGAACCTGTGCATAGCACCCTAGATTTCCCTGGACGACGCTCTGAAGAAGAATCCCGGACCTTCGATGTTCCACTACCTTTGGAAGACTGAAGAATCTCCCTTGGAGTCAAGGAGTGACTCCCCTGCTTGGCAGGCACCAAAAACTACAAACGACGGTCGCAAACTACACTGCTCCCGCCGGAGTCCGAAGTCACTGCAGCCCAAGAAGTGGACTTCCTGACTTCTCAAAGGCAATCGTGAGTCCCCAGCGAAGCTGAGGCCAGTGGACCCCAAGAGTGACGAGGAACCGCGACCCCTGGGTACCGTGCACTATTGTTGAGTGCAACCCCTTCACAACTTTCTACGAACTTGTGCTTTGGACCACGTGTGGTCCTAGCCTACAGCAGGAATCCCTCCTAAGATCAGAGGCCTACCATGTCCCGAGTGACCGTGGGCCCCTGTGAGTGAATCCTCCTGAGGCGTCTTTGTGATCCCTTGTCAGCCAGCTTGTGGGTCCCCAGAAGACTTTCTAAAGAAACCAAAGGGCTCCCCTGGTTTCTCCAGGCCTGCCCTGACTAACCCTCGCTGGGTGAGTCCCCCAGACCATGCTGGTCTGCACCATTGCCTCTTCACACTTTCCCCGAGACTTGCTATTACCAAGGCTTGTTGGCTTCGATCAAGTCGCCGACACCGCAGTAAGCTGCAGACATCGTGGAATACGCCGAATCCAGCTCCTGGTCATCGTCGATACCTCCTGGACCTCGTGGCTGAAGAGTCAAGGCAACCACGAATGACCTGAATCTTGCGACGACGGTGGGCATCCATCTTCCTTGCCCCGAGTCACTGCCAAGTGACTTTGAACACTGTCCCCTCTGCTTTCAGGTCTTCCATCTTCCGAATCCAGCCTTGGATTCCTCCGGACACTTCTCCTGTCGCCGTAAGCAGCAAGTCTTCACTGGCTCCCATTGAAAACGACGCCGCGACCCGACACCAAAGAACACCTATGCACCCGGCTCCCTGGGTGAGGTAACTTCAGCACTACGGTGCTCCTGTGGGTGTGGGCCCTAGAACTACTTACCCTGTAAGTGACTTGCTTGTAGCTTCCTCGAAGTGTCCTCAAACTCTAATTTTCTAAGTGCGACAATTGCGCTGACTCGTACAGGGTTCGCGTCTGTGTTAGACACACCGCGTCCATCTCCTTTGTAACACTATCTAAAACTGTATCCTTCGACTCGTACTGAGTCCGATCGGTGTTCGCCTCGAACACACAAAGGGCCTGTAACTCTGAGATCTCCATTGCACTGACTCGCACAAGGTTCGCGTCTGTGTTAGACACAGCGCGTCCATCTCCCTTGCATCTCTATCTGTGACTGCGTCCTTCGACTCGTACAAGGACCGATCGGTGTGTTCGCCTCGAACACGCAAGGGACCTTTAACATTGAAATCTCAATCACGTCTGAGCGCATAGACTCGCACAGGACTCGCACCGGTGCCAGGTCACCGCGTCCGTCCCCTGTGGGTCTCCTACAACTACCTGGGGTGGTTCTTGGGGGTCCCTCGATTCTAGATGCCCTAGACCTAGGTTTAGCAAACTGAGATTGTGATATTCGATTGTGCTAAACTTATTTTGATAATATTTGACTTGTACATATGTTCCTGACTTCTAATCTCATAAAGAGATTAGTAGAGAGTGTTTATTAATAAATACATATATATTTGATATATATACCTGTGTGGTGTCTTTTCATTTGGTGATTCAAGAGATTGTGTGGTAAAACAAGCTGCTTTACATTCCTTCAAGACTTAGCCTGAAGGCTGCTCTCCACAGCTACCACTAGGATAGCTTTCTATAAAGGTTGTCTTAAACCTATCTACCATAAGAGTCGAATTGTTCTGGTGCAAGGTGTCCACTTTAATTAGTGAACAGCATATACCAGGCCAACTTCTCACAACAGTTATTAAGAATCTGCTCCCTCATGATAAGATTGTACAATCCTGTGAAGTCACATACCTTACTGCCCATCAACCAACCTTCCAGAGCCTTAGCAGAACAATCCACATAGTCCACCCAGTCTTGAGTCTGTGCTTTTTGGGTATCTCTGAACTTTAACCTGTATTGTTCAGTTGTTAGGCCAAACCCATCAATCAGAGCACTCTTCAAGACTTTGTAATTGTCAGCATCCTCCTCTCTAACAGTGAGGTGCTTATCTCTACCTTTGTCTGCAAAGGAGAGCCACAAAATTGCTGCCCACTGCTCCTGAGGGACCCTCCGTACTTTACAGGCCCTCTCCAGTGCAGTTATCCATTTGTGGATGTCATCCCCACTCTGGTAGGGAGGGACAATCTTGCTCAGGTTTCTATGGTCATAAGACCTTTCCCTATCTCTGGGGAAATTGCTGCCACCATGGGACTCTAGTCCCATCTTTTTTCTCTGTCTATAGAGATCTAGGGACTCCTTGTCTATAGCCAACTGCTGTTTTCTGAGCTCAAGCTGGGCTTGCTCATACTGAATCAATCTTTTTTTCCTCTCATGAGAGGATTCACTCCCATGGGAGGAGACAGAGGTCCGTACTGAGTAACCCTGGGCATAATACTTTGCTACGCTCACAGAGCATGCAAAGTTTGTGTTACTACGCACTACGCAAATTGCACGTAGCACAGTAAAAAACTGTGCTAATCAACATAGCGTAGCAACAGTATATTAAACACATACAAATGCTTTGTTAAAGCAATTTTCTATGCTAAAAAGCATATAACAAATTCACAAAAGTGAACTTTGACAATGAAAATATCAAGCAATGAGAGAGGTGATGATTTTGGGGTCCCCCCTAACCTAGGGGGAGGACCAAGCAGATGCCTTGAACACAAAAAGCATATCATGTGAACGATTCAGTGGTAGTCCCTTCCTGCTAGGACCACCCCAAGCACAGTTATGGGCAAAAATACAATCCCAACCAAAGGCCCTGCAAAGCATTATGGGATGAGATTAGCAGTGGGCAGTGAATATTATAGTGTCCAATATCAAAATAATTCTACAAAGAGCTGCAGTTCAACTAGTCGTTACTAGATGTCCCTCACGAGTCAAATGCAAAAGCATTGAAATTATTAATACATCAAGCTGCAGTTCCACTAGTCGTTACTAGATGTCCCACACAAGTCAAATGCAAAAGCATTTAAACCCTTTCATGAAGCTTTTGCATTTGACTCGTGAGGAACATCTAGTAACGACTAGTGGAACTGCAGCTCTTTATAGAATTATTTTGATATTGGATACTATAATATTCACTGCCCACTGCAAATCTCGTCCCATAATGCTTTGCAGGGCCTTTGGTTGGGATTGTATTTTTGCCAATAACTGTGCTTGGGGTGGTCTTAAGAGGATGGGACCACCACTGAATCGTTTAAAAGATGTGCTTTTTGTTTTCAAGGCATCTGCTTGGTTCTCTCCTAGGTTAGGGAGGATCCCAAAATCATCACCTCTCTCACTGCTTGTTAATTTATCGTTTTCACTTTTGTGAAATGACTATATGCATTTTTAGTATATAAAGACAGAATTTTTTTATTTTTTTTTAACTTACACTGTGCAAGATGCTTTTGGCAATTATTGTGCAGTCAAGCACACAGCTACGCAATTTGCATAGCTACGTGTAGTTCAAAATGTACTTCACGTAGCTACGTGAAGTGCTACTATGCAAACTACGCCCAGGCTTAGTACTGAGGTGTCAGAGTGGTTAGACTCCTGAGAAGGAGATCTAGTCCTTCTGGGCACACTCTCAACTCTTCCTGGGGGGACAAAGGGGAGGTCCTTCTGGGCCTCCTTCTCTTCCTCAGGAGTAGCTGCACTTTCCAGGTCAGGATCATTGTCATCCCCCTGCCAGTTTCAGAGGTCAGGTCCTGGGCATTTTCATCCCTGGCCCCTCCCTCATCTTCTGCCCCACCCTCTCTGCCTACCCTTTCAGACCTTATGGGTCTTCTAAGATCATCCAGCAGAAGCATCTCCAGGAGACGTTGGGTGTTGGCACTTTTGCCTGTCTTCAACTTCCTAACTTTGCACAACTCTCTCAATTCCAAGAATGTGCGGTTGTCATATCTGGATGGCAGGAGCTCCCTGGTTCCTGGCAGTGAAGACATTACTAGTGTGGTGGGGTGTATGCACTACCTACTCTAGTGTGGCCTACTAAACTCTCTTGAGTTGTAGAAAGGGTGTGCTATCCCTTAACACACAACTCTAAGTTCAGTAGAACTTACTGTATCCTCAGCTTGATTTATATGTACCTAAGGTACCCTTAGTGGTTTTCAGTTGATCAATTCAATTGAGATTATCTGGTAAAACAATAGCAAGCTGGAATCCCACACGCTGCACACCAATGTGAGAAGTTGGCCTGGTATATGCTGTCCACTAATTATAGTGGGCACCTTGCACCAGTCCAAACAACCCCTTATTGGAGATAGGTTAAAGACAACCTTTATTGAAAGCTATCCTAGTGGTAGCTATGGAGAGCAGCCTTCAGGCTAAGTCTTGAAGGAATGTAAAGCAGCTTGTTTTACCAGTCTATAATCTCTTGAGTGACCAAATGAAAGAGGACCACACCAGGTATATATTTAAAATATATGTATTTAGTCTTAAACACACCCCTCTAGTCTCTTTATGAGGCTAGAGTTTGAGGTACATAAGTTACAAGTCGAATATCAACAGTAATAGCACAAATACACGTTTGAGCCCTAGGGGCGTACCAAACCATATACCAATAAAGTGGTATAAGAACCACGACTGAGCTAGACACAAGGCCTAGAGCCTGTAGAAGTGCTTGGCCCTCAAGGAACCACCCAAGGTAGTGACACAGGGGACCCACGGGGGACGCGTGCAGTGTGAGAACACAGCCGCGAGCCGCCGTTGACTTCTATGGGGAATGTCGCGGTTGGAGTTTTAAAGAAAAAGGACACTTAGAGGAGGACTTGGAGCAAACCCCTTTAGAACTAGGCTGTTCTAGAGTCAATACCCATGGGAGCACCAGAGTACTCGTGTTACCTCACCCAGGGAAGCCGGGTGCATAGGTGCCTTTCAGGGGCGGGTTTCGTCGTCGTTTTCAATGGCGATCTGTTGCAAAGTGCTGCTGGCAACCAAGTCGAAAGTGTTCGGGTGGATCCAAAGGTGGATCGAAGATCTGAAGAACCTGAAAGCAGAGGGGACAGAGTCTGGGTCACTAGCCAGTGACCAGGAAGGCGATGAGCAGATGCCCACCGATGCCGGGTGCTTCAGGTAGCTTGACAGTCGTCTTGACTCTTCAGCCACGAGGTCCAGGAGGTGTAGACGACAACCATGAGCTGGATTAGAGCTGTCCCTTGACGTCTGTCGATTGCTGGGGTGTCGGCAACCGGATTAGACCCAACAAGCCTTGGCAACGGCAAGTCATGTGGAAATAGAAGAAGGACGGTGGTACAGACCAGCAAGGTCTGAGGGACTCACCCAGCAAAGGTAAGTCAGGGCACATCTGGAGCAACCAGGAAAGCCCAAGCAGAAGAAGAGTAGCCTTCAGGAGGGCCCACTAGCCAACGGACTAGCAACTGCGAAGGAGCCTCAAGTGGACACACTTGGAGCTGGCTTGCAGGACACTCGTGGAGTGGAGGCCAGTGATCTTCAGTGAAGTCGGTGCTGGAGGCGGGGGCTACTTGGAGCCCAAAGCACAACTTCGTGGAAGACCAGGAAGAGGATGCACTTGCAAATGGGCTCGGTGTCCAGGGGTCACGGTTCCACGTTACCCACGACAGCTACGGGCCTCAGCTTTGCTGGGGACTCGGGGCAGCCTAGGGGAAGTCTGGAAATCCACCTCTGGGGATGCAAAGACTTCGGCGTCTGGCGGGAGCTTCGGCGATGCAGACCGGACAATTGCTTCTTTGGTGCCTGCAAAGCAGGGAGTCACTCCTTGACCCCAAGGGAGATTCTTCAGTCCTCTAGTCTTGAGTAGAGCATCGAAGTTCCAGGATTCAGTTACAGAGTTTCGTCCAGGGATATCTAAAGTCCTAAGGACTGGGGTCCCATACTTATACAAAGTTAGGGGGTTGGACATACTCTGGGGACCCACCTATGGGAGGGTCAGGGAAGAGGGGTGGTTACACCCATTTCCCTTTGTCCAGTTTTGCGCCAGAGCAGGGGCAGGTAGCCCCTGCAACCGGTTTGAACTGGCATATGCACAGGGACACCAAATGTGCCCCCAGTGCAGGACTTCCAAGCACCAGAGGGTGCTCCCGCCCAGCCCCAATACACACTATCATGTCTGGGGAGGTGGTTACACCTCCCTTCGACAGGAAACCTATTGTCCAGGCCTCCCCTGCTGGAGAGTCAGCAGCAGGAGGCCAGACCCGTGTCTGTGGCAGCAGCATCCATTTTGTGATGCCAGGGCTCTGGAAAGAAGTTACCGGGTAGCCTGGTGTGTACATGTCTCTCCCTCTAGAACGGTGGAATGCTACGCCCGCCGCCAGGATTGGCGGGGGGGTAGTATTCCAAGATGTTTGACACCAAACACAACATGTTTTGGTGCAGCCAGTCCAAAGTTAGCATTGTACCGCGAGGATATAATGCACTTAAGAGTATATGGTTAGGCTGTACCACAAACAGCATCAGAGGAGGGACTCCGAATGCTGCAGAGGGGCTCTGCTCATGCAGGGGCACCCTCTCACACAAAAACCAAGCACTCTGCCTTCAGGATTGTTAAGGCCTGCCATAGGAGTGACTTATAGGTTTATATGTGTGTGCAATTGTAGTGATATAGGTAGCCTATATCACAGTAAGGGGTGCATGCACCACCTTACCCAGGCTGCAGTAGCAGACCTGTGGTGTAATTTTGGCTGGCCTTCCAGGGGTGGCATAATACATGCTTCAGCCCCTGGCAGGCCTCTGGGGTACCTATGCCCTGGGTACATAGTATACCATATACTAGGGATTTATAAGGGCACTCCAGATTCCAATCAAAGATGTACCTAAGGTACATGGAAACCATTTTAGAGAGGAAGCAGCTAGGCTGGGGTTCTGATTAGCAGGGCCCCAGCCAGACTAAAGTCGAAAAACAGTGAAGCATCAGCAAAAAGTGGGGGTACCCATGTGAAGCAGATCCTACTCTCCTACACTCTATTGCCTCTTTCCGCACCTAACTTGCCTCTTTTTGCACTTATCTTACTTTTTTTGCACAACTCATGTTTCTTTCTGCAACTCTCTTGTCTCTTTCATCACTTCTCTTGGTTCTTTCTGCACCTTTGTTGCTTCTTTCATCACTTCTCTTGCCTCTTTCTGCACATCTCTTGCCTGTTTCTGCACCTCTTTTGCTTCTTTGTGCACCTCAGTTGCCTCTTTCTGCACCCCTCTTGCCTCTTTCTGCACCCCTCTTGCCTCTATCTGCCCCCCTCTTCCCTTGTTCTGCACCTCTCTTGCCTCTTTCTGCACCCCAGTTCCCTATTTCTGTACCTCTCGTGCCTGTTTCTGCACCTATCTTGCTTCTTTCTGCACTACTCCTGTTGCTTTCTGCACCTGTATTACTTCTTTCTGCGCTTCTATTGTCTCTTCCTGCATTTCTGTTAGTTCTTCAGCACTTATCTTGCCTCTTTCTGCATTGCTGTTCCTTCTTTATGCACTTCTCTTTCCTCTTTCTGCACCCCTGTTTCTTCTTTCTTGCCTCTTTTTGCAACTCTCTTGCCTATTTCTGTAGTACTCTTGTCTCCTTCGCACCTCTGTTGCTTCTTTCTGCACTTCTCTTGCCTCTTTCTGCACCCCTCTTGCCTGTTTCTGCACCTCACTTGCCTATTTCTGAACCTCTCTTGCCTCTTTCTTCACCTCACTTGCCTCTTTCTGCAGTTCTATTGTTTTTTTCTGTACCTCTCTTGTTTCTTTCTGCAACTCTCTTGTCTTTTTCTGCACTTCTCTTGCTTGTTTCTGCACTTCTGTTGCTTCTTCCAGCACTTCTCTTGCCTCTTTCTGCACTTCTCTTGACCATTTCTTCACCCCTCTTGCCTGTATCTGCACCTCACTTGCATATTTCTAAACCTCTCTTGCCTCTTTCTTCACCTCACTTGCCTCTTTCTGCACTTCTCTTGCCTCTTTCTGCATCTCTGTTGACTCTTTGTGCAACTCTGTTGCCTATTTCTGCCCCCCTCTTGCCTCTTTCTGCACCTCACTTGCCTCTTTCAGCACCTCTATTGCCTCTTTCTGAACCTAACTTGCCTCTTTCTGCACTTCTCTTACTTTTTTTGCACCACTCATGTTTCTTTCTGCAACTCTCTTGTCTCTTTCATCACTTCTCTTGGATCTTTCTGCACCTTTGTTGCTTCTTTCAGCACTTCTATTGCCTCTTTCTGCACATCTCTTGCCTGTTTCTGCACCTCTTATGCCTCTTTGTGCACCTCTGTTGCCTCTTTCTGCACCCCTCTTGCCTCTTTCTGCACCACTCTTGCCTCTTTCTGCCCCCCTCTTCCCTCTTTCTGCACCTCTCGCCTCTTTCTGCACCCCTATTTCCTCTTTCTGTACCTCTCATGACTGTTTCTGCACCTATCTTGCTTCTTTCTGCACTACTCCTGCTGCTTTCTGCATCTCTATTGCTTCTTTCTGCGCTTCTATTTCTTCTTCCTACATTTCTGTTGGTTCTTTATGCACTTCTCTTTCCTCTTTCTGCATTTCTGTTCCTTCTTTCTGTACTTCTCTTGTCTCCTTCTGCACCTCTCTATCTTCTTTCTACATTTCTCTTGCCTCTTTCTTCACCCCTCCTGCCTGTTTCTTCACCTCACTTGCCTCTTTCTGCAGTTCTCTTGCTTTTTCTGCACCTCTCTTGTTTCTTTCTGCAACTGTCTTGTCTTTTTTTATCACTTCTCTTGCTTCTTTCTGCACATCTCTTGCTTCTTTCAGCACTTCTCTTGCCTCTTTCTGCACTTCTCTTGCCTCTTTCAGCACCTCTCTTGCCTCTTTCCGCACCTAACTTGCCTCTTTCTGCACTTCTCTTACTTGTTTTGCACCACTCATGTTTCTTTCCGCAACTCTCTTGTCTCTTTCATCACTTCTCTTGGTTCTTTCTGCACCTTTGTTGCTTCTTTCAGCACTTCTATTGCCTCTTTCTGCACATCTCTTACCTGTTTCTGCACCTCTTTTGCTTCTTTGTGCACCTCTGTTGCCTCTTTCTGCACCCCTCTTGACTCTTTCTGCTCTGCTCTTGCCTCTATATGCCCCCCTCTTCCCTCTTTCTGCACGTCTCTTGCCTCTTTCTGCCCCCCTGTTCCCTCTTTCTGTACGTCTCGTGACTGTTTCTGCACCTATGTTGCTGCTTTCTGCACCACTATTGCTTCTTTCTGCGCTTCTCTTGTCTTTTCCTGCATTTCTGTTAGTACTTCAGCACTTCTCTTGCCTCTTTCTGCACCCCTGTTTCTTCTTTCTTCACCTGACTTGCCTCTTTTTGCAACTCTCTTGCCTATTTCTGTGGTACTCTTGTCTCCTTCGCACCTCTGTGGCTTCTTTCTGCACTTCTCTTGCCTCTTTCTGCACTTCTCTTGCCTCTTTCTGCACCCCTCTTGCCTGTTTCTTCACCTCACTTGCCTCTTTCTGCAGCTCCATTGCTTTTTCTGCACCCCTCTTGTTTCTTTCTGCAACTCTCTTGTCTTTTTCATCACTTCTCCTGCTTCTTTCTGCACCTCTGCTGCTTCTTTCAGCACTTCTTGTGCCTCTTTCTGCACTTCTCTTGCCCATTTCTGCACACCTCATGCCTGTTTCTGCACCTCACTAGCCTATATCTGAACCTCTCTTGCCTCTTTCTTCACCTCACTTGCCTCTTTCTGCAGTTCTATTGCTTTTTTTCTGCACCTCTCTTGTTTCTTTCTCCAACTCTCTTGTCTTTTTTGTTCACTTCTCTTGCCTCTTTCTGCACCTATGTTGCTTGTTTCTGCATGCCTCTTGCCTCTTTCTACACCCCTCATCCCTCGTTCTGCACCTCTCTTGCCTCTTTCTGCACCCCTGTTTCCTCTTTCTGTACCTCCCTTGCCTCTTTCTGCAACTCTCTTGCCTCTTTCTGTAGTTCTCTTGCCTCCTTCTGCACCTTTGTTGCTTCTTTATGCACTTCTCTTGCCTCTTCCTGCACCCCTCTTGCCTGTTTCTGCACCTCACTTGCCTATTTCTGCACCTCTCTTGCCTCTTTCTTCACCTCACTTGCCTCTTTCTGCAGCTCTCTTGCTTTTTTTCTGCACCTCTCTTGTTTCTTTCTGCAACTCTCTTGTCTTTTTCATCACTTCTCTTGCTTCTTTCTGCACCTCTGTTGCTTCTTTCAGCACTTTCTCTTGCCTCTTTGTGAACCTCTGTTGCCTCTTTCTGCACCCCTCTTGCCTCTTTCTGCACCGCTCTTGCCTCTTTCTGCCCCCTCTTCCCAATTGCTGCACCTCTCTTGCCTCTTTCTATACCCCTGTTCCCTCTTTCTGTACCTCTCGTGACTGTTTCTGTACCTATCTTGCTTCTTTCTGCACTACTCCTGCTGCTTTCTGCATCTCTATTGCTTCTTTCTGCACTTCTATTTCCTCTTCCTGCATTTCTGTTGGTTCTTTATGCACTTCTCTTGCCTCTTTCTGCATTTCTGTTCCTTCTTTCTGCACTTCTCTTGTCTCCTTCTGCACCTCTGTTGCTTCTTTCTACATTTCTCTTGCCTCTTCCTGCACCCCTCTTGCCTGTTTCTTCACCTCACTTGCCTATTTCTGAACCTCTCTTGCCTCTTTCTTCACCTCACTTTCCTCTTTCTGCAGTTCTCTTGCTTTTTTCTGCACCTCTCTTGTTTCTTTCTGCAACTCTCTTGTCTTTTTTATCACTTCTCTTGCTTCTTTCTGCACATCTCTTGCTTCTTTCAGCACTTCTCTTGCCTCTTTCTGCACTTCTCTTGCCCATTTCTGCACCTCTCTTGCCTCTTTCTGCACCTCTGTTGCCTCTTTCTGCCCCCCTCTTACCTCTTTCTGCACCCCTCTTCCCTCTTTCTGCACCTCTCTTGACTCTTTCTGCAACCCTTTTCCCTCTTTCTGCACCTCTCATGCCTGTTTCTGCACCTATCTTGCCTCTTTCTGCACTTCTCTTGCTGCTTTCTGTACCTTTGTTGCTTCTTTCTACACTTCTCTTTCCTTTTTCTGCATTTCTGGTGCTTCTTTCTGCACTTCTCTTGCCTCTTTCTGCATTTCTGTTCCTTCTTTCTGCATTTCTCCTGCCTCTTTCTGCACCTCTGTTGCTTCTTTCAGTTCTTCTTTTGCTTTTCTGAACCCCTCTTACCTCCTTCTGTACCTCTGTTGGTTCTTTCTGCACTTCTCTTGCTTCTTTCGGCAGCTCTCTTGCTTCGTTCTGCACCCCTCTTGCATCTTTCTGCATCTCTGTTGGTTCTTTCTGCACTTCTCTTGCCTCTTTCTGCACCTCTGTTGCTTCTTTCTGCACACCTCTTGCCTCTTTCTGCACCCCTCTTCCCTCTTTCTGCACCTCTCTTGCCTATTTCTGCACCTCTGTTTCCTCTTTCTGCACCTCCCTTGCCTCTTTCTGCAACTCTCTTGCCTGTTTCTGTAGTTCTCTCGCCTCCATCTGCACCTCTGTTGTTTCTTTCTGTACTTCTCTTGCCTGTTTCTGCATCTCTGTTGCCTCTTTCTGCACCTCTGTTACCTCTTTCTGCCCCCCTCTTGCCTCTTTCTGCACCTCACTTGCCTCTATAAGCACCTCTATTGCCTCTTTCTGAACCTAACTTGCCTCTTTCTGCACTTCTCTTACTTTTTTGCACCACTCATGTTTCTTTCTGCAACTCTCTTGTCTCTTTCATCTCTTCTCTTGGTTGTCTCTGCACCTTTGTTGTTTCTTTCAGTACTTCTCTGCACATCTCTTGCCTGTTTCTGCACCTCTTTTGCCTCTTTGTGCACCTCTGTTGCCTTTTTCTGTACCCCTCTTGCCTCTTTCTGCACCACTCTTGCCTCTTTCTGCCCCCCTCTTCCCTCTTGCCGCACCTCTCTTGCCTCTTTCTGTACCCCTGTTCCCTCTTTCTGTACCTCTCGTGACTGTTTCTGCACCTATCTTGCTTCTTTCTGCACTACTCCTGCTACTTTCTGCATCTCTATTGCTTCTTTCTGTGCTTCTATTTCCTCTTCCTGCATTTCTGTTGGTTCTTTATGTAGGAGAGTAGGATCTGCTTCACATGGGTACCCCCACTTTTTGCTGATGCTTCACTGTTTTTCGACCTTAGACTGGCTGGCTGCTAATCAGAACCCCAGCCTAGCTGCTTCCTCTTTAAAATGGTTTCCATGTGCCTTAGGCACATCTCTGATTGGAATCTGGAGTGCCCTTATAAGTCCCTAGTATATGGTATACTATGTACCCAGGGCATAGGTACCTCAGAGGCCTACCAGGGGCTGCAGCATGTATTGTGCCACCCCTGGAATGCCATCCAAACTGACACCACAGGTCTGCTACTGCAGCCCAGGTAAGGTGGTGCATGCACCCCTTACTGTGATATAGGCTACCTATATCACTACATACATACACACATATAAACCTATAAGTCACTCCTATGGCAGGCCTTATCAATCCTGAAGGCAGAGTGCGTGGTTCCTATGTGAGAGGGTGCCCCTGCATGAGCTGGGCCCCTCTGCAGCGTTCGGAGACCCTTCTCTGATGCTGTTTGTAGTGCAGCCTGACCATATACTCTTAAGCGCATTACAACCTCGCGTTAAATGCTAACTTTGGGATGGCTGCACGGAAACATGTCGTGTTTGGTGTCAAACATCTTGGAATACTACCCCCCCGCCAGTTCTGGCGGCGGGGGTAGCATTCCACCCTTCTAGAGGAAAAGACATGTACACACCGGTATACCCGGTACTGACTTTCCAGAGCCCTGGCATCACAAAATGGATGCCGCTGCCACAGACACGAGTCTGGCCTCCTGCTGCTGACCGAAACTCCAGCAGGGGAGGCCTCGACAATAGGTTTCCTGTCCCAGGGAGGTGTGACCACCTCCCCAGACAGGATAGTGTGTATTGGGGCTGGGCGGGAGCACTCTCGGGTGCTTTGAAATCCTGCACTGGGGGCACACTTGGTGTCCCTGTGCATACCCCAGTTCAAACCGGCTCAGGGGCTTCCAGCCCCTGCTCTCGTGCGAAACTGGACAAAGGGAAAGGGGTGTAACCATCCCACTGCCCTGGCCCTCCCATAGGTGGGGCCACAGAGTATGTCCAACCCCCTACCTTAGTATAAGTAGGGGAACCCAGTCCTTAGGACTTTAGATTTACCTGGACGAAACTCTGACACAGAATCCTGGACCTTCGACGCTCTACTTTAAGATTAGAGGACTGAAGAATCTCCCTTGGGGTCAAGGAGTGACTCCCCTGCTTGGCAGGCACCAAAGAAGCAATTGTCTGGTCTGCATCGCTGAAGCTCCCGTTGGACGCCGAAATCTTTGCATCACCAGAGGTGGATTTCCAGACTTCCCCAAGGCTGCCCTGAGTCCCCAGCAAAGCTGAGGCCCGTAGCTGTTGTGGGTAATGTGGAACCATGACCCCTGGACACCGATCGCATTTGCAAGTGCATCCTCTTCTGGGTCTCCCACAAAGTCGTGCTTTGGGCTCCGAGTAGCCCCAGCCTCCAGCACCAACTGCATCGAAGATCACTGGCCTCCACTCCAGGAGTGTCCTGTGAGCCAGCTCCACGTGCATCGTCTTGAGGCTCCTTCACGGTCGCTAGTCCGTTGGCTAGTAGGCCCTCACGAAGGCCAATCTTTTTCTGCTTGGGCTCCCTGGTTGCTCCAGGTGTGCCCTGACTTATCCTTGCTGGGTGAGTCCCCCAGACCTTGCTGGTCTGCAACATCGTCCTTCTTTCCTTTCCAAGAGACTTGCCGTTGCCAAGGCTTGTTGGGTCCAATCTGGTCGCCGACACCCCTGCAATCGACAGACGTCGTGGGCAGCTCGAATACAGCTCCTGGTTGTCGTCGACACCTCCTGGACCTCATGGCTGAAGAGTCAAGATGACCGTCAACCTACCTGAAGCACTCGACATCGGTGGGCATCTGCTCATCGCCTTCCTGGTCACTGGCTAGTGACCCAGACTCTGTCCCCTCTGCTTTCAGGTTCTTCAGATCTTCGATCCACCTTTGGATCCACCCGAACACTTTCGACTTGGTCGCCAGCAGCACTTTGCAGCAGATCGCCATAGAAAGCGACGACGAAACCCGACCCCGAAAGACACCTATGCACCCGGCTCCCCTGGGTGAGGTAACTCGAGTACTCCAGTGCTCCCGTGGGTAGTGACACTAGAACAGCCTAGCTCTCAAAGGGTTTGCTCCAAGTCCTCCTCTAAGTGTCCCTTTTCTTTTAAATGCTAATCGCGACTTTCCCCATAGAAGTTAACGGCGATTCGCGGCTGTGTTCATACACTGCACGCGTCCCCGTGGGTCCCCTGTGTCACTACCTTGGGTGGTTCCTTGTGGTCCAAGCACTTCTACAGGCTCTAGGCCTTGTGTCTAGCTCAGTCGTGGTTCTTATACCACTTTATTGGTATATGGTTTGGTACGCCCCTGGGGCTCAAACGTGTATTTGTGCTATTACTGTAGATAACTAACTTATAATTTATGTACTTCGAACTCTAGCCTCATAAAGAGACTAGAGGGGTGTGTTTAGTAATAAATACATATATTTTGAATATATACCTGGTGTGGTCCTCTTTCATTTGGTCACTCAAGAGATTATAGACTGGTAAAACAAGCTGCTTTACATTCCTTCAAGACTTAGCCTGAAGGCTGCTCTCCATAGCTACCACTAGGATAGCTTTCAATAAAGGTTGTCTTTAACCTATCTCCAATAAGGGGTTGTTTGGACTGGTGCAAGGTGCCCACTATAATTAGTGGACAGCATATGCCAGGCCAACTTCTCACACTTTATGCACTTCTCTTTCCTCTTTCTGCATTTCTGTTCTTTCTTTCTGCACTTCTCTTGTCTCCTTCTGCACCTCTCTATCTTCTTTCTACATTTCTCTTGCCTCTTTCTTCACACCTCCTGCCTGTTTCTTCACCTCACTTGCCTCTTTCTGCAGTTCTCTTGCTTTTTCTGCACCTCTCTTGTTTCTTTCTGCAACTCTCTTGTCTTTTTTATCACTTCTCTTGCTTCTTTCTGCACATCTCTTGCTTCTTTCAGCACTTCTCTTGCCTCTTTCTGCACTTCTCTTTCCTCTTTCAGCACCTCTCTTGCCTCTTTCCGCACCTAACTTGCCTCTTTCTGCACTTCTCTTACTTTTTTTGCACCACTCATGTTTCTTTCCGCAACTCTCTTGTCTCTTTCATCACTTCTCTTGGTTCTTTCTGCACCTTTGTTGCTTCTTTCAGCACTTCTATTGCCTCTTTCTGCACATCTCTTACCTGTTTCTGCACCTCTTTTGCTTCTTTGTGCACCTCTGTTGCCTCTTTCTGCACCCCTCTTGCCTCTTGCTGCTCTGCTCTTGCCTCTATATGCCCCCCTTCCCTCTTTCTGCACATCTCTTGCCTCTTTCTGCACCCCTGTTCCCTCTTTCTGTACGTCTCGTGACTTTCTGCACCTATCTTGCTTCTTTCTGCACTACTCCTGCTGCTTTCTGCACCTCTATTGCTTCTTTCTGCTCTTCTCTTGTCTCTTCCTGCATTTCTGTTAGTACTTCAGCACTTCTCTTGCCTCTTTCTGCATTTCTGTTCCTTCTTTATGCACTTCTCTTGCCTCTTTCTGCACCCCTGTTTCTTCTTTCTGCACCTGCCTTGCCTCTTTTTGTAACTTTCTTGCCTATTTCTGTAGTACTCTTGTCTCCTTCGCACCTCTGTTGCTTCTTTCTGCACTTCTCTTGCCTCTTTCTGCACCACTCTTGCCTGTTTCTGCACCTCACTTGCCTAATTCTGAACCTCTCTTGCCTTCTTCTTCACCTCACTTGCCTCTTTCTGCAGCTCCATTGCTTTTTCTGCACCCCTCTTGTTTCTTTCTGCAACTCTCTTGTCTTTTTCATCACTTCTCTTGCTTCTTTCTGCACCTCTGCTGCTTCTTTCAGCACTTCTCGTGCCTCTTTCTGCATTTCTCTTGCCCATTTCTGCACACCTCATGCCTGTTTCTGCACCTCACTAGCCTATATCTGAACCTCTCTTGCCTCTTTCTTCACCTCACTTGCCTCTTTCTGCAGTTCTATTGCTTTTTTTCTGCACCTCTCTTGTTCAAATTCAAATTCAAATTCAAAAATTTGCTTTATTCGATTTGTTTGAAATAAAATCATAAAAGCACAATTAAATAAAAACAGTATAAAAAAGATATATATATTTTTTCATGATTATGAACAAAGGCCCCATATTACACATTAAAAATCAAATCGTATTCCGGTACCTAATAACTGTTTTTAAAAAGGACGAAATAGCCATAATAATGTGATCATTTTCCAACATTTGTAATCTTAAAAAGCCGCTCTACATTGTCTAAGATCCCAACTTCTGAGGATAGGCAATAAAAACTTTTTCTGCGGTAAAACATAGTATTTACAAAATAAAGTGCAGTGCATAGTTGATTTTAAAGAGCGATCGTCACATGGACATATGGGAGAACCATTTGACCAGTCATTTATTACAGGGAGGGTGATCAATCTAAAAAATGACCCACAACGAAAACGTGCCAGGAGCATACGAGAGAAGCTGCTCTGTTCTAATATCAGGTATGGTTGAAGGCCTCTACACGTGGTCATCAGATGATTCTCCATTACTGATTTCTTTTCTCTCTCAAAAGACCAACGTTTTTCATCTAGGTAATCTAGACAATATGCCCTTAAGGTTTTTCTTGGAACAATTTCAAGACAACTGGGATTATCAAAATATTCTGGGTGGCCAATCTCATGTGCCAAACTTTTTATATAACTGATCCATGGCATTTTTGCCACCCTGTCCAGTTTGAGACAATCCATAATCACATCTCTGTTAAAACCAGTCTCTACAGACACCCAGATTTTATGCCATAAAAGAAGGGGAGTAATCTTTATAATGTCAGAGATATATGGGAGACCAAGTTCCCTGTGACAGCTATAAGTGGCAGTGGAGCTAGGGACCGTTAACAGATACCGCATGAATGCATTTTCACAGCGTTGAATTTGATCTGAATATTCAATGCCCCAAATGCCAGCCCCATATGTCCCTGTAGATATGCAGTTAGATCTATAAATGGTCAACAGCTCTGGGACAGGTCTTCCCCCTAGTTTTTTCGAAAAGTTAGTAACAGCACCTATGGCTCTAGCAAAGGTCAATTTCCTAGCAGTCACAGCCGCTTTCCATGATCCCTTTCTATCAAAAACTACCCCCAGATAACTAAAACTCTCTGTCATTTCAATTTTTTTATTATCAATAAAGGTGTCACAAGTCGTTCTTTTATTCGGCCCACAGCTCATAGTGAAGGTCTTCGCGATGTTTACCTTCAGACCCCTATCAGTCATATAAGCAACAAACTTTGTGACAGATCTTTGTAATCCCCGCTGCGTACGTGACATTATAACAGCGTCATCCGCGTATAATAAAATGGGGACAGAGGTATATCTAATAATTGGATAATCATATTTTTGTTCCATCATGTGCTGTCCTAAACTATTTATGTAAAGAGAAAAGAGTAGGGGGGCAAGAATACACCCTTGTCTTACCCCTCTTTTTATGGAAAACTTATCTGAACATTCCCCCTGTTTCCCATATCGTACCCTTGCGCCCGCGCCCCTGTAAAGCTCCTTTATAAATAGTAACAATGGGGGATCAACCTTTAAATTGTTTAGAATCTCCCATAGCTTCTCATGCTTAATACAATCAAAAGCGGAGCTTAAGTCCACAAAACTGAGGAAAAGTTTACCCTCCTTTGCCTTTTTGTATTTATCTATAATCAAAGACAAATTTAGCCCCTGTTCAATGGTTCCTAAGCCTGAACGCTGCTTTTTTCTGCACCTCTCTTGTTTCTTTCTGCAACTCTCGTCTTTTTTCTTCACTTCTCTTGCTTCTTTCTGCACCTCTGTTGCTTCTTTCAGCACTTTTCTTGCCTCTTTCTGCACTTCTCTTGCCTCTTTCTGCACCTGTGTTGCTTCTTTCTGCACGCCTCTTGCCTCTTTCTGCACCCCTCTTCCTTCTTTTTGCACCTCAATTGCCTCTTTCTGCACCTCTGTTTCCTCTTTCTGCACCTCCCTTGCCTCTTTCTGCAACTCTCTTGCCTCTTTCTGTAGTTCTCTTGCCTCCTTCTGCACCTCTGTTGCTTCTGTCTGCACTTCTCTTGCCTCTTCCTGCACCCCTCTTGCCTGTTTCTGCCCCTCACTTGCCTATTTCTGCACCTCTCTTGCCTCTTTCTTCACTTCTCTTGCTTCTTTCTAAACCTCTGTTGCTTCTTTCAGCACTTCTCTTGCCTCTTTGTGCACCTCTGTTGCCTCTTTCTGCACCCCTCTTGCCTCTTTCTGCACCGCTCTTGCCTCTTTCTGTACCCCTCTTCCCACTTGCTGCACCTCTCTTGCCTCTTTCTATACCCCTGTTCCCTCTTTCTGTACCTCTCGTGACTGTTTCTGCACCTATCTTGCTTCTTTCTGCACTACTCCTGCTGCTTTCTGCATCTCTATTGCTTCTTTCTGCACTTCTATTTCCTCTTCCTGCATTTCTGTTGGTTCTTTATGCACTTCTCTTGCCTCTTTCTGCATTTTTGTTCCTTCTTTCTGCACTTCTCTTGCCTCCTTCTGCCTGCACCTCTGTTGCTTCTTTCTTCATTTCTCTTGCATCTTCTGTACCCGTCCTGCCTATTTCTGAACCTCTCTTGCCTCTTTCTTCACCTCACTTGCCTCTTTCTGCAGTTCTCTTGCTTTTTTCTGCACCTCTCTTGTTTCTTTCTGCAACTCTCTTGTCTTTTTTTATCACTTCTCTTGCTTCTTTCTGCACATTGTTTGCTTCCTTCAGCACTTCTCTTGCCTCTTTCTGCACTTCTCTTGCCCATTTCTGCACCTCTCTTGCCTCTTTCTGCACCTCTGTTGTAGGAAGGTGGAATCTGACTATATGGTTGCCCCCACTTTTTTCCTGGTGTTTTGCTGGTTTATGACTTAGTTGGACTGGGATCCTGCTATTCAGGGCCCCAGTCTATCTGCTTCCTCTATAAAATGGTTTCCATGTACCTTAGGTACATCTTTGATTGGAATCTGGAGTGCCCTTATAAGTCCCTAGTATATGGTATACTATGTACCAGGGCATAGGTACCCCAGAGGCCTGCCAGGGGCTGAAGCATGTATTATGCCACCCCTGGAAGGCCAGCCAAAATGACACCACAGGTCTGCTACTGCAACCTGGGTAAGGTGGTGCAAGCACCCCTTACTGTGATATAGGCTACCTATATCACTACCATTGCACACACATATAAACCTATAAGTCACTCCTATGGCAGGCCTTAACAATCCTGAAGGCAGAGTGCTTGGTTTTTATGTGAGAGGGTGCCCCTGCATGAGCAGAGCCCCTCTGCAGCGTTTGGAGTCCCTCCTCTGATGCTGTTTGTGGTACAGCCTGACCATATACTCTTAAGTGCATTATATCCTCGCGGTACAATACTAACTTTGGACTGGCTGCACCAAAACATGTTGTGTTTGGTGTCAAACATCTTGGAATACTACCCCCCCGCCAATCCTGGTGGTGGGGGTAGCATTCCACCCTTCTAGAGGGAGAGACATGTACACACCGGGCTATCCGGTAACTTCTTTCCAGAGCCCTGGCATCACAAAATGGATGCCGCTGCCACAGACACGGGTCTGGCCTCCTGCTGCTGACTGAAACTCCGGCAGGGGAGGCCTGGACAATAGGTTTCCTGTCACAGGGAGGTGTAACCACCTCCCCAGACAGGATAGTGTGAATTGGGGCTGGGTGGGAGCACCCTCTGGTGCTTTGAAGTCCTGCACTGGGGGCACATTTGGTATCCCTTTGCATATGCCAGTTCAAAACGGTTGCAGGGGCAACCTGCCCCTGCTCTGGCACGAAACTGGACAAAGGGAATGGGTGTAACCACCCCTCTTCCCTGACCCTCCCATAGGTGGGTCCCCAGAGTATGTCCAACCCCCTAACTTAGTATAAGTATGGGACCCCAGTCCTTAGGACTTTAGATTACCCTGGATGAAACTCTGATGCCGAATCCTGGACCTTCGGCGCTCTACTTCAAGATTAGAGGACTGAAGAATCTCCCTTGGGGTCAAGTAGTGACTCCCCTGCTTGGCAGGCACCTAAGAAGCAATTGTCCGGTCTGCATCGCTGAAGCTCCTGCCGGTCGCCGAAGTCTTTGCATCACCAGAGGTGGATTTCCAGACTTCCCCGAGGCTGCCCTGAGTCCCCAGTAAAGCTGAGGCCCGTAGCTGCCGTGGGTAACGTGGAACCGTGACCCCTGGACACCGAGCCCATTTGCAAGTGCATCCTCTTCCTGGTCTTCCACGAAGTTGTGCTTTGAGCTCCAAGTAGCCCCTGCCTCCAGCACCGACTGCACCGAAGATCACTGGCCTACACTCCATGAGTGTCCTGCAAGCCAGCTCCAAGTGCGTCCACTCAAGGCTCCTTCGCGGTCGCTAGTCCGTTGGCTAGTGGGCCCTCCTGAAGGCAACTCTTCTTCTGCTTGGGCTTTCCTGGTTGCTCCAGAGGTGCCCTGACTTACCCTCGCTGGGTGAGTCCCCCAGACCTTGCTGGTCTGCAACCTTGTCCTTCCTTTGTTTCTTTGAGACTTGCCGTTGCCAAGGCTTGTTCGGTCCAATCCGGTCGCCGACACCGCACCAATCGACAGACGTCATGGGACAGCTCAAATCCAGCTCCTGGTTGTCATCGACACCTTCTGGACCTCATGGCTTAAGAGTCAAGACGACCGTCAACCTACCTGAAGCACCTGACATCGCTGGGCATCTGCTCATCGCCTTCCTGGTCACTGGCTAGTGACCCAGACTCTGTCCCCTCTGCTTTCAGGTTCCTCACATCTTCGATCCACCTTTGGATCCACCCGAACAATTTCGACTTGGTTGCCAGCAGCACTTTGTAGCAGATCGCCATTGAAAACGACGACGAAACCCGACCCCGAAAGACACCTATGCACCCGGCTCCCCTGGGTGAGGTAACTCAAGTACTCCGGTGCTCCCATGGGTATAGACTCTAGAACCACCTAGTTCTAAAAGGGTTTGCTCCAAGTCCTCCTCTAAGTGTCCTTTTTCTTTAAAACTCCAACCGCGACATTCCCCATAGAAGTCAACGGCGGCTCGCGGCTGTGTTCTCACACTGCACGCGTCCCCCGTAGGTCCCCTGTGTCACTACCTTGGGTGGTTCCTTGTGGTCCAAGCATTTCTACAGGCTCTAGGCCTTGTGTCTAGCTCAGTCGTGGTTCTTATACCACTTTATTGGTATATGGTTTGGTACGCCCCTAGGGCTCAAACGTGTATTTGTGCTATTACTGTTGATAACTGACTTGTAACTTATGTATTTCGAACTCTAGCCTCATAAAGAGGCTAGAGGGGTGTGTTTAAGACTAAATACATATATTTTGAATATATACCTGGTGTGGTCCTCTTTCATTTGGTCACTCAAGAGATTATAGACTGGTAAAACAAGCTGCTTTACATTCCTTCAAGACTTAGCCTGAAGGCTGCTCTCCATAGATACCACTAGAATAGCTTTCAATAAAGGTTGTCTTTAACCTATCTCCAATAAGGGGTTGTTTGGACTGGTGCAAGGTGCCCACTATAATTAGTGGACAGCATATACCAGGCCAACTTCTCACATCTGTTGCCCCTTTCTGCACCCCTCTTACCTCTTTCTGCACCCCTCTTCCCTCTTTCTGCACCTCTCTTGCCTCTTTCTGCAACCCTGTTCCCTCTTTCTGCACCTCTCTTGCCTGTTTCTGCACCTATCTTGCCTCTTTCTGCACTTCTCTTGCTGCTTTCTACACCTTTTTTGCTTCTTTCTTCACTTCTCTTGCCTTTTTCTGCATTTCTGGTGCTTCTTTCTGCACTTCTCTTGCCTCTTTCTGCATTTCTGTTCCTTCTTTCTGCACTTCTCCTGCCTCTTTCTGCACCTCTGTTGCTTCTTTCAGTTCTTCTCTTGCTTTTCTGCACCCCTCTTACCGCCTTCTGTACCTCAGTTGGTTCTGTCTGCACTTCTCTTGCTTCTTTCGGCAGCTCTCTTGCTTCATTCTGCACCCCTCTTGCATCTTTCTGCACCTCTGTTGGTTCTTTCTGCTCTTCTCTTGCCTCTATCTGCACCTCTGTTACTTCTTTCTGCACGCCTCTTCCCTCTTTCTGCACCTCTCTTGCCTCTTTCTGCACCTCTGTTTCCTCTTTCTGCACCTCCCTTGCCTCTTTCTGCAACTATCTTGCCTCTTTCTGTAGTTCTCTCGCCTCCATCTGCACCTCTGTTGTTTCTTTCTGTACTTCTCTTGCCTGCTTCTGCATCTCTGTTGCCTCTTTCTGAACCTCTGTTGCCTCTTTCTGCCCCCTCTTGCCTCTTTCTGTACCTCACTTGCCTCTATGAGCACCTCTATTGCCTCTTTCTGAACCTAACTTGCCTCTTTCTGCACTTCTCTTACCTTTTTGCACCACTCATGTTTCTTTCTGCAACTTCCTTGCCTCTTTTTGAAGTTTTCTTGCCTCCTTCTGCACCTCTGTTACTTCTTTCTGCACTTCTCTTGCCTCTTTCTCCACCCCTCTTGACGCTTTCTGTACCCCTGTTGCTTCATTCTGCACTTCTTTTTTTTTTTAATATTTTTTATTTGTGCATAATAAACACTCATTTATATACAAACAATCATTGCAAATCATTGTCAAGAAATCATCACATATATCAAAAAGAAAAAAAAATGAAAAGAGAGATAAAGTATAAGAATTATTATGCACATTTTATCCTTTTAATCCACCCACCCCCCCACCCCTTCAGCTCTTCACCCCTCCCATCCCACCCATAAGGAGTTGGACTCATTCATTTAGCTAATGATTTCTCAAGCCATGTAGTTAGTGGTGCCCAGATTTTTAAACCTTTGGATCTGGCCCACACTCCCCTTTGCATATATAGCCCTCTCAAAATTATAGTTTGCCAGCAGCCGAGAAAACCATTGATGATAAACAGGGGATTTGGGTCCAGCCACGCCCGAGGCCAGGCATAATCGTAGTATCGCCATACCGATGAACATAAGTTCTTCTCCTTGCTGTCCTTGTATTTGTGAGTCTACACCAACTCCAATCAGAGACGAGGAGAGAGATAGCCGACCCTAATACTTCTTTAAAAAATTAGAGATTTCCTGCTTCAAACTAATTAATGAATTACACGAGCAAAACATATGATCTAAATCCGCCTGATATAATGCACATCTAGGACACAGAGTTCCTTTACCCGTCCCCACTTAGAAATTTTTTGGGGAGTATAATAAAGTGAGAAGCAGGATTTATAATATTGTGCCTGAAGCCGAGCTGGAATTAAGACTTTCTGCGCCAGTTTAGCTGAATGAAAAAATAAGTTTTCCTGTATGCCTATTTCTATTTTCCATTTTGCTGCTCGTGCCTCCATATCATCTGGCATTAATGAGTTAAAAAAGCTATACACATCCCTGATAGAGAGCAATCCATTTCTTCTTAATCTATCTATCATAAAGTTATTAATAAAACCACTTGGGCCTCCTCCTTTTTAGATAGAAAATCTCGGATTTGAAGATATTTATAAAAATCTCTCCAGTCTAGATTATATGTCTCTTTAAGATTGTCAAAGCTGACTATATCGGTTAAAGAGTAGAAATCGCCGAGTTTAGATAGTCCGACATCACACCATCTTTTAATAATAGGGCCTTTAAAGATTTCCGGCAAATTAGGATTATTACTGATCGGTGTGTAATGACTCAAGCGACCCAGCCCTAACAATTTCCGGGTCAGTCTCCATGATCCTATACCCGCCTATTAATGATTTAAAACGAACCTTCTTGTAATGACTATCGTTCACATACCTCCAAAGCCAACCTGCGTCTTTGCCCATTATGAGTTCTATAGGTGTTGGTATTTCCTCCATATTGCTATCTTTTGGTTGTTCCGAGATCAAAGTTATATTAGATAATAAGGTAGTGGCCCAATAATATAATCTTATATTTGGTAAAGCCAGCCCTCCCCTGTTTCTTGATAAAGATAAAAATGTATATGCTCTCTAGGCTTTTCCTATGCCCAGATAAAGCGAGAAAATAGATCTTCAATTTTTTTTCAAACAGATAGTGGAAAATTCTAGAGGAATTGCCCTTAGAAATACAAAAATTTGGGGAAAAAATCATTTTAATTATATTACATCTGCCGATGATTGATAAGTGTAAGTTGTGTAGCCTCATTAATTCAATTTTTGTTTTCAGCGATCAGAGGGTCAATATTATCATCAACAATTTTATCGACGTTAGCTAGAATATCCACTCCAAGGTATGTAGCTTTTTCAACTTGCCTAATGTTGTTAACCATATTAACATTATTACAGACTATTTGAGTTTTAGTACTATTAAGAGAATACCCCGAGAGTTGCCCAAATCTCACCGCCATCGCTTCTAGCTCAACTATAGCTGCTTCAGGATCAGGGGTAACTATCGCAATATCGTCAGCGTAATGCCAAAGTTTTGGTTTTCCCACCCCTAGATGCGATAGATCTAATACTCCCATTATTTTCCAATTGTCGCAGAAAGGGGTCTATATACAGAGCAAACAGCAACGGAGAGCTCGGGCAACCCTGCCGGGTACCCCTAGATATTTCAAATGAGTCCGTAAAAGCACCATTTATGGAAGAGTTTCGCACTGGGATGGAAATAAAGCATCTTAAAAGCAAGTGT